>PVKB01003599.1:0-190502 GCA_004027205.1 Ctenodactylus gundi | reverse complement strand
AGGGCTAAGTGTATATTGTTACTGATGGATAAAGAAAAGATGACACAGGAAGTTTTAATCTCATTCCTTTTGGAGACAAAGTTTGCATCCCTTGGTCCTTTCTCTGGAGTTTGATGTTTCTTCAACAAGAAAGGTAGTCAAATGGGGCTGGGGGAGTAGCATAGTGGGTAGAGCACTTGCCTGGCAAGCACAGTCCTCTGAGTTGGATTCTCCAGCACCAACTGAGCTGGGTGGGGTGGTGCATGCGTATAATCCTAGCACTTGGAAGGAGGCTGAGGCAGGAGAATTAGGGACCAAACTGAAATGCTTAGTGAGCTCAGGATCAGCCTGGTCTACAGAGAGAGGTCCTATGAGCAATAATAATAATAATAATAATAATAATAATAATAATAATAATGAAAGGAAATCAATGGCTGGTCATTAACCAACTAAAAAGAAACAATTTTCTTTGTTTCTCATAATTTCTATTTTGTTAGTATATGTTTATGATATGTAATAATTACATTCAATCTGGGGAATTACACCTATTTCATCATACTCATCTCTCCCTCCCTCTACTCCTCCATCTCCCTCGGATGCCTTTGTCTCCACAGCCTACCTCCTGTTTCCTACCATCTCTCTTTTATTTTGATCTTTTAATCATTTATATTTGGTTTTCTCAGTAAAAAAAATCAGGTGATACTTATTACTGGGTCTCATTTATTTCACTAAGCATAACAGTCTTAAAAAGCACCAAATTTTCTACAAACAGCTTACATATAACTTTCTTTACGGCAGAGCACACTGGGTGTTACACATATTTTTAAAAGAAGAAATTTTGTTAACATAATTTGCACATCTGTTAGTAGCATTATGGGAGATCTTCAGTGTCACTATTCTTTAATGAGGCGACTGTGTCTATCAAAACAAGACAGATAACAAGGAGTCTTTACAGATTGAAAGGTTAGAGGTCAAGAAACCCAAGATCTTGAATTCAATTAGTGATTTCTATGTAACTCTTTAATCCGTTCTGAATTTTAGTGGAATCAGTCAAAGCACGCAGTGAGAAGGAAAATTGTATCAGAGATAGAAACTAGATGAATGTGAGTCATCCACATCCCCCAAGTCTGGAAGATGTTCAGGGGATGGCAAAATAGAAGTAGGTGGAACTGGATGGATGATACACAAAAGAAGACAGTCTAAGAAGCAGGTGGAAAAGACTTTCATGGTAGATTCGGTAGAATCCTTTAAACCAGAATATCAGCAACAGTGGTATACCAGGTACATTACTGCCCAGCCCAAATCCCTATCTTTCCTAGTCCTGGACACCTATCCCCCATCCCCCAGCTGCTACACTTTCAGCTTCTAACAGCTTACATCAACACATCGACTCCCTCCTCTAAAGGATGGTTCTTAAACGACAGGGGTTTTGTCAGGGTTATTTCTTCTTCTTCTTCTTTTTTTTTGAGACAGGGACTCACTCTGTAGTCCATGCTAGTTCTGAACTCACTGTATAACCCAGGTTATGCTTGGACACAGGATAATCCCCTTGCTTCAACCTCCCAAGTGTTGCATCACCAAACCTGGCTCATAGCTCATATGTTGCTGGAGAATGGAACCCAGGGCCTTGTGCAAACCAGACAAGTGATTTAGCTTTTGGGCTATACCTCCAGCCTGAAGAAATTCATCTCATGTAGAGATTCTTGAGATTCAATTTGCCTCCACTGCCCACCTCTACCCGAGGATGGCTAACCAAAGTGCTGACCAAAGCAAGAGTGTAACAGCTCATTCTCTAGCTGGGCCTGGACTGAGGCAGGAGAATTGTGAGCTTGAGCTCAGCCCCAGCAACCTATTGAGTTAGCAAGAGCCTGTCTCAAAATCCTACACGTGCACACAAATAGGTTGGGGATGTAGCACGGTGCAAAACTCTGGGTTTAAGCCTTAGCATTACCATTCCCCAAACAAACAAGCAAAAACAAACAAAGAAAGTCAGTTCTGGGTCCTTTTCCTCTGGACAGGACAATTTCTGTGGAGCAGTTTGTACGCCAGCACTATCCGGGAGGTCAAGCTGAGGCCACACCGCAGCTGAAAGCACACGTTGCCAGCTGCATTTCCCTTGAGAATGCTCCCTCAATCATTCACCCGCTCAGGATTCCTCGGCTCAGCTGTGGCTGCTGTATAACCTGACCTACAGGAGTGCCCCTGGCCGAGGTCCAAGGGAGCACACTCTGAATTTGGGACTCTGGAGTGCAACCACTCGCTGATGGCCCCATCACCTAGGATAGGTAGAATTCCACAGCTCTTGCAGCTGTAGCGCTGTGATCACTAACAAGCGTATTTGTGGTGAGCTTACAGAGAGCTGCACATTAATATATGTAATGTCTCTGCCTTTGGCATACTCATTGTTATTCGAAATGACCTGATTTTTTTGATGTTGGTTGTTCTCCATTAGAATTAAAATTCTATCAGATGAGAGTCCCGGAGCATCTTTTCACTGGCATTTCCCAGCATCCTTGACCATACCTCTCATTCAGTAGCTAATCTGTAGAACTTGTCAGATGAATGGATCAACGGTTAATGGATGATCTCAAGGAAAGGAAAATTGAAAATTGGTTCTTAGAGAGTGAGGGTCAAAGTATTTACAGATGTAGCCCAGATAGAGACAATGGAATCGTCACCATCTAGGGTACTGGAGTCCCCTCTTGCCAGGTGCTAGCCTCTGGTTGGTACATCAAGGGAAATAGTCGACTTAGTTTCTCAAGGGCTTAACCAAAAAGAATAGTTTCTACTTCTACTGCACCATTTTTGGCTTCCTGTGTTCTGCTGTTTGCCAGCATGACTCCCTCTGTTTCTCTTCTCGGAGAAATGTACTCGTGTCTTTAGCCCACTGAGACCCCAGGTGGTGAGGCTAGTGCCTGGGCTCTTCCCATCTGAAACTGATGCTTTCTGCCTCAGCATGGAAAACCCTGCAACAATTAACTTATGTCACCTGATCAGGCTGGGGCTTAAGTCTGCTGTTCTGTTGTGCTCTGTTGGTCTTCCCAGTGCTTTGTTTCTCTGCTTGCTTTCTTTTTCCTGCCTTCCTGTGGGTTACTTCGACATTTTTAGAATTCCATTTCGGTCTGTCTAGGGTGTTTCTAGATGGGTGTCTTTGTAGAGCTTTGTTAGCTGTAGGTCTATGCATTATCTTATGTATTCACATATAACTTACCACTAGTTTATTAATGTTGACATTTTACTAGTTCAAATAAAGTGTAGATATTATTTCTTTTCACATCACTTTAGCTTCACCTGGCCACAGTGTAATTGCCTTGGCAATTTTCTATCCAAATATTTAGAGTGGCAGGGGCCGGGGGCTGGGTGGAATTTCTAGCTCCAGTAGGGGGTTTTCCCTATGCGGAAGTTGAGCCCTTCATTAGAACCTGGTGAGGGAAACGTCCACGACTCTCACTCAGGCTTTGCTGGTGTGGGTGGCAATGAGCCATCTTTTTCTGTGGTGTTTGAGTAGAGGAGAGCAAGTCTTGTCTAAAAGTTTTCTGTCTTGCTGGGCTGCCCTTCCTGTAGTTTCTTTGGCTAAAGACAGCACGCTTCTCTTGGGCCTTTTTTGGGTACTCATCGTCAACTGGTCTTTCTGCGCTGCCAACTTCTTCCTCTCCAAGTGTGAGGCAGAGTAGGCAAAATGAAAACCCAAAGAACCCATAACAAGGAGCTCATTTCCGGGTCGTTTTCTACATGATCTGCTGCTTCTCTCCACCTTTCACAGTCCGCTTATATTTGTTTATTATATGTTATTGTGGAGTTTTGTTGTAGTTAGGGAGAAGAAGAAAGAAAAGAATATTTACTCACCTCCCTGGAAGGAGAGATCTGCTGGAGAGATCTGCAAAACCTTTGAATGCTGACCCAAGTGAATATGTGACCTATCAAAATAGATAAAAGGAAAAATAATGCAATGGAAGCTGTAAAAGGTTGAATCTTTTACATAGAGATATAATGAATTTGCAAATCAGATTAGGGAATTTATCCCATATCAGAAGAAATTGATTTAAAATTAATAGAATTAGCAGATGGTGACAACGAAGGACCCACAACAGATTTTCTCATTCAGAATTAAGGGAAATAACTAGACTTGAAAATCAGAAAAAATAGTAGAAATAAATAGGATACATTTGACAACTCAAAAAGTGCAAATAAAATCAAGTTGACTGAAATATTTTTGAAAAAAACTCCATATTTCTAAGGATTTAAAAAATAGCTAGAAATTAATGCAAAGAAATAACATTTCTTGGGGCTGGAGGAATGGCTCAGCTGTTAAAGTGCTAAGTACCCTAGTTCCATCCCCCAGCACCACATAAACTGGGCGCGGTGGCACATGCCTGTAATCCTAGCATTCATGAGGCTGAGACAGGAGGATTGTCCTGAGTCCGAGGCCAGCCTGGGCTCCATAGTGACTTCAGGACCAGCCTGGGCTACAGAGCAACACCCTGTCTCTAATACAAAATAAAACTTCTTCCTTATACACTTAAACAAGTATTAAAGGGGTGATATTTTAAGTTAGCAGGGATATGAGAAATGGGCAAATTTACACGTATTTTTGCAAGATTTCTACAGGGTAATTTTACAACTTACATTAAAATTCCTAAAAATGTTTGTTGAATGTGACTCAATAATCTTAGTTTGAACATGGTATCTTTAGAAAGCAGTGAGAAGAGATGGTCATAACTTAGTTATTGTGTGGTTCACAGCAGCTTGCAAAATATAATAGCAAATAACTAAACACAGCCATACTAGCAAAACCCTTGGTACCTTCACATACCAGGTACTTCCCTAGCATTTCAGACACATTAAATCACTTAATTTTTCCAATGACCTGTGAACTAAGTGCTATCACTTTTACTCTCATTTCATCAATGAGAAAAACTAAGGCAGGAAGAGGGTGAGTCAAGTGCTGGAGTTTGGGTTGGCTCTGAGTCCTTTATTCAGCTATTCTATCTGCTGAGTGTGTAAGTAACATTAATACTACATTTATATAATGAAATGTTACATAGTCATTAAAATAATATTTTAAATATTTTTTCCTTGTTTATCACAATGAAACACAAATCACCCAATACACCAATATTCAGCATAAATCTCTTCTAGTTTTTAGGAGGCATGTGTGTCATAAACTATCTTGTTTCTAATCTCTAAGATTTTATTACAAGTTTATAAAAAATAGGCCCCTGGGCATCTTTTCACTGGCGTTTCCTGGCATCTGTGAGAGTACCTTTTATTCAGTAGCTAATCTGTAGCACTTGTCAAGTGAATGGATCAACAGTTAATGAATGATCTCAAGGAAAGTTTCGGAAGGTTTCACTGTTTTCATGGGCTGCTGACAAGAGTGAAAAGGCAATGGTGGCGGCCCAGCAGGAGGGAAGCTGTTCACTGCCTGGCAGACAGGAAGCCAAGTGAACAAGGAAGGGTGGAGGCAGCACATATCCTTCCAGGTCATGTCCCAGTGTTCCACCCCTTTCGGGTCAAGCCCCGGTGTTCCATCTCCTCTGACCAGGCTCCACCTCTTAACAGCACATGGTGCCATCAGTATTCCACAACATCCAGATACAGGAAGCTTTCAGGGACTATTCCAGCCCCAAACCACAGCATTCTGCCCCTGGTCCCCACAAGACTCATGTCCAACTCCTTATGCAAAATGCATTTAGTCATTCTTTATCTTAGTCACTTTCTTATTGGGACAAAATGCCCAACATCCACAGCTTAAGGGAGGGAGAGCTTATTTTAGCTCACAGTTTCTGAAGTTTTTGTCCATTCATGGGTGGCCGGCAGTGGTGGAAGCACGTGCATGGCAGGGGTCGGGCTGGAGGAAAGCTGCTCATGGACAGCAGACAGGAGGCCAAGAAAGCAAGGAAGGGCGGAGCTAGTAACCATCCTTCCAGGTCATGTTTCAGTGTTCTGCCCTTTCTGGGTCAAGGCCCACTGTTCCACCCTCTCCACCAGGCCCCACCTCTGAGCAGCACATGGTTCATAGGTATTCCCCAACACCCAAATACATGAAGATTTAGGGGAACATTCCAGATCCAACCATAACAGGCTGAGATTTGGCAGTTCCTGTCTCCATGCCACCTGAGCAGGGTGATATTGGACAGAACGGTGGTGAGTCTCCAGAGAAGATTGTCTTTCAGTCAGAAGGTGGCTTAAATGAAAGAAGGTAAAGTGAACAGATGACATTCAACATGATTTCTTTAAATCTTTAAAAATAATACATCAAACATTTTTTTTAAAAGCCCAAGATGGCAAAAATGGAGTTGACTTTAAGTCGTGTTTAGGTAATGTTTGGGTAAAACATCAGTTGAAGTGAGAGGGGGCATTATACTAACCACAATATTGCTGACATAACTTTAAAAAAATCAAAAAAGCAGCATCATACCAACACTTCTAATTTAATCATAGCTCCGAATAGTCAAGAGCACACCCAGAAAATGACAGTGTATACCTAAGTCTGGGGTTTTCTGGTGGTTAACGTCACTGTAACACAACCTTAGATAGTGCAGGTGGTTTTTTCTTTCTATGGGAAAAATTCTAAATATGGTGTATATTTCTAGAGGCTATGGTTTGAAGAAAGGTAATGGTGGATGGACAGCTGCATAATTACAGGTATGGTGGTGGAGTTTATAGCAAAAAACTATCCCTGTTGAAACTTTTAGAAATTTTTAAATAAAAGGATCTAGTGGGAAACACGTAACAAATGTTTAGAAGTCACTAAAT
Organism: Ctenodactylus gundi; assembly: GCA_004027205.1. Taxonomy (NCBI): domain Eukaryota; kingdom Metazoa; phylum Chordata; class Mammalia; order Rodentia; family Ctenodactylidae; genus Ctenodactylus; species Ctenodactylus gundi. The sequence goes on along the minus strand of PVKB01003599.1, from coordinate 183,764 downwards.
TATTTTTTTTCACGTTTCTTTTGCTTCATATTCAGGTGGCATGATCTTTTGGAAGGCAAGGCGAATTCCAGACATGTATACCTAGTCCTTTCTTTAAAAATCAAACTCTGTCACACCTCTGAGTCATTCTTATTGATATAGCTTTTGACTCTTCCAGTATGTATGATTTAGTATCAATAACCATGTGAGTTGTGCATGACTTCTATGGTGTAATACATCAAAATAAAAGTTCATGAGTGTACAACTCATAGTAACTAAGCCATTTAAGTAGATCCAAAACAAATAAAAACACGGTAGCCTGTAATACACTTACGATATGGATTTGAAACCACAAGGATAGGGCAACAGCCTGCCCCAGTTCAGGACAACTTTCATCAAAACGGTGGAATGAGCACAGTGTCAACATCTCCCCTCCTTTATTTTCATAGACTGACACATAGACTACATTAGAATGGAAATATCCACATCAGTGTTGCAAATCACAATAGGTAGTATGTAGACATATCCCATGTGCAACTAGGGAATTCCTGTCACCGTCATGGAAATGGATGGGGGCTTTGGAAACTGTTGAACAGGCATAATTGAGAATAAGTAGGTAACTGAGAAGTTCTGGGACATTGCAATGTGTGCTGTTAGTGGAGAGGCTCTCAGACTTCTCCCCAGAATGAAAGGCTCCAGCGAACTGAGACACCCTCATCAGCTGTGCTTCGGAGACCAAGCAGAGAAACAGCAGAGACTGGACCTGAGGAGGAACGTTTGAAGATCTTATCCACAGTCAGTAGTTACAACTATAAGTGCACATCTGGGCAGAGAGCTTTAGGCTAATCACAACACTTAGGCATACAGGTCGTGTTTATGTCAGATGAAGCTGCTCCGCGCGTGGGTAGGTAAAGAGGGATGCCCAGGCAGTGAACTGTGAGATGTGCCAACACGACGAAGCTGGGTGGACACGGGAAAGCGAGACCAACAAAGAAGACCACAGAGAAGGGACAGGCAAATCTGAGGGTGCTGCGGTATTTCCGTAGAGGCTTCTTGAGGAAAACGGTGGGCTTTTCTTTTAATATTTCTTTGAGATGACAGTAAATGTTTATGAAGAGGAATCAGTCTGCGTAACTCTGAAAGCAAACTAAGTGCAATCACTTTAACAAATATTTGGAAAGCAGAAAAATGTCTTAATATTCTCACTTATTGGTAACACGGACATAGGAAATAGAACACGACAGCCTGCAGCACACCTGAGCCAGGTGTGTGTGTGTTGGGGTGGGAACGGGGGAGCGAGACGTGAAGGCACATGGGCAAAGGCTCTGAGCCAGCAGATACGGGCAGCAAAGGCTGCCAGTCAGGATGATTTATGCAGAACAGGTGTGCAAGTTGTGTCTGCTAACTGGATCCCCAGGAACTGTTCTCGGAATAGCCTGGAAGACTTTCTTGTGAAGGATCCAGGGTGGAGGTTGAGTGTAGGTCGGGAAGGGGTGGTACAGAAAGATGATCACACTCTCTGAGGAACACAAGTGGTGAAGGCATAGAAGCCCTCTCTAGGCCTCAAAAATATCGAAGTTCTGTATCCTCAGAGTAGGATCTCTTATCCCCTTGGCAGTTTGGGGGGTTCTCAGCCTCTACCCTCACCACTGCCCACATAGGAAGAGCCGATTGGTGGCAATCTTGTTGAAAAGAGTCCTTGTTAGATAAACACACCGACAGAACCGCCACTTCTCCTATCAATTACAATCAAAATAGCTATATTCATTGGTAATTAAATTTGGTAGATCAAAGGTCACAAGACATTTGTAGGAAACGAAAGCATGAAAGAATGAGAACAGATGAAAGACGTAAAACTGTATGGCATAGAAGAGAATAAAAACTCCGTGGTATTTTAAATATAATTTCATTCATAAAATGAAAAAAGTATATTGTCAAATTAAAATAAATCCTACAATTGTAAAGATCTTGTTTTGATTTTTTTCCATATTTTGAATCAGCCTACAGTCAAAGCCACCCAAATCCTAACTTGTTGAAGAACAAAACGCAAGTATTATAGAACCTGACAGGGTGTGCATAACTGACAGCTGCAGTGAAGGTGGAGATGGGGAGGAAAATTCATCTCACGCAGCTCAGAATGAATGGGTGATCTTTGCTTGAGTACATTTTGAAAATTATGATGAACAGTATAACTGATACTAAGAATTTGATCACAAGAAAGGGAGAAGGCATTTGAGTAAAGGTGACCCAAATTGCCCATCTTTTATGAAAGGAGATGTTTCATAGCTTTAAATTAACCAATTCCAAATGAAAGCCCAGTGTATTTGCTAGAACTGGGGTGATAATCACCCAAAGTTAAAGGTAGAAATGGTGAGGTGGTCAGCACTGAGCCTGGGACTAGGGATAAATTGGAAGAGAAGATCTTCTATTTTTTTTCCTTAGTGCTTTCCTCATGAGTTTTTTAAACCTTGGGTCTGTATTGTTCTTGTAAACAAATAGGAATTGTTTAAAAATATGCTAAGTATATAGTTTAATTATTTAATTTTGCGTGCGATTATTTTATTTGAGGTCTATTTGGACTACAATTCTGGTGTCTAGAGGGTCCAGACACATAAAACTGGCCCCTCGGCCACGTCACAATATGCCAAAGAACTCCCTGCAAGACACCAGCACAGATCTGTCCTGAGCACGATGCCTCAACGACCTACTTCCCTCCCATTAGACCCCACTTCTTAGAGTGCCCATCACTTCCCAACTGTTGGACCCAGCTTCCAGCATATGACCCCTTGAGGGGCACACCCAAACTACAATACTAACCATGATCACACGGAAAGAAACTCACAAGTTTATGAAATTGTCATAATGCTGATGTAAAGCGTCAACAGAGAAGAAAATTATAATTTTTTACTGTTATATATTTATAAATAGTGATGCAAACAAACCTCAATAAATCAGAATTGGTAATTAAATATGACATTGACATGACACATGGAAAAATTTTATTCCTAGACTATAAGGATGCCTCAATATTAGAAATTAACTTATACAGTGGCACATATTAACATATATTCACTAGAGGAAAATCTATAATAATCTGAAGATTCAAAACTCATCATTTCTTCTTGATTGATAAAAATTATATTAAAAGACAAATGAAAGATCATTATATACATAATAGAAGTGGAACATAGATTGCAAAATTCAGGTCCTTGATATATAAAGTGCTTTTACAAAGCAACAAGAAAAGATAAACTCAAAAGAAAAATAACAATAGGAGACAAATCACAAGTGGATTGTCCCTAAAAGACACTGGAAAATTTTCAACATCATCAATATTTAAAGAAATGTAAGTGTAAGTTACAAAGTAAAAAATTAAACTATTAATTTATTAATGATTAAAATATTAATATACTCAATATTGTTGAAATAAATGAACTTTTTAACTGGCTGGAAGATGTGTACACTGATAGAAAAAATACCAAAAGATAATTGTCAATGTCTTAAAAAGGATTAACAGTAGACATATCCTTTATCTAGAAAATTGGTTTCTAGGAGTTATAATTAAAAATCACTTAAGATGTTCACAAAATTTAACAACAATAATATCAACACATTACATTTCATAGTGCAAAATGGAAATAAACCAAATATTCGACAGCAGAATGGTAGTTACATAATTTACGATAAATCTGCATAGTACAATAGTATTCAACCACTCAAAGTCCTGTTGCACCTAAATTCATGGCTACGTAAATGCTTAAAACACATTAAGGGGCAGAAGCAAAGCTGGAAACAATCTAGCAATGTCTGTTTCTGTATCATCTGGCTTTCAATTCACCCTTTGACCTGCCTACCCAAAAAAGGTCTAAAGGATAGTTTTCAGGATACTAGTGTTAATAATCACTGGTGGGAATTTTTTCATTTTTACTATGATTTACTGTTGTGGTGCATTATATATTATTGCTTCTTATTTTTCTTTTCAGTAAATAGGTATTACTTGTATAAGAAAAGCAAATGTTTTAAAGGCAAAAGCATTTTTATAGTTTCTCTTAGGTAAAGTATAATAAAAGATTCATTTGGTTTTTAAAAATGAGTCTGACATTTCAAGTAGGTCATGAACAGAGTACAAAAATGGGCTGTAGGCAATGACCAAAATGAAATTAGTAATGACCTTGAACATGAGAAATCCAATCTCACTAGTAAGTTAAAACATAAAATTAAAAAGAGTTTTTTCTTTTTCTCTGACTAGATAGACTAAAGAGCCTAGCAAGCCCATGAGCTAGTTCGTGCAATGCAGAGACAGAAGAGATTCGTCCAGAGGAAATGACGCTGCGTGACGCTTCCTAATATTGGGCATACTATTTAACCCGCACAGTCCTGTTCTCACGTTTGTAATCTTCATGGACACATGCACACACACACACACACACACACACACACACACACACACACACACATATATATATATATATATATGATAACATTTTTATAGTAGTTGCAATTAGGAAAAAACCTACAAGTTAAAAATTATGATAGATTGAATTATGGCATGTACATTGTTCAGAAATTAAATTAGATTTTAAGAAGACTATCTGATGCTGTGAATAGGTTCATAATATAGTATAAATGAAAAATATTCTTTTTCTGCTCTATCATAATACTAAAAGGTTTTTTTTTGGTGTCATGTACAAGTGACCAGATATTCTTTCCATGCTGGATATTTGATTGATTTGAAACACTTGCTAGTGTCTTACTGATGTCTGTCTTACCACTTGGTAACTGCGGCACTGCCTCTTCCTCTCCCTTTTTGATTTCATAGAATGACTCTACCCTGAAAAAGAGTACTTACTTCAAAAAGAAAGCAGTATGGGTAAGAAATGCATACATGTTCCCATAATACAAAACATTAATATGACGCGAATGAAGTAAGTTAGTGATCTTAATTTGAAAATGCAACTAGCACTCATAAAAAGTAAATCATCGACTAGAAGTTTTGGTTACGTAAATAAATCATCAAAGCTAAAATAATCTTTTTTGATGTTCATTAAAACAACTCAGTAGAAAACTAATAACATTCAGGGTATAATGTGAGCTTCAAAACTACCTCTAAATTACTCATCACATAATGTTGGTTTAGTTAGCTCCTCCACAATGCACCCAAGCACCACAATATGGTGGTTGAGAAGTTGTCAATTTTTTGGTCATGAACTAGGTAAGCTCTGTCCCAGTTACAAGGTCTCTCTGCATATTTTCCTACCAAAAAAGCGGGGTGGGGGGGTATATGGTATCAACAGTGCAGGGATGTTGTGAGGGTTAAAGTAATATTGAAAAACTTTGAACATATATGGTGGGTTTTCTATAAACAAGGGCTTACGTTACGATTTCTCTTACCAGCATTACTATCCAGGGACAAGTGGGAGTGCTCCCTAAGTGCTCCCTGTTATTTCTGATTTTCATTGCTAGTGTTGACTGGGGTTCTCACTCACTGTATTCTCACCTACACTCCTAGGATACTTTTACTTTGGAATATTTCCTTCCACCAAAGCCTAAAAAACCCACAGAGAGAGAATCTGTGATGTGGCAGAAGCCATGAGGAAGAGACAGGAAAAATGGGGGAGTCCCTCAGCAGTGGCAGAGCGAAGCTGAGAGGAGCTCAAAGCCGCAATGATGGGACCTGGCTCTGTGGCAGCCATGCTCTTTCTTGTAATTTTTTTCTGTTGGCCTGATTTCCATATTTTTGCAATAAAGCTGTATCAGCTGAGGAAACCCAAAGACATCTTCAAGTACACATGACTCACATATGTGATCTATTTGACTCATGCTACGGGTAGCTCCTCTGAATCCCTAAACTTGCTACTGGACTTCTCTAAGTTTTCTGCTTTGTTGGCCTTTAGACTTTTCGTTGTAAACTCAGGCTTTATTCTTCATCCATTCCTTTGAATGGCAGTCCTGATGTTCAACTAACCATTGTGACTTTGAAGACTTGCCCCCAGTCCAAAATTCTAATTCCCCATTTGTAAATGAGAGCTGTGTACCTCTTTGCCATCATCATGGCCCAGAGGATCTGCTCAGCCTCAAGTGATAGGATGGCCAGATAACGGACAGGTGGGCAGTAATGGAGCTAGAGCAGAGGGCTGATGGAGGGAAGGGCCGAGGGTGCGACCAGAAGGATAGAGAACTGGGGATCGAGGAGAGGACAAAACTGAGGGTATTTTCCACAATTTTGTCTTAGTTACATAAAGAGACGATGAAAAAAATGGCAGGTTTTCTAAGAAAGATACCAAGTGACTATAGATTTGGAGATTTCTGGCAGTTTTCCAGCAGACTCCTGAAAAATCTACTTTCAAAAATACAGTCCATTTCTCCACTGCTCCAACATTATCAATTAGTTTGCACTAAAGAAAGCTGGTATATAAAAGATTGGCATTTCCTCTTCCCTGTTGTATTCCTCAGGGAAACTGGAGTCCGTGCTATGTCGACAATAAATTCTTATCAGTTGGACATAGATAAACATTTTTTGGGCTCCATTGAGAAATCATAAGCACCAGGTATCTGAGTTCCAAAAGTTCTATTTAAAAATTATAAAATGTAACAACTTAATGTACTATACAAAAAACTACTAAGCAGCACTACATTAAATCTATGACCAAACTGATTTCCAAAAAAGTCCAAATATGCAAAAGTAGCATTTTTGAAATAATTTGGAACCATAAAAACATCTTATACAATTCCTTATCCTCTATCATTGTTTGTGAGGTTTAATGGACTGTGGCAACCCAACATATAGATGACAAATTTGAAATGTGTGGCTTTAAAAGCACATAAAGAAGAAAAAATCTATTTTTCTTTGCAATACTTCTCAAAAGAAAGATATGTACATTTACAGTATTATTTGTTTGCAATTATGAAATAAAATGGAATAAAAGTAGCTAAGTAAACACATGAGGACAGAAATACCTAGAAAGAGGGAGAGATGAAGATTACAGCCAAAGAAAAGGTGACAAAGACGTTTTTGAAGAAAAAAAGTAAGTTGATTCTTTTTTTTCAGTAAAACTGTAGAAATAAAACACGCAGATCATACTGGTGACAAATGCCCACAAAGGTAAAACCCATAATTCAGGAGCAAAATAACAGAAAGGAGGACCGAGAACCACAGTAAGAGCACACTGTGTCACTACCGATTTGTTGCTATTCCTCAGGAACCCTTTGCCAATCAAGTATAACCGTGACTCTAAAAACACCAAAAGATACCAAAGTGCACATGACACGAGAGAAATAAATTGAACACAAAGGTAACACCCGTCTGGGTAGTGAACGAGAGATTTCCTTTTAGTTTCCTGTATTTTGTCTGTCTTACATGAAAATATACTACTTTTACAATGGACAAGAATTAACTCTGTTAAAAATGAAGCTCTGCATCCCCCTTTACATTAACATTTGGTACAATCGAGTGTTCTCTGCAGCCAACTAATCCAGAAACAGATCCAGATGACATTCTTTCCTGTGCAACGTGAGTTACAAGCTCCCCCCGCCCCCCGACCCCCCAGGAAGAAGAGTCACCTCCTGCTCCCCGACGCATTTCCTAGCCGTGTTTCCAATCTCCGATTTCAGTGGGCCGGTCTACCGCATGGATTCGGCACTGTCTTCCCTTTTTCCTGGGAAGCCAACAACGAGCTGTTCCTCTTTTCCATCTAGGTTGTGTTGGGCCCCGGAAGTGGGGTTTCTCCGGACCACAGGGTTGAGATGCGGCTGGACTGTTGCATTTGAGTGTTGTCCACCTCAGACACCCACTGCTCCCTCTGCCCTCTCGCACATGCGCTCCAGGATCCGGTGGATGCTGGCAAAACTGGGTCTGTCCGCCGGGAGCCTGCTCCAGCACAGACGCATCAGGTTGTACAGCTCCAGGGGGCAGTTGTCAGGGCAGGAGAGGATGTTGCCGTCTCGCACGTAGTAGATGACCTCCTCGTGGGCCATGCCGTAGTAGGGCTGCAGGCCGTAGGAGAAGATCTCCCACAGCACCACGCCATAGGCCCACACGTCGGACTCCGTGGTATAGCGATTGTAGAAAATGGACTCTGGTGGCATCCAGCGGATGGGGATGGCGTCGTTTTCGTTGGCTTTGTAGTAGTCTGCAGAGTAGATGTTCCTGGAGAGGCCGAAGTCTGCAATTTTCACGACCATGTTCTCACCCACCAGGCAGTTCCTGGTGGCTAAATCCCGGTGCACAAACTTGCGCTCAGACAGGTAGGCCATGCCAGCTGCCACCTGTCTGGCAATGCACAGCTGCTCGGCACAGGAGAGGGGCGGAGGCCCGGGGCTGGAGACCTGGGCCCTCATGGACAGGTCACTGTGACTGAGGCTGCACACGGAGTGAGGAGACATGCTGCGGAGGAACTCATTGAGGTCGCCATAGGCCATGTATTCAAAGAGCAGGCACATTGGCTTTCCCACAGCACACACGCCTGGAAGCAAAGGAACAGCCTCTTAGACGGTCTCTGAAGTCCTACACACAGGCAGCGCTCTGGCAACAAGGGCTCAGCTCCGCAAATGTAGGGCCCTGCTGATTTGTTCACAGCACCGGAGTCTAACCCTAACCCTAATTCTTTGTTTGAGCACTGCTGTGATTTGAATCTGGAACTTTCCCCCAAAGCCCATCACGGGGTTAATCCACTGATTTCCTGGGCTGTTAAGAGGTGGGGCAGGTCAGAGAGGGTTGATCACTGGGGCCTGACTGGGAACAGGTGGTCGCTGAAACACGACCTGGAAGGATGTTTGCTGTTCACTGTTTACTTGATAAAAATTAATTATTTGAGGTCTCCCTCCCTAAGATTTTTGTATTCGTTTTTATATATTTGTGATACATAATATTTATATTCCCTTTAAGGAACTGACACACATATATATTTAATATCTTATCATATCTTGATCATTTTTGACTCCTTCAGTTTGGCACTTTGAATGGAGAGATTATTTCATATTATTCCTCTTTAACTTTCCCATATCTACCATGTGTCACCAGAACAGGTGCTAGATAACATTTGGTGAAGAAATAAACCCTATTCCGAGTTTCTGTTTATTTCTTTTTGTTTCTGTTTATTCCTTTGAAGAATGATGACAAGGAAGATGCATCAAGTTTGTAAACAGTAATAAAAAATCTATGGTTTTTAAGTGGAATGTTCAAGTGGCTGCAATGGAATATTTTGAAATTTAGGTTTTGCCATCAGTAGTCATTTTTCCAAGAAAAAAAGAGTTAACATAATAGAGTATTGGACTTAATGCCAGGAAGCCATTTGCAAATCTTAAAATTTTGCTGTATTTGAGACTAGAACTGGAGAAGAGCATGAGAACTAGAACTTGGCATATTAGATCAGATTGGTATAATCTTACATCACCATAAAATAAATTATTAGACTTGCTATTTTTTCAGGCAAAATTAGAAGTCTCTGTTTGAAACAGATAAGAAATAAGGAATATTGTTATCTTGTCTTATTTATTTTGGAATTCATTTTTTAATTCCAGAAAGTTCAGCAATCAGCTAAATTATGTATGCTAGAGGGGAAGTTAATGAAATGTCAGCTGGATCATATTTAAAAATTTCTTCTACAAGCTCCTCATTGGGTCATCTTTAATCAACAGAATTGTCTAGCATATCAACTGGCCTTATTATTTTTGTGCTAGAAGAACAGACTTATAAAGAATCCTTATATTGGGAAAAAACCCAGGATTCTTTGACATGATTCTTTGACAGAGAAAAAGATAAACTGATGTTATTTAATGAAATGTTCCATTATATGATGAAAATACACTACATGAAAGATTTCTACATTATTATTATTATGGACAATTGTGTATTCATGTCTATACACACAATTTGTAATAGCTGTAAGAAATCATAATGTCTGTTCCAAACCACATTTCTGAACTCAATGTGACTTCTTCAATAAATAATCTCACACTGTTGTTTCACTTTTTCCTCAACTGCCAGAGTCCTGGATAGGCACCTGTAATTTCTAATCTCTCCTTCAATTGAAGATTTTAAAAAAATATTTCTGCCCTTCCAGTTTGTTTTTGTTTTTCAATAAAAGGGAATACTTCTTTTAAAAAGACAAACATGTCCAATAAGTGTTTAATATTCTAAAGAAATGAAACAAAGCAGGTTGATTTTCTTGGAAATGAGTTTTAGAGATTTTCCCAATTCTTCCACTACTGTCATCTTATTGAAATTGTTTTAACTTTCAAGAAACTGAGAGTAGTGCAATATATGCATGAGTGATCACTGCTTACGTACACTTAAATAAAAAAACAGGCCTTGTGTTTATGGGCTGTTGTAATGGAATTCACATTTTGTATTTAGCAAGTGGTAATATAAGCCCGAGTTTTTGTTGGGTAGTAAAAAGAAGAAAAAAACCTCTTAGAAATGACATATAAACATGTTACCACAAATTTCCAAATTATACATTGTTCATGTTTGAATCCATCCCAGGAATTCAGGATGTTGCAAAATTGAAAATACTCTATATGAATGCAGGGCTAACATTTCCCCCCATTTTATTGACATGTATATGTACAATACATAACATTTACATTGATCTTGAGAATTTTATGCATATACATATCACCGCAAAATTACAAAACCTTCTCCTCTCTCTTTTTGACCCTCCCACCCCTTACCTCTCTCTACTAGTTCCCGTTGTTCCCCCTAATTCGCTCTACGGAATGACTGCTGCCATGATTTGGATCTGGAGTGTCCCCCCAAATCCTCACGTTCCTATGGATACTGTGTAGGGTTGGGAGGTGGGGCCTGGCTGGAAGAGCATGGGCTTGACCTGGAGGTGTGTGTGCTGGTTCCGCCTTCCCTTCAGTCAGTCTCTCTCTTCCACCATGATGTAAGGACCTCTGCCACTGGAGCTCTGGCTCTGGCCCTGCCTCCACTTCAGACCTGTCATGTGCTCCCACCATTTTCCAGCCACCCACGTGTGAATGGGCTATGATCTCCCGAAACTGTAAACTACAATAAATCTTTCCTCCCTAAGTTGTGGATGTTGTGATGAAAATGTAACTAAGACAACTGTGATCTGGGTTTCTCATGTTCGAGAAGCCATGTGCTGTTTAACCTTCTGCATCTGACTCACTTCACGGATACATAAATTGTGGTATTTGCACACAATGGAATACTATGCATCTATAAAGACAGATAGGTTTGAGTGTTAACATTTTAAAGAACAATGAAAATTATCCTACAACAAGAAAGTAGTTGGTAGATTATTGTTAGAACTTTTAAGTGACACAAATTTTTTTTTTCAACTTACAACGCTTAAGTACCTACTGCAAGCTCTAGTACTATTATATTTTTTAAACAGGCCTCTCTCAGCCTGATATGTGATAAGAAGGTTTCTCCTTTCCTGGAGGTCATTAACTCTTTGTCAGCTGCACTTTGATAGCCCTAGGTCACAAAGTGAGGCTGGAGGTTAACACAACATCTAGTTTAAAATGCATCATCAGTTGTGGTCCTGTAGGTTCTAGATTCGGGCCCTAAACATCTAGCAGCAATTGACAATTTATACCTGAAGAAAAGGGGGAAAAAGGAAGGAAGGTATTTTGATTTTCAAGTTAACAAAATACGGGGAGAGGGAACAAGTATTCCCCAGAAGAGCTGAATGATGGAACAGGATAGAGTAAGAAGGAGAAACAGGAGAGAATGGTTCAAGTTAGCCACGTTAGGTGCGATGCAGGTAGGACAGTGGGAGAGGAGCCCTTGAACAAGGCCAGGAAAGGAAGAACCTCTGTGTTGATCAACCACAAATCATTTCATAGTCCTTCTCTCCTCTGACCTTTCCAAGTAGTGGGCTCGCTTTCAGGTCTCTGAAATACTGCATCTGCCCTTCAGCCACTATGCTGTGATTGACTTCACTGATCGTCGCTTTCTAGTCCATCTTGCTTGTCTGCACAGCTCTTCTCTTGCTGTCTTACCTAAATGCTGTTGTAATGTTCCAGAGTTAGTCGCTGGACTTCTCTCTCCCTCCGCAGGCGTCTGGCTGAGGCCCCTGGCTTTACATGCCCTGTACGCTTTGGCCTCAGATTTTACCTGCAACCAGCTTGTCTTTCCTAAATCCTGGAATGTCATCTCCACCTGCTTTCTGAAGCTCATCTGGAAAAATAAGCAGCTAAAAACAAGTCTTTAAATAAATCCCTACCCTTGCTGCTAGAGAAAGCTGAATTAAATGATAAACATCTAAAACAAACATGCCTGGAAATGAGCTCTGACCCTGTTCGGGAAAGACCCCCTGGTCCTCCGAGTCTTCCCCAGCCTGTCAATGGCAGCCACAAACCCGGGTACTCTGCTTGGCTCCTGTCTCCATTGCGCATCTCACATTTGACCTCTCAGGACATTGCTTGGCTCCACTTTCAAATTACCTAATCACTTCCTTTACCCTCCCTGCCACTCCTCGGTCCCTGCCAGCATCTTCTCCTTCTCTAATACTGAAATACCTGTTTACTGTCTTGTCTTGCTTCCTTTCCAACTATAGTCAAGTTAGCAGTCAGAGAGTTTCTGAAAACACGAGTCACGTCAGGTCCCTTTTTGGCTCAAGCTCTCTATTTGGTTTTCATTTTAATCAAAGTAAAAATGTATCCTGTGTCCTGAACAAGGCCTAATGAGATCTCACCTACCCCTCTATCCCCCCAGCCCTGCCAATGAAATTTCTTTGAATGTATCTTCGTTACTCTTTTTCATTCTTCAGGCACATAAGACATGTTTCCCACAGGACTGGTGTAGTCACCTCTTAGTCTCCCTGGAATGCTGTTTCCCACACCGCTATGCCCTTGTCTCTGCCAGGTCTTTATATAAATGCCATACTTATTTGTTGATTTCTGATGAAGTAAGTTTCCTTTCTCCTATTTTCATACCTAAGAGCTTCACGATGTTGGGGTTGTCGAATTCCGCCATGAGGGCCGCCTCCCTCTGAAAGTCCGCTTGCATGTCTGCTGAGGCTTCTTCTTTGAGCATCTTTACCGCCACCATGGTGAAAGGCTCATAGGGAAGCAGCCCTGGAGCCCTAGGAAGCAAACCCATTGAGAGCCAAACCCAAGATCTGAGGGAGGATAAACACGCACATTGCTTCTACTCATACTTACACGCATCCCTTAATTTAGGGATTCTCTCCTAGAGCCACAGAATCAATTGAAGATGATAACGGTTAAGTCATACTTAAAACTCTTTGGCTCCAATTAATAAAATTTAATGAGGTTATTTTTCAACATAGATTAAGTTTAAAAATGGGAAGAGTTTATTGTTGCTGTTGTAATCTCCTAATCTTTGGCCAGAATCTAAATTCCCTGAAGGCAGGAACCATGACTGACCCACCTTTATATCCCCCACAGAGCCTACACTAACGTTTTGCATGTTTTTGGTTCCCAATAAGTAGCTGCGTAAGAATTTCATTATTCACGTAACAGTAACAACAGGGCCACTGTGAGAGTAGGTAAGGTTGCATCTTGCCACAGATCACCAGGCCAAAGTGACAGTTGTTCATAAAAGCCACGTCCACATTTTCTAGCCCAGCTGTGTGTCTGTGGAACTGCATTCATGCCGAAAGGACCCTTTATTCCATTTTACACAAAGGCTGTAACGTATCAGCTAGTGTCGGCCCGAACACATACTCTCTTCTTGAACTTACCGTTTTCTAAATTTTTACATTTCTGTCTTTTTTGCTGTGCCATACATTTCTGCTTAGAATGTACACATTTCAAACTCTTAGCTTTTAAGTTAAAGTACACATTTAAAGTCAACTTTAAGTGAAGTGGAGATTGTGGCAGTAGGAAACAGAGTAGTAAATTTAAGACTTGTTTACTAACAGCAACATAAAAATCTGATTAAAAATAGGCCAAATTATTTTCTAGAGGGGAAATATGATTGAACCATAAGTAATTTCTTGTGATCTGAACACTATGTAAATAAAGTTATGTTTAGATTCCTAAATATTACTGCTTTTAAATGCAACAAAAGTTTTCACATCAGTACTTTTTTCCCACTAAAGAGGGAAATTGTTAATATTTAAAATATAGTGCATAATACAAATAAAGTTAATGATGCAAAGAATTAGTTAATTTGATAATACATATCATACACAATACATACACATGTGGCTAATGGACTGACTTTTTGGCTGCAACATATTTCATTGCACAGATTATTATTTTTCATGGGTAACTTTACCTTGCTTGAAAGACTCTTCCAAAGGCTCCCTCTCCAATGTCTCTCACATACTCAATATTGTTCCTTGGATACTCCAGGCTGAGCAACTTGGGGTTCAGAAGGAGTGGCATCCTCTGGTACATGGGGTTGGGGTGCAGCCTGTCCAGCAGGAGCTCAGACGGCAGCGTGGTGAGGGTCACTGCTGCCGATTCTCTGCAGACAAGAGAGGCAAGGTCAGCAGGCAGCTCAGGAGTGTAAGGAAAATCTTTGTACTCAGATCCTGAATACAGCATTTAGAAGGAAATAAAATAAATTAGACTCAGTCAGGCAAATGTTGTTCAATGTGAGAGCAATGACCTGTATTGTATCCAGTCGAAAGGCACAGAACATCTTTCCACTGTCTGAATTAGAGGTGGCAATTGTATGAGGAGGGAGAGAGAATGGACAAAATATTCCAAAATGATTTAAATTCTATCCATTGTGGGAACCAAATTTTAGGGGATGTGATCATATGCAAAAAAAAAAAAAGGGTTTTGCAAAGATTATTGTAGGAATGCTTAATTTTTCAAGAGTTATGGGTGCCCTTAAGGGGTGAGACGTTAAATGGATTCGTCTTTTCATCCCCATTGCCAATGTGAAATGTGCACGGCTGAAAACATCACTGTGCGCGGTAGCTTGCCCAAGAAGCTCACCTTTTCTTATTTTTCCATTCTTTCCTTCTTCGGCAGCAGTAAAGAGTAGTGATGGTGAGAAGTGCAAACACTGCGAAGCTAGACATGATGGAGATAATGACAGTCATGGAGTACGCCGGGGAGACGGAGGAGGAGGAGGAGGATGAAGGCAAGTGCGGAATGTCCACGCTGGGCTTCGAGGGCGTCGCTGGCGGGAATGCTGTGAGTAAAGGGGAATGCTTTTCACTCAGTCTTAAGCCTTTAGGAAGCACTTTTTGTATGCAAACAATCAGATAGTGCAATCTAATGTTGAGATAATACCTGCAGCATATCAGGTTCTGCCTGGTTTGACATTATAAAGCTTAGTTGTAAGAATTCAGTAAGGTTCTGTCGAAAGGAAATCTAACTTATAGAATCATAGGTTTTAAAGATGAGAGGAAATATAACTATATTTCCAAGAGAAATGTAGATCCAGGGACAACATTCTTTTTACTGTATCGTATTGCCTACCACAGACAACAGTAGCAAAGATTGTTCAGTAATATTTTCATGCAATTATACTTGAGGTTGGAATCATCTGTACCTGAGACTTTATACATATTTACAGTTGATTTTCAAGCCAAATAAAAGTCATGGAAGATGTAAAGTGAAAATTGTAGGACACAAACGAAGGTAAATCATCTAAACATGGAATCCTGTAAACTAGGCACACCGGTGCATGCCTATAATCCCAGGACTCTCAGCTGAGGCAGGAGGGGATGACAAGTTTGAACCCATCCTGGGCAATTTAGCAACTTATCAAGACCTTATCTCAAAATAAAAATAAGTGTAAAAAGAAATGGAATAATTGTAAAAAGAGTATCAAGGCCCTCAATTCACTGCTCAGCGCCGGAAATCAAAACAAACCTTGAAATCTTGTTAAAATCCAGAATAAAAAGGATAGGGCACATCAAGACAAGTGAAATCTACATCACTGCTGGGAGCCAAAGGATGCCACAATCATACTAGTCCATTGGCTGGGGGTAATGTCCATTGTATATAATTAAAATAGTCTTTCTAAGTATTTTTTGAATCCTAATAGATTGAGTAAAGACAAAAAACATGACCATAGAGTTTTAAAATAGAGTAGCTAATAAGAATGTTCCAGTAGCTGAGAATGAACTTTGTACCCAAACGAAAGAGAAAAATTGTTTTAAATACTCTGGAATCCTAACAGATATAACCCTATCTCTGGTCACAAGGATTAACTTCAAAAGGAGAAATTTGCAGATCTATGATTGATCAAAATGCAGTTAATAATAGATTAATAAAACCCAGTAAGATATAAAAAAGATCTACTTTTTGTTAAAAAAATGTTAAGAATAGTCATAATCACAGATTAGAAAAAAAATCTTAGGGGCTGGAGGAATAACACAGCAGTGAAAGCACTCGCATAGCAAGCTCCAGGCCCTGAGTTTGATTCTCCATCACCATATAAGCCAGGTGTAATGGTAATTCCAGCAATAGAAAGAATGAAGCAGGAGGATTGCCATGAGTTCAAGGCTAGCCTTGGCTATATAATAAATTCAGGACCAGCCTGGGCTATAGAGTGAGACCCTGTCTCAAAAAAAAAAAAGAAAGAAAAAGAAAAAAAAAGAAAAGAAAAAAATGAAAAAGGAAAGGAAAGGAAATTAAAAAAAAAAAAAAACTTCCTAGGAGTATATATGAGGTTTGGCTAAAATGTACTCATAGTGTTATTTATTTCCTTCTATTAGATATTTAAAAAGAAAGGAAATGAATGGAACATTGAACTCAAGACTTTGAACAAGAAACAATAGTTACAGAAAACAAAGGATGTGATAAAAGTATTAACGTATGCAAAGCAGGTGTTAGTAAGTTAGAACACACCTACCACCAATGATTGAAAAAACAAAGCAATAGTCAGTTTTATAAGTAGTGATAATAGGATCGAATTTGTGTAATTTTAATTAGATGAGAAATCTGCAAAATAAGTAGGAATAATAAGAGTTATGACAGCAGGTTTACATGTCATAAAATAAAATAATATATAATTATTAAATTATTTTTTAAATCTTGAGGAAAATGCTAGGAGCATATTAGTACCAAATTTGAAGACTAAAAAAATTGGGCAATAGCCATAAGTGAAAAATGAGCTTTAAAAAAAATCATTATATGCAGCTGGAAGAATGGCATAACAGTTAAAGCACTGGCCTCACAAGCGCAACACCCTGAGTTCGATTCCCCAACACCACATAAGCAGAGCATGGTAGCGCACGCCTGTAATCCCAGCATTTGGGAGGCTGAGACAGGAGGATTGCCATGAGCCCAAGACTAGCCTAGGCTACATAATGAGTTCAGGACCAACCTGGGTTACAGACTGAAACCCTGTCTCAAAAAAAAGTCATTATAGAATGATGAATATATTCATTCTTGAAGAGATAAAGGTTTTATATTTTATAATATGTTCCAGTAAGATAAAAAATATTTCAAATTCTTTTTGGAAGTTATAATGCTCATACCACAACCTGATAGTGCTATCAGAAGAGAAAAATGCTTACATAGATTATGCAACATTGACTTAGGGGATTCTAAATGAACCATTAGCAATTGACAGCAATATAGTACAAAATAAGAATGTGAAGGAATACATTGACACAACACACTACGAGAGAACCCAAAAGAAGCCTTTATCGTAATGGAGGCCTAAATTAGCCAGTTGAGAAAGGTCACTCATACAAGTTACTGGCAAGAGTGCTCGTGTACGATTTTGTCTAGTGTGGACACAGAGATCTGCCCTAACCACCATCTGCAAAGCAAGCTAATCCCTTTATCATAGCAGAGGTAGAAAGCCATTGGAAAGAGGACGTTTGTAAAAGCAGGGGTTCCAAAGGATGGTGACTTATGTCCTCTTATTCCAGGAGTGGGCACATTGATCCAGTCCTAATCACCAATGGCTAAACAAGTGGTTTTGAAGTCTGTGGAGGCCGAACCTAGATGCTGCTGTGATTCAGGAAGGCAGGCGGGACCAGAACACGTATGTGCAGGAAACAGTAGAACACCTGTCCAGCACCCAGGGAAGGGCGCTCTTAGACTTTCACCTTCCACAGTGACCTGCTGGAAAAAGCTGATCTGACTCTCTCTGGGCTGAGTCACCCCTAGGCTTCTTTCTCCATGACGAGTGGGGAATGGGGCTTTAAATGAGTGAGCTATCCTTCTTGCTAAGAAGTGAATATGAACAATTATTGGAAGACAGGAAGAAATGACTATTTTCATATATAGCTTTGACAGAGCAGCTCATGGTCTTTTTTTACTTAGGTAAAAAATATATTTGATTATACTTGAGTAAAATTGCAGTATTTCAGTTGTTAGTCATTATTAAATGTTAAAGAAATTGTACAGCTTTCTTCAAACTTTCCAAGAAAATTCATGTAACAGTCCAATTTTTTCCCTTCTATACCAAATACAAAATAAACACCTCTCATGGGAAGCAACTTGTAAACGGTTGCAACAAAATGTAGGGGCTGTTATAACAATAGTAAAAACAGAATGACCATGAGCAGATAGGGGCAGTCCAATTCAGGTTTAGGCAAGCTGGGTAAGTTTTTTATGGTAGCTTTATGTGTTAAATAGTAATAACATTTAAGCAACACCAGTTGAAAATTGCTGTTGTCTGAGCGTGTTCCTCCAGAAGCCATTTACCAAAGTGGATGAAGGTATGGCCCACATTAGTGGGATTAATATTGTCCTCGTAGAAGAGGTCTGAGTGGCCTTCCTTGCCACCTCTGCCATAAAGTTGAATGAGAGCACAGGTCTGTCTATGAGGACAATAGCCTCTACATCTATGACAACTGTGTCATCAACACCAAACTGCTGGTCCCTTGTTCTTGGACATCCAGCCTCCAGAATTGTGAGTGAGAAACCTCTCTTGCTTATAAGCTGCTCACCCTGTGGCATTTTGTTATAGAATCTTGAACAGACTAAGGCCAAGTGCTGTGTGAGGATAAGGTGAGTGACGGAGATTGAGGTGGTGGGGGCGAGTCTGGGTGGGAGGTGGCATTTTAAAAGAAGAAATAACATCACTGTCTGAACCCAACTATTGTGATACTTTCCTAAAAGGTCACCTAACCTTTTCATTGCTTGGGTTGGGGAGTATTTACAGATAAGGCTGAAGATACCAGGCTTAAGTCATAAGAGACTTTGCACGTAAATCTATGTAATCTGGGCTTTGCCTTGCAGTAAATGGAGAAAATCGTTGGTGGATTGAAACAGTGAGACGCTTGCTTACCTTTTAGAATTAGAAAGATTCCTTGGCTGAAATCTTAACTTCCCATGGTGTAAGTATCCATCATGGTTGATTTCAAGTTATAAAGTTCATTCCTCCCCACCCCCTTACTTTGTAATCCAGGCTGAACTCACTATGTAGACTAGGCTGGCTTAGAGCACACAGCATTCCTGTGACTTCAGCCTTCCCAGGGCTGGGATTAAAGGCATGTGATACCATGCCCGATTTATGTGGGGCTGTGGAGATCAAAACTGGTGCCTCGTGCTTCCTAGGCAACTGCTCTAATCACTGAGCTGCGCCCCCAGTCCCTCACATGAGTTCTAAATGAGGAGCAGGAACAAGAAGCTTCTATATGGGGAAAAAGAGCAAATTATAGGAAGAAATAATCAGGCTCATGTTAAAATGCTCACAACACAACTAGTGGCTAAAGAAGAGTAAAATCACTTGTATTGACTACGGAGAGAAACGAATTATCACTCTGTATATCCGTATCCAGATAACACACTTTTCCAGATTGGAGAAAGAAACTGCAGATGATAATCACTGCCTCAGAGATTCACCTAAGACCTTCTCTGAGGACAAATGTGAGGGGAATTTTAACTAAACAGTTACTGGGCCAGAAAGCATCTTCAATATGAATGATAAAGAATGGTAATAAAATTATATATCTAAATTTACTTGGGTAATTATGAACTGAGTGGGAAATCTGTCTAATTCTCCCTGTGAGAATCACTAGAATCACTCTGCCGGAAGAAACCTAACAGTACTAAGCAGGTAAAGAATAAAAAACATTCTGAAGATTCTACTGGAAATTCTAAAAATGACGCAGATGGGCAAAAATAAGGAATAAACAGAACTCTGTACAGAAAGAGACAGCATCTGGTTTTCACTGAAGAGTAGAGGAAAAAATAACAAGGAAAAAATAAAGAAAGTGAAAAAGAAGAAACTAAAAACTAAAGTTAAGAGAGGCTGTGAAGCAAAGATACAGGGAATAAAAACCCAACACATCGGTTGCTCCCCAAAGTATGAGCAGGCTATATTCTTCTATTCCAAGAAAATGACTGTTAGGTTGGGGTAAGCCCAGTTATAAAGAAAAGAGAACCAAAAGAAATAAAAGGATCCCATGCAATTGTAATTATAAAGAAAGATTACCAATACTAATGTCAGAGATTTAAACTTAAGAATGTTGAAACAGGACAAAAGTGACATTTACATTGGTAAAAAGCTTGGGGAAAGTGTTATGAATTACTATGTCTCATAGAATGTAGTAGCCAACTACCTGAAACAAAAATTATTATAAATTCAAGAGGAATGTGATAAAAATAATTGTGAGTTGGACTGATCTAGTGGAAATTTAAATCAGAAGTCAAATCAACTGAATCAGTAAATTTAATTATAGAGAGATTTTTAAGATCATGTGATTGCTAGCATGAGTTTATTGTATACTAATAAAAGAACACGGGCCTTTATTGCAGAAAGCTATGATTACATTGTGATTCCGATCAGATGATGTTTTGTGCATTGTATTCAATTTTGTGTATTCCTCAAGTCCACGTATGGCAGTCCTGAAGACAGAGCTGAAATCCCATGGATCTGGGTTTAAATTTTGACTCAATTTCCTATGACATGGGTCAATTCGGGTGAGTTGCCTACTGTTTCCTCACATTGATTAGCATGCTTAATATGTAGTAATGGACACTCTTAGTACCCAATTCCATAGGGCTATTGGAGTATTAAGAGAGATGACATAACTACATATTTATCAATTTGTCTAGATTTGCATACATATTTATTCTCATGTACATGAATACAGATAGAAGG
Source organism: Ctenodactylus gundi (assembly GCA_004027205.1). NCBI lineage: Eukaryota > Metazoa > Chordata > Mammalia > Rodentia > Ctenodactylidae > Ctenodactylus > Ctenodactylus gundi. Next base: position 162,817 of record PVKB01003599.1, on the reverse strand, counting down.
GAAGAAAAAAATTGAAGAGAAAACCAAATTATCATTCCAAGAAAAAGCCCAAATTTTACTTCTTTACAGCAGAAGCTTTGAGATGGGAGCAGAGAGACTCACTGTTGACTGTTTCTTGAGAAAGTGAAATACCACAGAAGATACAGCAGTGTGCTTATCCGACAATAATGTGAGTAGTACAAAGGCATTACATTGCCCCACAAGGTATTTCACTTCAGTAAAAAAGTTAGAAAAATAAGAACTGTTGAAACTCTAGTTGCCTTTTCCAGCAAAAAGAAAATAATGCAAAGATAATGAAATGATCTTTAAAAATTCGTGCACCACCACTCAGAGGGCACTGAAAACAATCTTTGAAATTTACTCAGAAATCAAGAAACCAAGAAATATTTGAGAGTTTTATGCATTCCCATTGAACATGAATCATTGTGTTTAATAAAGATGCTTTATTTGTTCCTTTCTGACCTACCAGAGGGGCTAGAACCAATTTCTTAAAATAATTCCAATTAACTCAGGGAGAATAGACATTTTTCACTAAGTATGCAGATGAAATGGTCAATTTATGACATTTGTAACACATTTCCATACATGCATCAAAGTTTTCACAAAATTGGTGTTTTCCAAAGATCAGGAAATTAGTTATTGCTACTAGTTTGTGCTTCTCAAAATATCTTTACAATCCGTGTAAAAGGCAGAAATATGGATTCTTTTTTGATATGTTCTGTTCCTGTCTCATTTGGGATTAAAGGTCATCACCTTTGACACAGTAAGCCATCCATGAGCTCATGAGTGGATAAGTGAACAGAAGAAGGATAATAAAGATGACAGTTATCAATTAAAGGGCCTATCAGAGTAGGCCGTGGCTCTATATGTGAAAAAGAGCTGAATCATTCAGTTTTAATTCCGTCAATCTGGGAATAACAATTTGACAGACTTACAGAATCCTCGATTTTGAGGGGTTTTTCATAACTGCTTTTTTCATAGCTGTAAATCAGTTGGGTGTAACAGCTTTCTTTCTTTTAATGCTTTAAGTTCTAGTCCGCCAAGAAACTAAGTCTTGGTACTTAGCGAAGTACAGAAGGAATGGACCTCGACCGTGCATCACAGGCAGTGACTCAGATTAAGCCTTCTAACACTCAAACCTGAGGAAGTGAATTGAAAAGCTTTTCTAACTTTGTTCTGAGGATTCCTGCTTACTGGTAGATTAAAGTAAGCACTATTTGCACTATTTGATAGAAGTTTTTTTTTTTTTTTTTTTTTTTTTTTTAACGAGGACATCCCTTTGCAAGCAAATTTCTTGAATTCTTTCCTAGAGATTTTGTGATGATCTTTATAAAACAATTTGATTTGACATTATAAATGTTATACTAGAAGTTAACCATTTTTTTAAACATAGGATCTCACTCTGTGCTCTATAGACCAGTCTGGTCCTGAACTTACTGTGTAGCCCAGATTGGTCTCAAATTCACAGCAATCATCCTGCCTCGGCCTCCTGAGAGCTGGAAATACAGATGTGTAGCACCGTGCCCAGTTTATGTGGTGCTGGGGAATTAAACCACGACCTGGCTAAACGAGCGCTCTAACCAGTGTGCTTATTCCCCCAACCCCTGAACGGTAGCCATCTTAAGAAGGAAAATTATATTCTTCTGTTGCACAGTAAAGCAACAGACGATATTATATATTAAAATAATACTTCATATCTCAGAAAAGCTAGGAGAAAGAATTTTGAATCTTTCCACCGTGAAGAAATGATAAATTTTTAAGGAGGCAGATATGTTTACTATGATTTGGATATTATGGAATGTATACTTGTATGAAAACAATGCATGACACATCATAAATATGTGCAATTTATGGGTCAATTAATAGAAATTTAAGAAATTCCAAATCTTAATTTGTACCCTAGACCAAATACACTAGTACTTACATGAGACCGTATGTAGCAACAGCACCTTATGTCTCACTCCATATTTCAATGTGCATCTTGACACCCCATACTTACTAAGAACAGAAATTCACCTAGTTCTTTAGGTAAATATTAGGAAAGTGAGATTCTTGAAACATTAATTGTCCCCTTGTTAGTAATAGTATGATTAATTTTAGAATCAAGACAACATTGTCAGGAAAAGTGAGATTGTAGGTGATTTTTTTAACTTCAACTTCTTTTGTACTCATTTAGACATTTTTCTATAATTAACTTGAAACTCTGTACAAACGCCCAACAATAAACTTTTGAACAAAGAAACAAGAATCAAAAATATGAAACACTCTCTCCCGAAGGAAAGACTTGTCACTAGAAAGGGTGACAGATAAGCTTACCGAAAGCATACTGGTTTTCACCCATAAATAATTAGAGAATACAAAATCATGAACACAAATTAAAAGGTGATGATTTGATCTTGACTGATTTCTTAGACATATATGGCACAATACAGTCTAGTAACTCTGAGGTAGGAGACATTACTTGTATCATTCGCTAAATACGGCACGCTCCACGGGCTAATTAAAAGATATAAAGTCTTCTGGCTGGAGAGCGCTGAGGTCTGTGAGAGGCCCTGGCTATTCTCCTCTGGGCGTCATGTGGGATGAATGTAAACACACATGCAGGAATCCAGTTACATACACATAAGGCTTCAAGGGCACAAGCAAAATTACTTACTTGTTCGGTTTTCTTTTTTATAATCTGAGGGGGAAAGGATACAAAATGTGTTTTAAGTGAGGATCCAGATATCTCCTTTATTCTGTGGGAGAAGGCTAAAAAATGTAACTTCTCTTTCAGCCTTTCCATCTACAACTGGAAAACATTCTCATTCGAATGTGAAAACTGCGTCTTTGAAATTAAACCAGCTGTTAGGGATCACAACATAGTTCCTTACAAATGAAGTTCATTAAAGCAATAGGCAGCAAGTCCGTTTTGTTTCATGAGATCAGCGATTTCAAACATATGGCTTATTTTTGCACGCTTAAAAAAATCTGTTTCGTTGGCTAAGAAAGAGGACTCTATTCCTTTATTCCGTTCCTCTGATAAAATAAGAGCTGTTTCTTAGCCATTTTTCTACACATTCCAGCAGATGTTACAGGGTCTCCTACGATCCCTGGGAAATAAGGTAAAGTCTCGGGCAGCAGTTAAGAGTCCCCTTTATTTTAGAACAAATACAATAAATCTTTATATGCTAACCTGTGCAATTAAGCTAGCATTAGGATGTGCTATTAACTATTAGGTCTGTAAGAAAGGCAGAGGTCAACAAACAAATGAATTAGAAATGCCTAGAAAGCCTAGAAATATTAGAAGTTTAATTCCACACTCTAGTTTATTCAAAATAGTAAATTTCTCTTGACTTCCAAAATCTTGGGGGACACTCTTTGTTACCTAAGTGCGGCAGTCTAGTGCAGGCCGTGGGGTCCCAGTGCATGCTGGGAAGCTTGCTGCAGTCTGGTATAGAGAGCAGATGCATCCCAGATCTGTAGAGTCCTTCCTGGGCCTTTTCTTCCATCTCCAGCCACTCTTTTGCACAGAAGAACTCCTTTACTGCCAAGCAATATTCCCTAAAATATGATATGGAGAACAAACTTGATGAATCATGCCATGTTAAAGTCAAATTTGTGGCACAGCTTAAAAATCTATATTTTCAAAATATCATCATAATACATTGTGAAAGGATTCTTTCAGTGTTTATAAGAAATGGTGTATTATATTGTCAGATGAAATATTATCTTGCTTTTTAAAATGTGATTAATGCTACGGGAAAGGAACTCTCAAGTTTAAAAACTGAAATTTGAAAGATATTGACATTAAGTCATTAAGTTGAATTAAGCTCTGTTTTTTTTTTCTGGTGCAAAATGCCTAAGTCATCAGACTAAAAAGAAATGTCCTTAGGGAAATAATTGGTGTGCAAAAACTTAATGTATCACTATTGAGCTGTGGGAGCAAATAGCTAAAACTCAGACGCAGAAAGAATTGGATATTTTAATTACTGGTAATCCTCACACTTACATAATATATATATAAATTTTATGTCTTAAGATACCATCTTTTCAATGCATAATTTGCAATTATTAATTATATATATCAGAGGAATTTTTTTCCATAAAAGATGAAAATGTGAGAAGTTGCAGATTATATTTCCTTGTGCCAATGGGAACAAAATGTTTGCTTATATGGATTTAAAGAACAAAAACATTTTTCCAATAAAAATACTTATCTAAATACCCATTAGAATTTGAAAAACAAGAGCAAAAACCAAGTGAATTAATAGTTAGGAGATAATTAGCTGTAGTAAGAGATTCAAAATCTTAATAAAAAGCATTTTTCTTGAGGAAAAAATACAGTGTTAAAAGAACGTCTCTCTCTCTCATGTGTGCAAACAGGTCTAAAGCACAAATGAAGAAAGGTTACTCAGTAAATGCATTTTCTGCTAATGTACAAAGAAAAATTTTAATTCTGGTAAATATTTTCTAAATTTTAATTAATAAACTGTGTGAAAGAGATCTATTATTTTATAGGCCATATAATTTCTTTTTTCCAAAATTATTCTTTTTATTATTATATGCAATATACAACAGTTGCACTCAGCTTGGGGAATTAGCACACACACACAACATATTTTAATTGTTATTAATCCCTCTTTTCTCCCTGCTGTCCTTCTCCCAGATCCCCTCCCCACATCCACAAAATCTACTTCCCTATTTCCTGTCCTTTCTCTTTAGGTTATTATGTTTTAGATTTGTCGCATAAGAGAAACCATGTGATATTTAATCTGTCTCTGATTTACTTCACTTAGTATAATGTAGACCATATTATTTCTGACAGAGGAGCCGCAAGACTATCAACCAATAGAATTCTATAAAATAGTTGATACATACTAGTGAAACAGAACAGTTTCAGCGATCGCCAGCAATGACTTTTAAAAGAAGTGACCCAGAAAAATTATCTCATTTGTTGATAATGCCTCTACTGATCCCCTCACCTAACTTTCTTTCCACCTCTCATTCAGTAAGTAAAGGTAGCGCCGAAAACAACAATCCACCGTGACGTACAGTTACATGGGCGGATATCAGAAAGCACTGCAGTACACTGGTTAAAGGGAGCCAGGCACAAAGCAGAACATAGGGTCCAATTCTGTGTTCTATGAGCATGAAATTCAGAAGCAAGCAAAACTAGTCTATGGTCAGAGAAATCAGAAAGCAAATGCCAAGAGGGATAACGGGAAATTGATTACAGTGACTATCAGGGCACTTGCTGTGTGGGGAAGCCTTCTGTGTCTTGATTGCATTAGTGGCTACACAGCTAAATGCCCTCATTTAATTGAAGCAAATACTCAAAGGGGGCAGAGCTAATTATATTTACATCAACTTTTATCGACAAAATGCTTCAATAAAAGAAAATAATATTTTAAAAATCCGATTAAATACAGTAAAAATTACATAGCTCTACTCTAACGTTTTGAAATTCTAAGGTAATTAAGTCACTTTTTTGTTAAAATAAGGAATACAGAAGAGGGAAGGAACTGTATCGCTGCATTTTGTGGACATTTTAGCCTAGTGTGGCAAGTGCACATAGCATTTCCAATACACGAGCCCCAACCATAACTGCACACCTAGCCATGAACTCAGTAAGAAAAAGAAACAGTTATGTGAAGGAAGGAAATCAGCAAACTTTACTAGCAGGCTAAAGTAAGATTGCTAGAAAGGAATGATACACATGCTCCTGAATGGGAATATTCAGTAATCTAAACGTGATTCTCTCCAACTTAATTCTATCAATTGAGTGTCATTTTAGTGGACTTCCAAATAGAATCTACATATTAACTTTGAGAATACTTTCTTAAATTTCACATTTAAAAGTTATTGCATATCAGGAAAGCAATCTTTTGAAAGAAGAAAACCCGTGGAATCCCTGGTACAGAATTTTACAGTAAGTTATAAACACAAAGTAAATAAATCCAAACCTTTTCAGGGCACAAATAAATCATTAGTGAGGTAGAATTGAAAGTACAAAAATGTGGGTGTAATGTTGCTCAGTAGTTACCAGTTGTCCCAATTTTAGCATTGAATTTCCACCTCCTGAGAAACTAGTCAATCCCAGTAAGTGAGGCATCCATTCTCGTTCTACAAATAGAATTGACTCAAATATTTTTGCTAATGGGCAAAATTTCCACCCAAAATTTCTTTTCAGTGAATGTGGCAACTTCGCTATGATAAAGGTAACTGAAGCTCAGTAATTAATATGTTAATCTTATACACTCATCTTTACATCTACAGCATAACTTTTAGGCTGTTTGAATCAGTGCAATTTAGGAATTTGGAACTATTTATAAATAGGGCTCATAGTCAACGGAGATTTTTGTTTGAGGGGCTAGAGAAAGGGCACAGTGATTAAAACGCTTGCCTAGCAAATGCAATTCCCCCTAAAGTATAAATAAAGCCTGGTGTTGCGGCACATGACTGCAATTCCAGCATTTAGGCAGCTGAGACAGGAGGATTGCTGTGAGCCCAAGGCTAGTTTGGGCTACGTATTTACTTTAGAACCAGCCTGGGCTACCTAGTGAGACCCAGTTTTTGCTTGTTTGTTTGGTGCAATGACAAAGCATAGTGGATTTCTACACTAGACTGGCGCTGTTCATTGAGCTCCTGCGGGAAGAGCGTCACTGTGTCACTGTGTACCGCCGTCAGCTGACGGTGACTCAGCTATGTAGAATAGGCCAGTACCCAGGACCTTGTAAAGAAGACCCTGAGGCACGACTCATTAATGCTATTATTTTAAATCAGAAAACAGAGATGAAAACTTGGATCCATGGCAGTCAGACAACTGGCTAGCCCTACAGAACAAATTAAATACTCAACTTTCCCCAAAGTGAAATCAGGAAAACTTTGTATCAAGATTAGGGCACATTTTCCCCCTTTTTATCTATATGTACAAGAGCAAAACATAAAGTTTACATTAATCTTGGGTATTTTGTGAGCACACATATTGTGTCAAGGTTACAAATCCTTCTCTCTTTTTGACCCTTCCACTCCCTCCTCTCCTCTCCAGTTACTATTATCCCCACATTAAGTTCTACTCATCTATAAAGACAGATAGGTTGGAGGCTTTTGTAGGTAAATGGAGGCAAATTGAAACCAGCATGCTTAGTGAAGTGAGTCAGAAGCAGAAGGTGAAATATCAAGTGGTTTCTCTGATACAAGAGACCCAGACCACAATTATTTCATAGAACTTAAGAAAGGCACATGTTTTTAAAACACAATGATACTGAGTTACAGACCCCCTGTCTCAAAATAAATAAATAAATAAATAAATAAATAAATACATAAATAAAAGCAGAAACCAAAAACAAAGATACTTATGGGTGGAGCTACAAAATATTAGATTAACAAATGATGCATCAGAAAAACAGGTACAGAAAATAGTTCTTCTTTTGAGAAACATACTAAAAGGTTATACGACATTTATGATCAGCTTCAAAGCGTGGAAGTGCAGAGGGCAAGGTGACAGGGCTCAAATGAAATTGACCATACACTTGTGATTTTTACAGTTAAGTGGCAGGTACATGGGCCTTCATTGTGCCTTGATCTCTACTTTCATGTAAGTACAAAAATATCAGTAATTTAAAAAGAAAAAAATAACCAAAACAAAATCAAGGGTTCATTTTACGTTGGAAAAGTAAGTTGTGAAACATAACAGCACAAGATGAAATGCTCATAATTATATAATTATTAGAAATGAATGCAAGCTAGTGGGAAAAGGGTAAAGGTTATAAATGCAAAACTCAAAAATGACCTAAAATTGCCAAGCCTACTTAAGATTTTTCTTCCCTTCATTGTGAACCTTTTTTGTGTATTCAACTTTTTTCTAGAGTAGTTATGTGGTTTTGTAATCAGAAAACCACATTGACAGTCACAAAAAAAGAAAGAAACACTTCTAATCTCATCATTATCCCTCTCAAGCATCTGTCCAGTGTTGAGCTGACTCACTCGAGTGTCACCATGTAAGTATGACAGCTATTCTGGTGGTCACCACAAATTACACTAGGAGTGCTGAGGACAAGATTGGCAGAATCTACCGTTACATTCCTCTGCTGGTACTACTTTCTATGTATCACATATATGTTATTTCCTAGTTAAAGAATTTCATTATTAACTTGTACCTAAAATACACAATTTTGAAAATTCTATAAAGAAGGCCAAGAAGCAGAAAGCTAAACTAGAAAAGAAGCATTGTTTCATCAAATCATTACAAAGACAGTTGGAACAATCAGTGACTTCACAACTTCCTGTAAAACAATTTTTACTTCCTCTTGCCAATTTTTTTCCATTTTGTTTTTGACAATATCTCTAATAATTTTCTTCTCTTCTTTCTTTTCCTTTCTTAGTTCCTAAATTTGTTAGAAATTTTAGGGTGTCATGCTTGATCACAATACGATCTTCTTAAGTGAAAATACAAATTACAGTGTAATTTGTAACCTTGTAACCTTTGTAAACAAAGCAGTCTGTCTTACCAACCTTACTATTTTTTTTATAGAGTGCCCTAAAATTATTCCAATTTAAATAGTCATTAGTGTTTATCAAAGTCGAGGTGGAAATGTGCTGTTAGTAGTTGTTGTTAAAAGAAACTGTAGGTATGAGCTTCCTATCTGAGGTATTGGTGGTGAATATTTTTTCCCAGACTGTCGGTTCTTTTTTGACACTGTTGATAATTTCCTTTGCTATGCAGAAACTTTTTAATTTAACACAATCCTATTTGTTAATTCTGGGGGTTATTTGTTTTGCTTTTGGTGTCTGATTAAGAAAGTCTTCACCTACGTCTATTTTGCCTAATTTGTCTTCCAGAAAGTTCAGTGTTTCAATTTTAATATCTAGGTCTTTGATCCACTTTGATTTGATTTTGGTGCCAAATATACAGGGAACTGAAGAAAAGGAAGCCCCTCAAAATCAAAGACCCTATTGAAAAATGGGTAACAGAAATGAATAGGCAGTTCTCAGATGAAGAAGGCCAATAAATACATGAGAAGATGTTCAACACCCTTAGCCATAAGTGAAATGCAAATCAAAACATCACTAAGCTACCATCTAACTCTAGAGAGATTGGTGTACATCAAGAACACAAACAGCAATCAGTGCTGGCGAGGCTGTGGGGAAAACGGAACCCTCCTGCACTGCTGATGGGAAGGTAAACTGGTACAACCACTATGGAAAGCAGTATGGAGGTCTCAAAAGACTGGAAATAAATATCCCCTTTGATCCAGCTATACTTCTTCTGGGAATTTCCCCCAAAGAGTTACAAACAACATATAACAGAAATACATGTACACCCATGTTCATAGCAGCACAACTAACAATAGCTAAAATGTGAAAGACACTCAAATACCCATCAATAGACCAATGGACACACAAGCTGTGGTATTTATACACAGTGGAATACTACTCATCTATAAACACAGATAGGTTGGAGGCTTTTTTGTAGGTAAATGGAGGCAACTTGAAACCATCATGCTTAGTGAAGTGAGTCAGAAGCAGAAGGTGAAATGTTGAATGGTTCTCTGATATGAGAGACCCAGATCACAATTATTTCATAGAACATAATGTGGGGAATAATGGGAACTGGACGGTGGGGGGAGGGTCAAAAAGAGTGAAGGGAAGGATTTGTAACTTTGCCATGACATGTACGTGCACAAAATACTCGAGATCAATGTAAACTTTATGTTTTACACTTATACATATCCATAAAATTGGGAAAAAGAAACTAGGAAAAATGACATCTGTAGTCTTTAACATATCACCGGGTGTGATTTGTCCTTCAATTCCTTTAACTTGATTGTACAAATGGGGAAACTGAGGTGTAGCCGAGATCACATACATCTGGAAAGGATTCTATGGGATTGAAACTGTTCTATTTGACTCTGAAGCCTGATTAATTCCTGCATTGTATTTTTATATAAGAAGAAAATCAAGGCAGAAGTAATTCTAGTGAATCTGGATAGATGAAATTCCAAGTTAAAAAAGATGAGAGTTTTAAATATTTATAATGTAATACTCCCACCCAAATGAAGAATGAATGTTAGTACTTACACTACAAAAAAGAACGTCCTTACTTCAAAATAATTCTGAAATTTTTATCATGGTTTCACGTATTGAATAATAGTAGGCTCTTACACCTTTTATGGTATCTTCTAGAAGTTCCCTGTATTTACATTATTTGTATGGTGAGAATTTATCCCATTAATTACCTTTGCTTTTGGACGAAAATCAGTTTTTGTCTTTACCGTTGCTCAGGATGATTTCTCTTAAAAATGTTTCTTTGAACAATGTACAGATACAACGATAGAACAGTGGGCACCTGCCATGTGGCTGTGTTTGGCGTTTTACCTGCAGATGGGCGTGGGAGGGGGGGCTGCTCCCGGGCTGCACTCCTGGAACACGTAGCTGCACAGCAGAGCCTCGGCAGCCGGCCGGCACACTGGGCTCACGGCTTTCAGTTCATTCCAGGCAGCGTGGACCAGCAGCTCCTGGGTCTCCTCAGGGTCCGTGTAGGAGGTATTGAAAAAGACCAGCGCGTCCTTTGCCAGGACTGCGTCACATACCTCCCCTCTGTACTGGGCGCAGTAGCCTTTGTTATCTTTCTGTGGTTTACTGAAAAAAGCAATGGAAAATGTTTTCACTCGCACACTAGGCTTTTGTGGCATTCATTCTGCCTCCCCCCCCCCCCACATGTGTCTCACAGAAATAGAAGAAAATTATACTAGCTATTTCATTGAAATGGCACCTGAACATTGTCTTCATCTTCAGCTGCAATTACATCACGGGTAGCTAGCCCAGAGGACACGTACAAGGCCACATGGGATGATGGGTGTGGGGAGCACTGGGAACCAGCAAGGACGGGTCGGATTTGGGTGTTTTGGGTATTCCCATCATGAACAGAATTCTGCTGCTCTGAGTTAAATCAGCTCAAAGGCTTCTTGCAAATAAATTTATAAAACGAAGAAATGGATGTAAAAGTATATTTATATGATAGTTTGCAAGTGAGGAGACATGATAATACATGCTCTGGTCCAAAAAGCTTGCGGTTTTAAGAACATAGATTATTTATGTGTTGTGATAGGCAAGTGTCCAGTTTTTTGCAGAACGCTCTCGTTTTTGCCACACCTTTTTACTTGGATTGTTTTCATGTGCATCTTCCCAGAATTCTATTCAAGAGAAAGAAAGGCAAGCAGGGAACGGGAGGCGGGACATATGGCCTTCGGGAGACCTGATTTGCGTCTTCAGGTTTGTTATTTTTCCATTGCACGTCTTTGGGGGATGTCTTGGGGTCACGCAGCAGTGCCCCAAATTCCCTGTAGAAAATAATGGGTGACCCTCAAGTCAAATTGTTGATTTTTTATTTGTTGTTTCCTGAAACAGGGTCTCATTTTGTAATCCAGGTTAGTTCTGCACTCACTGTGTAGCCCAGGCTGGCCTTAAGTTCACAGCAACCCTTACTCCACACCTCCATGCCCAACTGAATCTTTTACGTGGTCCTGGAGACTTGAATCCAGAATCTGGCACACCACAGGCAAACATTTTTAGCCACTGGGCCATGCCCACAGCCCGCAGATCAGATTACTGTTGAGAATGGGTAATGAATCGTGGAGCCTATACATTTTTCAGTGCTACCCTAAACGTTAGATTAAACATTTATCTCCTCTAACCATTGAAAAGAACAATTAGGAGCAAAGCAGTTGCTGCTTGTCGTCTCATCACACCTGCCCACTTCACACCACACTTCACTAGCCTCCCGGAGTGCGTGGGTTACAGGTGTGCCCACCACACGCAGCTCTTTATCGCCATTTTATATAAGATTCAAAGTAAAAAAAATTAAAAACAGTGGAATATGTGGGAATTTTTAAAATTGCTAAAAGACACTACTTAAATTTGAAAACCTAAGACCTTACAAATCAGCACTGGTGAGTCTTTACATCCATTAGAATAAGACATAGTGCATTCAGAAAAAAAAACACAGAACTTCTAAGAGACACAGCTATATTTCAACAATATTTAGTATTATAGAATCTTCCTTTAATTTGGATTGACTTCTTATTAAGTAGCTAGCGTGATTTTTACTGTATCATTCTAGTCACTAAAGATTCTCAAGTAAAGTTTTGAAATAAGAGAACATGAAACTGTCATGAAAGCTCATGCTCGGTAGTAAGGTGAGGAGGAAAAACAAAAATAAAAACAAAAACAAACATCCAGAGAAATAGCCTCTGACACAGTAGCCTGGGGAACCTAATCCATGGTGACTCTAAAAAATGTATAAAGAAGCCGTGGGAGCCAATGTGGTCCCAGAACTCTGGGAGAATGAGTCAAAGGATTCAAGTTCAAGCCCATTTAAAAAAAAAATCTCAAACAGAGCTCACAGCAAGAACTGAAGAATGAGACAATATCCTCTTTCCACGGGCACTTTCTGTGGTCTTTTGTATGTGATGGGGCCCTTTCATGTCACATGGAAGCTGTTATCTGTCTGTAATTCTGGGCATTGCGGATGGGGCAATGCTAGAAGTAGCAGCCTATGAGCCAAGAATGTTGTATACATTTTTAAATGGTTTCATAAAAACCAAAAGAGAAGATTTATTAGCAATTAAAACCCAAGTGATTCAAATTTCAGCATCCATAAGTGAAGTTCTGCTGCACCAGAACCATATGCACCTGTTTACACATTACCTGCAGCTGCCCTTGTGCTAATGTGGCAGAGGTGAGAAGCTGCGGCAGGTCTGCATGGCTCCCATTGCTGAGTATATTTAATACCTGATCCGTTACAGAAAATGTTTGCCAACCAACCTCTGCTGTGAGATGCAGATCAAGTGTCATTTTCTGAAATGCCAACCCCAGTGTCCTCAGCAAGAGTAGACACAACCTCCAAAAACCCTCTTGGGTGTCCTCTGACTGAAGTTAGTATCTATTTATTATATAAAGTAAAAAAGGATGTGAAGAAGAAAAAATTTAAATTATAAAAATGTGATCATAGTTATTTTGGCCAAATATGTAAACATTTTCTATCCATTACACATCAGTGCATATATCTGTGTTGTGAAGAGCACTTTCTAGACATCAGGTGGAGGCATCGGAGTTGGCTAGTTGTGTGGTCTGAGCAATTCTTGGTGCATCTGTTTCCTCATATGAAATAAAAACCAAAAAGGGAGGCCATAAATAGTTCTTCTTCTATAAAGTCACTGAAATGTCAACATGAGACCAGCGATGCTTGCCAATGTACTACAAATGAGCTGCAATTGTCATTATTATTATTAATTATTATTAACCAAGTGTCATTATTACTGTTATTAATCATACTGAGTTTCAGGAGGTTTTTCATGAAATTAGGTGGAAGTAGTTATCACACTTCACAGAACTTTTTATGAAAGTCAGCGTTAATAAGTACTGCACATAAAGGACTGAAAATTGTAAAATGTTATATTTTAAGATGATATTCTTTCTTATCTCCTGGCTAAAGCTGAGGGAGAATTTTGGATCCAGCCTTGGGTTCTATTTCCAACTGTATCATTTCCTAGCTGTGTAACTGTCCAGTTGAAAGAGTGTTCTCTTAGATTCTTCTCTGAAAAAGAGATCATCATGGGTGCAATTTCATAGGTGCATTTTGAGGACACATTGATGCTATGATTGTCCAATTTTTGGCTTGCCTGAGTCACATTGGATGAAGAGGAATTGTCTTGAGTCATATGGAAAATATCTATGGGTTGGGAGAACAGCACAGTGGTTAGAGCTTTGCCTAGAAAGCACAAGGCCCTGAGTTCAATTTCCCAGCACCACATAAACTGGGTGTGGTGATGCATGCCTATAATCCCAATAATTAGGAGGCTGAGACAGGTAGAATGTAAGTTCAAGGCCAGCCTGGGCTACATAGTGAACTCAGGACCAGGCTGAACTGCAGAGCAAGACCCTGTCTCAAAAAAAAAAAAAAAACTAATATAATTATTGTATCTAAGTAATCCGAAAAGTCCCAAAAGATCTCATAATGCTTTAAGATAAAAGTTTGCACAATTGTGTTGGGCTATCTTCAAAGCCATCTTAATTTGCATGTGGCCCACAGGTCAGGAGTTGGACAGGCCTGAGGTTTTAAAAGGGTGCAGGTAAAGCCCTCAGCCCCGGGACTGATGCGTAGTAAGTATGGACTAGATAGGACCTGTCATCACTGTTATCATTTTGTAGGAGTATTAGAAGCTTTATAAATCAGAAACTTAAAAACGTCACAGAACTCAGAAGATGACAATCAATGACATGCAGAATGAACAGGAACAAAACAAAACAGTGATAAAAAAGTTTCTTACCTTCCTTCTATCAACAGGAAAGGAAGTTCAAGTAGGAGATCAGATTAAAAAGGAGAGAAGAAAAGAATGTTAGTACATTTTCATCTCATTGCTTGGAAAAGAGTTTTGATATTATTAATCTCTAAGTTTCTGTAAAGTTCTCTATTTCTGGCAGGAGGCCAGATATTGCATTAATAGGCAGTTTTGCAGAAAGAGATTAAAAAAATTGTCCCCAGGAACCGTATTTTTTTTTTCAAAGGCAGAAAGCCTGGGGCTTCAGCAATCAGCGCTGTGTCTTTCCTCCGTTAGCCACCAAGAATCCTTTGTTTTAGGAAACCAAGATGTGTTGAGTAGTAGAAAAAAACACAGAAAGGGAGTAGATTGAGGGAATGGTTAGAAAACTGTCATCCAGCCAGACCAGACTGTCTTCAAGGGAGCATGACCAGGGCAGTCAGTCACCCAGGGTCCTGGGCTCAGAAGGGCCCAGTGATGAGAGGCTCTTCTGTTGTTGTTTTAAAATACAAATGTTTTGAACATCACAGTGGACTCTGAAAACAGAGCCCAACATAGACTCTCCCCCGTGTGAGCCCTCCAAAGAGTGTACAGCAACCAGCATTTCTGAATTATTCCATCCTCTTTTAGTACAGAACATTTAAATTTTCATTTTCTTTACCAAATACTTGATAACCTGATTCCCATCTTAAAAGTAAAAACTCAAGCTATGCTTTGTCTAAAACCAGTCAGTTGCAGGAAAAGTTCTCTGAATGTGGAGATCTACTTTCTTTTGAACATTTGAGTGTATTTTGGTGCCATTCTGTTGGCATGTTTAAGGATCGCTAAATGAATTTCACAGGGAAGTCAGTGTTCTTGAAATATGATGAGTTTGTATTTCAAACAGGTCACTCTTTTTTCACCTTCAGGGGCTGTGACTGTAAGATTTTTGTAATCTTGAGCATGTGGCTGTTTTTGACTATCTAGACTCAAAAATAACAAAAGGCTTTTTTTGTACAAAAAATGAAGAAATAGTCATTTTTAGCAAGTTGGTTAAAAAGCACTGCAGAATTAAAGTAGATGAAGACAGAATGTATACAATAAACTCAACATTTATAATGTGTCATAAAGTATCGGCAATATGAAATGAAGTCGGAACCACTCAGACATATCTGGAAACTATTTCATTTTAAATTTTGAACTTTAACTATATTGTATTAATAATATATTAATTATTATATTAGTAATATTATATTACTATATTACATATAGTAATCAGGGTAAAAAATTAGATAAACTGAATTTAGGTAAATTGATTTTAGGTAAATTGAGTTTGAGTGAATTAGTCTATGATAAATGTACAGCATTCATTCCATTAAAAAAAGCTGGTATTTATCTGGACATGGTGGCAAAGGCTCTGGGTTTAGTCCCTTGTAACACACACACACACACACACACACACACACACACACACACACACCCTGACACACAACTTGACATTTTTCTGTGAGATGTTCAGAAGGGCATAGTCACACTATCTTTGATCCACCAACTGGCCTTGTGCCTAGGCAAATAGTTACGGTTCTCAGCCTGTAAGCAAAGATGGGAGGGGAGGGCATCCTAATAAAAATAAGAACCAAGGGGAGGAAACATTTCTATAGATCTTCTCATCCTCAGATGATTTCTGTACACAGGATTATAAAATGTCTAATGGAGTTTTTTTTTGTTTGTTTGTTTTGTTTTGTTTTGTTTTTGTTTAAGAATTAAAGCCTAGCACCCAAAGTCCAGGAAAAGATTTAGATTTATTTTTTTTGGTAAAAAGATCACAACAATTAGGACTTGAGAATAGTGAGGAGGGTCTAGCAGGGGGCTCCCCACCTGTTAAACAGTGTGAACTTCTCAGTTTTGGGTAAGTTCAGGGGACATATGGAAACATGCTAGGTTACAGAAAGTACTGAACACGTAGCATACAAGCCCCAATAGTAAAAATCTGTAGGCTGCCTCAGGAGACATTATTATCAGTGGTGTTGGAATATGCAGAGCCTTCCACCCCAGGAAGCTATGTGACACCGAGGCTTGGAATGATGCTCCAAAAGACTCCTGTTGGCTAGTGTTGATAGCCAGCTACTTGCAGCACAGAGTCAGTAATAAGCCATCAGAGCATTAAAACCTGAACTCTGGACCTGCTGGGTTTTAATATTGGCTCTGCCGTTTATTAGTTAGGTCAGTTGGGCATCTCTGAGCTTTAGTTTCCTCATCTGCAAAAGGAGGTTAATAAAATACACGCCTTATCAAGCTGTGGGATAAAATGATTCATATATATAATAGCACTGGTGCATAGAATGCAGCTTTGTAATTCTTAGCATTATCATTATTAGTTGAAGCAGCGATCTACAGAGAAAGGACTAAAGTATGTCCCATTCAGAAAGACATTTACCTCTTCCTTGCAAACTCTCTTCTGTGACACGCAGGGAATCTAGGGAAGAGGAGGGAGGCAGGGTGTACAACAGCAGGAGACCGCGTTTCACTTACTCTCCAGTTACTTACCAGATGAGATTGGCAGGGGACGGAGTCAAGGAAATGAAGTTTAAATTGAAAAGAGAGTGGAGCTTTAACCTGGATTAGATTGTGGTTTTGTCTCCAAATAGTACCTAGGATTAGGGAATCTACTAAAATGCTCTTAATGGATTTGATCTCCAGAGGAGCAAGTAGATTCTAGAAAGCATAATCTCTCTCCCCCCCCCCCCCGCCCCCCAAAACAGGACCAGTTTCTTTGTGTACTTGTTAGGGTGAAATTGTTCAATGTTCTGATTGCATTAGTAATCTCAGAACTTTGTTCCTTATGTGGTCCTTATTGAATTTATAAATATTCTAAGTTGTTCTGTAATCCATGGTGAGCATTTAAAAATATTTTAAATTCAGACCACACTTATAGTCAATAATGAGCTCCAAAATTTAGTCCCTCCCCATATGGGCTGCTTAGCTTCGGAACAGATGCCCACATCCTTTTAGTTCTAAGCTCCTTTGAGATATAATCCTCCTACACTTAGAAATAAGAATCAGTCGACTGGCATTATGATAAAGAAAATGTCAAGATGTGTCCAGGATTTGCAGTGGTTATTGAGGTAGTCCGTGGACAAAAACTAAAACAATATCAGATATTTAATGCTTATTTTCATTACGCAAAATCTAGTAGGTTTCCATTATTCTGTTAAAATAGGCAGGTTGAGCTATAGGAATGTTGTTTTTATCACCTAATAGATGTTATTAATGTTGTCTACAAGTTTTTAAATCAGGGTTAGAATTCAAGTTTTACCGAACCAGGGGAGAGTCTTTAACCAATAAAAATGACCAGGATGAACAAAACTGTGTAGCTCTGGGGAAAGTGGCACCTGCGTGCTCCAAGCTTTAGGGCAATTTCCCCACCATGCAGGTAGAGCAGGTGGAAAGAGACATTAGGAAATTCTGACTAAATGGTATGTAACTTGGAGGAGTGAAGGCAGATTCGAAGAGCTGAGCAGGCAGACCCCCCAAAACATAAGAGAGCTATGACCATGTATTTGAAAAAGCTCTCATTGTAAGCTAAAACGATTTAACAGCGTGAAGATGACCAAGTGCCAATCCAGCCACAGGACATGGCAGGAGGAGAGATAATGGAAAGTAAGCAAAGACAACAAAGTTCATTTAAGGGTACGGGTAGTTTCCAAACCACTGCGAGAATCAGGGGATGCTTTTATTTCTGTGTTTCTTACAGAAATTTCTCTAGTCACTTTTTCTTCTTCTTCTTCATTTCTTCTTCTTCTTCTCCTCCTCCTCCTCCTCCTTCTTCTTGTTCTTCTTCCTCTTCTTCCTCCTCCTCCTCTTCTTCTTCCACTCTGTTTTAGTGATAGGTGGCTGGGAGGCACCTTGCAGTTATAAACGAATTATTTGATCTCAACCCTATATTTTTAACTCCAAAAAAATGGTGATAGTCACCAGCACTTGCAGTATGTTTAAAATTCATCCGTAAAATTCAGTAATGTGTTGGAGTCTTCTGAAACATACATCTACACGGAAGCTGTCTGATTGTAAAATAATGCTTACCTTTTATGCCTAGCTGCAGAACATCCGGTAGAAATTTAGTGAGGCCACTTACTGATTGTTAGTCATTTATTCTTTTCCCTTTTATTAAAAACAAAAGCACTTGATATAATTTTAAATCAGATAAAGCCAGCCTGAGATGCCAGGGCATAGTGACTGTTGTGTGCCTGTGGTGGTGAAGGACTGAGTGACAAAGAGGGCCCCGTGTTCCTTCTATGTCACTGCATGCCTGAAAATTACCCCCACCATTGGGGGAAAACAAGAAATGTGACTATGATGTGCAAAAGAGCGTATGACACAATGGTACATTTGGTCATTTCTTTCAGCTACGTTACTGAATTCAGAGTTTTTTCTCTTTAACATTGTAGAATGACTTCTGAAATATGGGAAATAAAATTATACATGTGTGCATAAAAGGCTCAACTCCATTGTAAACCTTAAATTTTGCATGTATACATATCAATAAAATGGGGGAAAAACTATGTGGTCCATCTGTGGACTAATAATGAGTACTAAAAGAATCGAAGAAAACCCTCATTCACTCTGCGAGACCTCAGGGCTTCCATCCATTCTCTATTGCCCATTTTGGGTGATGTTACACACATTCTACTGGGTTTCAAAAGTAGAGTCTAGAGGTCCCCAGACACTGTGGGACATGGCAGACGGGGGAAATTTCAGTAAATTATTAAAGGGCTACCAGTAGAGGAAAGATGTGACTAAAGACATAGACTTGTACTTGAAGACTGAATAAATACAGACAGAACTTTGGACCTCCGTATCTGATAAAGAAACCATCAGTGCCCTTGAAAATGAGAGATACAAACACCCATGATCCTCTTCTGAACCCCTGAGTGTATGTTGATGGCCTCTGGCTGCTCCAGGACAAAGCTTACTACACGGATCGTGGGATGTCCTGCTGGCTTCTGCCACAGGGCTGAGGGCTGTGATGACAAAGAGAAGGCATCTTGCCAGATACCCGGTATCCTGGAGAGTTTAGATGGCAACCTGAGCTTTGTGAGGTTGTGACTGGAGGGGAAATGAAACTTCCTGGTTTATAGAAACGGGTTCCAAAGGTTTTTCTGACTCTTCTTGATGACCAACAGCAATGTATATGACTCAGAAAGTGTATCACATTTCTCAAAAACTGGACAGGAATTCTGACAGACACATGGAAGGATTTGAGGCTAATCTTTACTTGTTGTTGTTCTTTAAACCCTAGAAATATCCATAGACACAATCCTAAGCGCTAGACCAGCCCTTTCCAATTTCCAGTTTTCCTGCTGGTTTGAGTAAATACACAGATGAAGTAAAAGCTTCCAAGTGAAACATGGCACCGTGACTGAGGAGGCTGTTGACTACAGAAAACAGGATAAGGATGGGGCTGGCTGAAATGAGAGATGGCAGAGGCTGGGGTCAGAAGCATTGCCAGATGGCTGAGAGGAGGCAGCGTGTCTGATTGAATCTCAGGATCTCTAGCCAGCCCCGTCTGGAGGTCACCGAAGTGAGGGCTTCTGCAGAAATGGAGAAAGCAGATGCCTTGTGCAGGCTCTGGGAGATGTGGAGAAAATATGACCATGCTTGTATGAAATGCTCCTTTTTCATCAGAGTGGTCTCACTTCTCTGCAATGTTGATCTCAAGCACCCAAGGATCTGTAGGTAGTTTGCTTGGGGACCCAAGGGACCTTCTGGTCTAACTGACACAATAAGTCAAAGAGAGGAAGAGAAAGTGGCAGGTGTCTCATGTAGTTCAGTTTTATTTAGCTGCACTTAAAGGACCCTTCTTAGATCTACCCAAGGAAGTTTTAGGAAAAGCAGAGGCGTGTCTTATCTGCTTAGAATCAGTGGCACACAATCAGAAAAAGAGACGATAAGTAGATCAAAAAAGTCTTAGACATTTTGGTGAATTGTGCCAGAGAATACCACTAGATACGTAGCAATTTTCCAACTCACAGATATACATCTGGTTTGTCACATCTACTGTCACATCTACTGATTTTTTCTTCCTCAGGTTTTATCTAAACTCTCATTGTATTTTTTTAACTAGATCTTCAACACCTTGCAATGCTAGGATTCTGTACATAGGCCAAGTTAGATGCTGCATTCAGTTCGGAAGAGGGCAAGTTTCCAGGTCCCTGTTATAGGCCTTATACTTTGTGTTCTCTCCAAGTTTCTTGATGACTCCTTAGCAGCTATTATGGATATATCTCTGTTCAGAGTGGCTTCAGGTCTCACTTCAAGGACCCCAAATTTCCCCCTACTCTGAAGTTGACTTCCATACCCCATCCATTGACTAGTCAAGCTGTTGCTGGTTTCCATGACAACTGATGCTACCCAGGTGACTGGTCTTTATCTGCATTCAGTGCTGCTGCTCTGCTCGGATGTTTGCAAATCCTCTGCTGCTACTGGCCAATCCAAGCATTGCTCCTACTAACTTTTGCTCCATGCCAATTCCACTGTTATTTTCCCCAGGATACTGTGGTTGATTGGTCTCATCCTTTACCAGAGTCTGTTCCATTCTTAGGCTGCCTGTCTCATACCAGGCTCTTTCTACTATCTGAAGATTTCATTGTGTTTTTAAGACTATGAATTTGCCTCTTGGTATATTCCATTTGCTAGTGGAGTTGGGCTAGGACAGAGGAGAGAGATTATGCTGCTCTATAGAGTGTAGCAGCCACCGTGTTCTTTCAATGTCTTAAAATCATAATCATGGATGAATATGCCTTTGTGTGGAGTAGACATAACCATTTCATTAGGTTTCTCTCTTTCTTGGTCATAGCATTGTCTGTTCAACCATCTTTGTACTTATGATGAGTAAGCATGAGGAAGAGAGGGAGACAAAAACTTTTGATATACATTTTGTAGAATTTTTTCCTAGACCCATCTTAGAATAGGAAAGTGTTGACTGATAGAGAAAAAAGCCAAGAGAAGGAGTTTTTCAAGTTCTTATTTGGAGTATTAGAATCAAAACACCTTACAGAAGTCTTGTACTCTGACATGGGTTAGCAACATTTGTGTAAATATAACAGCATGACGTGGTTACGTAGACCAAAGAATTTGGGCAAGTCTGATTCAAGCTTTGACGTAGAAAGGGATCCAATCCAGAAGTTGTTTTAGGTCCCATGAGGGTAAGGAGGAAGCTGAGCTGGAATTCAATAAGCCTGCTTTAAAGCCACAGTAGAGATAGACAGGGCAAGCTCACTGCTAAAGTTTTAGCTGAGACTCTAGACAGGTGCTTGGTGACAGATTTGGCTGAGGTGCAGAAGTCTATGCTGGTCCACAATGAATCTGAAGGGGCTAAGTCAGTCTGGGAGATCCTTTGGGCCCAACTAAGCCCAAAGATGAAATCAGAAGTTTCTTAGATGCAAGATATCACTGGACACCACTGGGTCAATACAAGTCCTCTTATCCACTAGAGAGAGAGGAGGAAGAGGGAGAGAAGAGCTCTGGCAGAAGATTCTCTCTGAGCGACTCAAACTTAGTGAGAATGAGATTCTTTTAAGATTGGTGACACTAACTTTTCCCCTGTCCAACGGAATTATACGTTAAACTAAATTGGCTCAGTTTATTTGACTATATCTGAGTATTCATATGTAAATGTACTCTTTCTCCATGTAACTCACATATGTGTGTATGTGTACATGTATTCTATATATCAAAAGAAAGATAAAAAGATTACATATGAGTCCCAGAGCACAACTCCTATGGAACTTAAAACGAAAAACAAAGTGAAACAGGGGGGTTGGGTAGGGGAGGAGGGTGGGAGGTAGGGTCGGGGGAGGCACAAAAGGAGAGTGGGAAAACCCTTGTCACCTTGACAAGATACATATGCGCATAAAAGGCTCAACTCCATTGTAAACCTTAAATTTTGCACGTATACATATCAATAAAATCGGGGAAAAGATTACACAGACATGCACTTACTTAACAGTAGGTCTTGATCAAATAAAACAAAGGAAGTGAGACTAGCATGACTCCAAGTAATTCAAAGACATTGAACATTTTGAGTACTTTATAACTTCCTGGGCTAGTTCACGTTACTCTGTTTTTTTTTTTTTTTTTTCATTTATTGTTGTTTGCTCTGTATACCTTCCTGAAAACCTCAAACACATCTTAACTCATTTTTCTACCCATGGACCATTCAAGAACTTACAAACCTCATTTATATCCTGGTAAATTCCAGGCATCAATTCTTTTCTCTGTAAAAAATACTGCTCCTGTTGTGGAGAGCCTGATGACTTTTCCAGAATCCGTAGAAGAGTCTCCTGACTGTTTGACATGCCTCTATCTTTCTGATGCCATCTCACTTGCTAATTTGTTATCTGACCGGAGCACTGGTTTTCTCTCCTAATTAAATGATTTCCAATGGTGAAAGAATACATTAAACCTACCTGGTTACTACATAAATTGGCTAAAGCCCACAGAACAAACCTGTCTTTCCACTTCCCACTCTATTCAGTCTCCATCATGCTCCAGCCAATAGACTTTCTGCTTTCTAAACACATTTTGTCCTGTTTATCTCACAACCCCGTCTCTGTTTAAATGGTACCTCTCCCCCAAGGATTCCCTTAACCTCACTGTTGCTCTGCTGTTGTGTTTTTCTGTGGTTCTACAATACAACACAGGCTGTGCTATCTTATATCTGCCTGGTTCATTTATTTCCCTTCTAGATTGATAGTGTTTGGAAAGCAAGACTCATTCGACACTTAACAGGTCATGATGGCCCACTCACCAGGGGTTGAATAAGTGTGCTTGTGAAAGTGCTGTATAAACAGCCAAGCGTTGTGTGAGTAGTGATTGTCTTGTCATTATTTGTCAAATTGTTGAGTTTACTTTTAGGAGTCTGTCATCCCTGAAGAAATGATTTCTTGTGACTGATAGTGTTTGAAGATGCAGGAGTCAGATATATCCCTGAAGGAGATGGTAAAAAGAACCTGAGTTTTATGCTATTTCTTGCCTGAGCATACTCGAGAAAGCCAGCAGTTCCTGGTATATTTTTTGTGTTCTCCCTCTCTTCATTTCATATTAAAAATCACTGACATTACTGGAAAGTTTCCCAACAGGGAAGATCAAAGTGGCACTGAAGTAAGAAGCAGTGGCTCTGGGGAGCTGGCCCTGGGCACAGGCTCTCTCAGTACTGGCCTTACATGTCAGGCCAAGCACCTCTGTGTTGATCCTTGATCTACTGGCCTGCTATGAATATAACATGCCCGGCATTTCCTGATACAGGGATTATTTCCATCTCTAGAGTTTCCATAAATGTTCTCAGAAGCCTCTGGGACATTTACATTTTAAAAATAAACTTTCATAACATAATACAAATATCCTAGAAATCCATGTGTCAGCCTTTTTCCATGAAAATACCTGTAAGTCTTGCTGTTGCTTGCATAAAACAGGAAAGGGGAAAACCCACAAGAGTCGTGCTCATAGAATTAAAAAAAAAACCTACTCAAGAAATATCCATGCAGAAATTAATGCACTCATGAGCCTTGGGAAGTTTAGTTAGTCCAGAGAAAGAAAAAGGTGAGAGAGAAGGAAAGAAAATAAAAGAAAAAGGAAAAAAGAGGGAGGGAAGGAAAGGAAGAAAGGAAAGTGGGAAGAAGAAAAGAGACAAATAAGGCAGGGAAGGAAGAAAGGAAAGAAGGAAGGGAGGGAGGGAGAGAGGGAGAGAGGGAGGGAGAAAGTAGTCCTAGAAGTTGTTACCCAACACTCGGGTAAGGATTTGGTGATTTGGCCTTTGAGGCAGCAAATTGACCAACACTCATGTTTAGGTTACCTCTGGAGTGTCCTCAAGGGCAAGAAAATAATCCAAAAGGACCAGAGTATGTAATAAAATATTTTCCCCAGTATCAGATGTGGGATTAGCCAGTTCCCTGCTCTCTAAGACGGATGGTAGCCGGGCCATCCTACCTGCTATGCTGACGGTGGCTGCTGCCTTTGCAGTACTGAATTTCTCTCCATGCTTATTAGTAGCTATGCATGTGTAGAGTCCTGGCTTGGTGATAAACAGCTGCAGTCTTGAGTCAATCACGCGGTCTTTCACACTCTCTTGAATGGACCCAGAAGAAACCTACCAGAGAGGAGAAAAATAAAAAAACAGAACGAGGTCAGGGGTTTTCTAGTGTATATTGGCTCAGTAGACTAGAAGAGGAAAGCTTTAAGTTTATGATCAATAATAATGTGAAAGATCACAAAGGTAGCCCAGAAAATTTCATCTCCCTGCCCATGACCTTGCAGTGTGACTTTGTTGTTACTTTTTCTTTAAGAAGGAGTGTCTTTCCCCACGTTTTCAATCCTTATTGGCTTGTGATGTCTTTGGGAATAACCAAGAAGTGATTTGTACATTCTTGTACATTGTGACTTTCCTTTTGGCTTTTGGAGCCTGTGCCTCCTGCACATGAACCAAAGCTAGCCTACTAAAGTAAACACACATACCCACATACCCCCACTGCTCCAAATGGCAGCCAACAATAGCAACCAAACATGTGAGTAAGCATCCTGGATGTGCCTTCACCCAGTAAAGTTGCCAGTCATAAAAGCCAGAAAGAGCCCAGACCAGGCAATCCTGGTCTAAATCAGCAAAACTATCCAAATGACCCGCAGTCTTTTGGCCATTAATAAATTCTTATTGTTTTAAACTTTGGGATGTTTTGTGATGTGGCAAAAAATAAAAAGTGCACAAAATCAAAGATATCCTATGTGGATCTTCCAAGAAGTGGCCTCTCCTGAAGACAAGGACAGTCAAGTATGAGGGGCTGTAGGCTTCTGGATTTAGTTTCATAACATCTAATGGGTTCTCCTTAACTGTGTCAACTAGATAGAAGCCTATCAGGAATTGTAATTGTGAAGTCAAGGCTATTTTTAAGCTGTGGACTGCATAATTCCAGATTTCCTAAACCTGAAAACCAAATGTGTTGAAGAGCAAGAATGTCAAAGTGTAATTCACACATAATCAACACATTAATTCATGCGACTGCTCACTCCTTAGTCATTACCATTCTAATGCCACGCTAAGGACAGTTTGTCCAGCACATTTTATTAGGGTTGCAGAGTTAAAATTTGCACCCTAGCTGGAATGACAAGGCCCATGCTTCAAATCCTTATGTTCCCTAGTGCTTCCTACCTTACAGTAGAGAACTCATAAGGAATCACTAGAAAATAAGAATAAGCCAAGTATGGTGGTGGCTTACACCTCTAATCCCAGCTACCTTGGGAAGCTGAGACAGGAGGATCCCAAATCTGAGCCTAGCCTAGACAACTTAGTGAAATCCGTGTGAAAATATAAAATAAAATAAAACACAATAAAAAATTTAAAGTACTGTGGATACAGATTAGCTACCACATGTCAAGGTCCTGGGTTTATTCCCCAGTACTAAAATTAAAATAATTTGTTAAATAAGTGAATAAAAAGAAATAAGAACAGTAACCACAGCAACGTTTATACTTTGATTCTAGAGTACCCCTCGAAGTCTCATGTGCACTCCTGAAAGGAGCTGGAAGCACTAGGACATATGGTTTAGCAGAAAAGCCTGGTCATTGAAGGCTTGACCTTGAAGGGTATTGAGACCCTGTCCGTTTCCTTGCTCTCTGCTTCGCAGTCACAAGTAACCAGGCAGCCCTTCCTACCACATGCTTCCACTGCTATGTGACATACTGTAACATCACAGGTCTAAGTGATGGCACCAACTGACTGTGGACTGAAATTTGAAACCGTAAGCCACAATAAATCATAAATCTTTCTCCTTTGTAACTTGATTTTCTCAAGTCTTTCGCTATTGGAATTGAAAGCCGATCAACACGGTAGACGTCACAAAACAACCAACTGTGAACAAAATGAACGTCTGACAAGCATTGTCCCTGTCACAGGAGGGGTTGACGCTTTTTGAAATGATTGTTCTTTCCACTGTGTTCTTGAGCACTATGTCATTTTTAAGATAATTATTCTTTTTAAAGATAATTATTCTTTAATTATCACTATTTACATGAGGAAAAAATGATGCTGATTTGGAAGAAATCTGAGTGAAATGGAGTTATGGAGTCAGCCCATAATACTTTGTTTTGGAGGAGCAGAGGCGGGGAGCTCTGAGCGTGGCTGCCTTAGAAGACTCGCCTTTGTCCAATAGTAGGGAATTAGACAAGTTAGAGAAAAATTTGAAGCCAGTGTTTTTAGTATTTTGCATGAGAAAATTTCCACATACAAGCAAGGGGGAGGGGGAGCCCTGAAGTAAATACCAGCTTTCTTTGTATCTGCAGGAGACTAGATGTTCCTGGTACCCAGCATTTTCTGCAGCAATTAGGCCATGAAGGTATGTCCAAATCCCTTCATTGTCTTTTCATTCTCTGGGCTGACCTCTAGTCTCAATCTCTATGACAAAAACTGGTTTATGTGTGAATCAATTTACCTTAACTGGGGAAACTTCCCAGGTAAGACCAAGTATTGCAGCATTTTCCCCAGATAAGCAGTCTGGTCTCTATGGGCAATTGACAAAGCAAAGAGAAAAAAATATATTTAAGAGATGTGCACTCAGTTGGCAATCCCAATAAAATTCACTATCATCATTCTTATTAAGTGTGGAACAGGTTACGGATATGAGCACCTTAGCTAAATCAAAAAGATCCACCCATCTGAAATGTAATTTTCAAACTCCTCTAAATTTTAATGCAAAGCAACAATGAGAAAAAAGCTAATGACTATCAAACTCTAAAGTTCAACCTGCATGCTTTCTGCTATTTTGCATTTTATTTGTAAAGATAATTTCTTTCTAGCACATATGAATGGAATCGTTAAAGGAGCTATTCTCCTCCTTTTCAAGATTGGTTCTCTTCTACAAGAAGCCCTAGTGTGAAATGCCTTGGAGAAAACTTAAGACACAAGTAATCCTCCCAAAGCTGCTGAGACCTCCATGATTTTCATGTTCACACCTAAGAAAGTCATCCCTGAGCTCCTCCTCAAGGTCACTGACAAGAGCCTTGGTGGGAAGAGAAGCGATGTTGAAGCTGTCTGACCTCTCTTCTGCTGGAATTCAGCCAGATGTTCAAATAGTTCGGTGAGGAGACCAACAAGTTATGAGGTTCACCACTTGATTATGATGTGGTTCCTAAAAGCTTTTTCTCCGGTGTCCAAAGGCCTGGCTCAATTCGCTTGGTGACTCATGCACAGCAGGCCTTGTTAGTCATCGCTTGAATTTGTTTTTCTTTCTTCATGGATTACCCTGACCAACACTTAAGTATTTTTGATGATCTAAAAATGAAAACAACCCTCTGCCCTCCATTTGGATCTTTTTGGTCCCTCTGTTTTAAGAGATCAAAGGGATGAGTGCAGATTATTAGTGTTAGAGCTTCTACCAAGGTGTGCCTGAGAATACAGAATACAGGTGGGCCATCTGTGTTCATGGGCTCTGTGTCTGTGGATATAACCAACTGCAGATCAAAAATATTTTTATAGAAACTGCACTCATTCTGAATATATACAGACTTTTTTCTTGTCATTATTCCTGTATACTGTAACAACTATTTAGACAGCATTTACACTGCACTAGATTGGATGACAAATCTACAGATATTTAAAGCATAAAAAAGGGTGTACATAGGTTATATACAAATGTTATTGTACTCATAGACGGGACTTGAGCATCCAACGATATTGTTACCCACGGGGAGTCCTGGGACCAATCCCCTTGATTACTGAGGAATGACTGTACTTAACTAAAGTGACTATATGTGGTATTTACAGCAAGTACATTATGTTCAATTACTCAAGCACATTAACTGGGAGGAAGCAAACCAAGAGCTCTCTGCCCATGGCTATGTTGCTCTGTCTTTCTGAATTACCAATGACTTCGTGAGGAGATGCATTTATTAAGCTCCTTGACTGTACTAATCACTTTATTGTGTATATGTACGTGAAAATGTATTGTACACCATAAATCTATGCAACATAAAAAATAATAAAATAAAAATATTTTTTAAAAGGAAGTAAAATAGGAAGTTCTATCAGGTGTAATATCTCAAATTTGGGATGAGGTATGTTAAAACTTTCTGAAGGTAATAGGGCAGTATAGACCTGTGAAGTATTTTTTACATATCATTAACGCATATTTATGTTGCCTGAGGAGGATCTACCCACAGCTATGGATAATCTGGTAACTTTGAGATGTGATCTGGGTAGAGGAAGACCTCCGACAGAAGGTATTTTGACTTTGGTGGCCCTGTCTTGCAGACAGTTTCAGCTGGTGAGGAATATTTTGTGGAACCGTGAGGGTGTGGTCCAGTATGGCCCGCACACTTGGTGCTCTAATCATGTCTGCCCATGCCTCATGTAAAGAGAGGTAGTGGATTGAGAGAAATGCCCATATTGTTTCTGATCAACATAGTTATAAAAATTGGCCTGTATGAAATTGGCTTTGATTTTTTTTCTACACAAGATTTGTTATATGTAATTATTTTGACTCTCCAACCAGCAAGATAATACGGCTCTGAGTTGCAGTTAGCAGTTTAAACTAAAAATAGTGCCTTTTGAAAACTTTGCATAAAATACAAGTAAGACTCCCTGTAAGAACACTCAGAACCACCCACAATAGTCAACATAAATTATTTGCTTATTGATTTTACAAAATTCTTCTAAAAATGAAAACATTCCAACTTTACAGATGTTTTAGGAATTATGCCTACTGAGCCAAGTAAGAAAGACAATTGTATATTTTTTTTAAAATTTCAGTTGAATGCTTACACCAGATCTGTGATCACATAACTTGAAATAAGTCTTATATCAAAAAAAAAAAGAAAAAGAACTTTCTTTTCAAAAAGGAAGATGTGTTCTACGCAGATCAAATTAGATTGTGCAAGGTTGTATAAGGGAAAGGAATGATCTCAGAAGCTCCAAATTTCCTCGGCAACTGCAGATTTCCATGAGAAACGTATGATGTTTCCATAGGATGAAAACAAAATATTTCTTAGCCACCTGGCGCACGTTGCTTGATTTTCTCCAGCTTTCTGGCTCTAACGGTGCAGGGTGTTAGTTTACTGGTATGCATACAGAGGGAGGAAAAGGAGCCATCTTTAGAGCGCCCTGTACTTAGATTAGGAAGTTACTTCACTGACTCCCACTTAGTGAAGAGTCACAGTGCAAATTGTTTTCTCTGTGCCAAATATCTCCCAGTTCCGCCAGAGTCGTCCTTCCGTCACACACGGAATGATAGCAGAGCTGTGGGCTCCTACGTGCTCCCCAGCACGGACTTTTAAGCTCGCTACTTCTCCGCCATTTCGTGCCTGCAGTTGCCTCCTTTTTCTGTGATGTGTGTGAGTAGAGGGAAACTCATCTCATTTTCGTTTGGGGTTGGGTCTTATTACCAAGAACTTGGCTGGAAGAGCAGCACGCGCTCTCTGACTCTGAGAACTGCGGATGTACTGCTGCTTTCTTCCTGGAGGAAAGTCACCATTTGTCTCATTCCTGTTCTAGAATCAGAGGTGACAGACCTATTAATATTTTGCTCTCCACTTCTAGTGAGCCACGTCTTGAATGAGTAAGTTGGGGAGGCCGTAAGACCAAACCAATTCCAACTTTACACTGCTTTTATAACCTTGAACTCCACGAGGCAATAAACATATCTTATATTTCCAAAATTCATGTGAGCTTTCTGAAAACACTGACACACACACACGTGTCTGCACACACCGGCACATTTGAAACCGATGATTGAATCCAGAGTCTTCACGGTGAGCAACATTCCAGCACTATTTCATTTTTCATTTTGAGACAGGGTCGTGCTAAGTTGCACTGGGCAGGCTTGAACTTGTGATTTTCCTGCTTCAGCCTCCTAGAATAGGTGCCACCCTTCCTGGCCTGAATTTTTAAAAAGCATATGTCTTTTCATTTTCTGTATTACTGTTGACCTGTTCATCATCTCATGTAATGACCTTTTGTGTGAGATGAAAACACTTGTAATCTACCCTCTTAGTAAATTTCAAGCATGCAACACCACATTGTAAACTGCAGTCACAATGCTGTCCATTAGATCTCTAGAACACTTTCATTCGCATAGCTGAAACTTTGATCCTTCAGCCATCCTCTCCCCACCTCCCTGCCCCTCTGACCACTGATCACCAACTTTCTACTCTGTGCTTCTGTGAGTTCCTGTAGTTTGGACTCATTCTGCATATAAACGGGCCAGTGTCATCTTCCTGTGTCTGGATCATTGCACTTAGTGTCATATCCTCTGTGCTCATCCACGGTGAGTCACCTCTGAATAAGGACAGAGATCTGGGCAAACTCACTCCTAGTCTTCTGAGCTTTAGGTCGTTTAACCTTGTTTAAAAATAATACACAAACTAAATTGTAACGATGCCTTAATTTTACCTTGTTTTACATGATTCTTTTAAGACCACATTATGCCATGCACTAATGATAAGTTTCCATTTAAAGCTGTTTTTTATAATTTGTTTTTATTTCCAGAGTATTTGCTTGTTTCAGTTGCTGCTATTTAATTGTGATGAGGAAATGTTATCAAAGTGTAAAAAACAAGTAATAAAAACCATTTAGTAATAAGAATTATGAAAAACAATGAGAGTTTTGGAGCTTATCCTTGTAGGCGCTGAGATACCTGGATCCACACACATAGAGAAAAGGCCACATGAGAACTCAGCAGATGGCTAGGTGAAGCTGTCTGCAAACCAGCAAGAAAAACCTCCATAGAACCACCCTGCCATGCCTCAATATTGGGCTTTCAGTCTATAGAGATGTGAGAATCTAAATTTCTGTTGGTTAAGCTACCTTGCCTTTGCCGTTCTGTTAAAGGAAGTTAAAATAGAACAATCCATGAGAAGAGAAACTAGAGAGGACATGCACTGGTTGAAACCCATGAAGGAACATGTTCCACGTTGGATGGACTTAAAACTTAAAGCAACTTTAAGGATACCAAAAGATTTTGTCTACCTAAGTGTCTCTGTCAATTTTTTGTTGTTGGGATACAATACTAAACTCCCATAGGTAACGGAGGGGAAGGTCTACTTTTAGCTCATAGTTTCAGGAGGTCTCAGTACTTTCTTGGGCAGCTGGCAAAGGCAGGAAGGGTTTGGTGGAGAACAGCAACCTAAGGCATTGGAGGAGGAAGAGTCGGGGCCTGGAGAGAAGCTGGGTCAAGGTGCTTTTTTCTACAGCACACCCTCAGTAATATACCACACTGAGTGATCCATGACAGGTTCAGCAATCTGCCCCTCCTAACCAGGCTCCACCTCGCAGCAAGGGAAATCCATAGATAATCCACAATATCCAAATACGTGATGAATTTGGGGCACATTTCAGATCCAAACCGTAACACTGATGTAACACTTGCAGTAAGCACAGACTGAGACACTCCTTTGCCTTTAAAATGCTGCTGTTAATATATTATAGAATCATCATGTATGTTCACTACACCCAAGATACCAAACAGTTGAGGACAGATATCGCATAAGGAGACAGAAATGTAAAGAGCCTCCCACCAGATGGATGACTTATCAAGATTCGGGTTGCTTGGTAACGAGAGTCATCCTCACCCCACTAACAAGGCTGGCATGAAAATGCATCCAATAGGAAATATCTTTAGGACAACTTGACATCCATGATAGGACCAGCTGGAGAGCTGACTTAGGTCCCCTGTTGTGCAGTAAATGATGAAAGGATTAGCAGATGCTGATTATGACAGCTTACCAGACAAATATACCATTCTTAATTTTGAAAATGTATGCAATAATCCTGAATGGAAATTAGAACAAATTAAAATAGTACATGAAACGAACAAGTAAGCAAAAAATGTTTCCAGGAATAAAAAAAAGAAGTCAACATAAGGGAAGTTTTATAAAGTGAAAAACCACATGTTCATCAAAAAGTTGGTATAATAAGTGACAAGGTATCTTACTGAATTCAAAATACATTTATATTAAGTTATTAAATTAAGACTAGAAATATTGGAATGGAGATTCAGTTCATTGATAGAATGGCTGCCTAGCATGTGTGAGGCTTAGTGTTTGATACCCAGCATTGGAAATATTAAAGAACAGATTAAAAATTTTTATTTTAGAAACCAGCTGGGTATGGTGGCATATACCTCAAATTCCAGCACTCTGAGAGGCTGAGGTGGGAGGATGGCCAATTCACAACCAGCCTGGGCAACTTAGTAATTAGGGAGACCCTACTCAGTCATAAAAAGAAAAAGCCTGCAGATGTACATAGCATGAATGCCCTGGGTTCAATCATCAGTACTGAAAAAAAAAAAAAAAAGAAAGAAATCAGAAACTACAAACCATATACAGACAAGTGGTAGATTCTGTCAAATATAATGATAATAATAAGCCATGATAAATTCTTCTTTCACATACTGATTAGATTATTAATATGGACTCTCATCATAAAAAAACCCTCTGAAAAACCATTTTAACAGATATAATAAGTTTAGAAGTTTTTATTCCCCAGAAAGACTTCTCTAATCCATAAAATTAGAAAATGTGAACTTTCTTTTGGTTGGACTTAAAAGGTGAGGCGCCAAATCAAACCCAGAGCCTAACAAGGTATGTGACACAATAAGAGTTGCTTTAATTAAATCAAGAACTCAAAGAGCTAGGTCTCAGGGATATGCTCCACTGAACTACTAAGGGCCTGGTCCACAGACAGAGAATTAGAGACCATGTTATAATTGTCTGAGACATCCGGGAAATTTCGAACCTTAAGCTTGGTTTCAGATGGCCCAAGAATAGTAGAACTCAGTCACCGGCAGAAACAAGAATAAATTCTCTCTGGAAGAACGTACCTTCACTAAACTCAAATTAGTTTCTGACTTTTTCTCCCAATGAACAAGTGATCAAAGGTAAGTTGACACACAAGAAAACAGCACAGTGAGTATGTGTCAGTCAGCTTTTAGTCACCATGATCAAAGACCTCAGAAAAACAAAGAGGAAGAGATTTGCTTGGCTCACGGTTTGAGAGGAGTCCATCCATGGTTGGCATGCATTATTGCTTTTAGGCCTGTGAGAAGGCAGACACACCATGGGAAAATGGCACGGCAGAGAAAAGCTACTAGCCTCATGGCAGCCAAAAAGGACAAAGAAAGAGCTAAAGCCTGAAACAGGAAGAGGCCGGGGACCAGCCCCAGTTCCCAGGGTCACACTCCCATGATAGCTTCAACTAAGCTTCACTCCCTGTTCCCATCAACTCCCAATAAAACTATCAAATTATGACCTCATAAATGGATTAATATGCCACTGAAAAATTAGAACCCTCATGATCCAATTGCTTCAAAAGCCCAGGAGCTGACAGCTAAACCTTCGACACCGGGAGCTTTTGTGGGACATTTAAGATAACAACCATAACAACAAGCATCATCAGAAAAACAAGCTACAGGAGCTAATCCGTAATGATACCACGAGTCACAAATAAATTCCAAAATGGTTTCAATGACCTACACAAGCCTGTGTGATCCCCGCGGCCCCCACACACCTCTTTGTCTTTGCTCACTGACCTCCAGCCACCCTGGTCTCCTTGCTTTCTGAGAAACCACGCACACCCTCATCTCAGAGCCTTTGTCCCGATGTCATTGTCTTAAT
The DNA here is from genome assembly GCA_004027205.1 of Ctenodactylus gundi. NCBI lineage: Eukaryota > Metazoa > Chordata > Mammalia > Rodentia > Ctenodactylidae > Ctenodactylus > Ctenodactylus gundi. The sequence continues at coordinate 128,882 of PVKB01003599.1, read as the reverse complement.
CACTCAACGGGCAGCAGAATCGTTCCATAAAGATCAAGTTTTCTATCTTCTTTTACAGATCTTTAATAGCAGGTGGCATGATATAACACATATACTCCACATACAATATATATTTTCCTTTTTGTTAGATTTTATTGTTTGTCCTTCTCTGCCAGAATGTAAGCTCCTGTGCAGGCAGAGAATCCGGCCTGTTCTGTGTGCCCTCATTGCCATAGGGCCTCAATAATACTTGATGGCCAGATGCTCAACACGTATTTGCAGAACGGACAGGTGAGTGCTTATATGTAAAGTGCTTAGAATAGGGCCTGGCTTGAGATAATTATCTCATATACATTAGCTATTATTAACACTATTAAAAATGAAGAAAAGGATTTTGAATAAACAGACCTGGTTTCTAATTCTGGATTGCTTTTCACCAAAGGAGCCTCCAGCAGTGAACTAATCTTCACTAAAGCTTTTTAGAAAACTTAATTTTCTTGTGGGGAGGAATTGAAACCACTTCCCATTGGCATAAAGAAAACATTTGATTTTTTACTATTCTTCAGGGCCCAAAAGTAGAAGTAAACTTCTGGAGGTCAATATTAATGGTGATGGCCAAAAAAATGGTACAGTTGGAACCAAGGATTGAGACTAAGTTCTTGAATTTCACCACCAATGGTTTGTCCCCACACAAGTCCCCATACACACAACACTCACAGCATTTCCATTTTCAATCCAGCTGATGGTGGGGACAGGGATGCCTGTTGCTGTACAGCGCAGGGTCACAAAGGAGCCAAAGGTGACATTATGAGATTCAGGAGCCCGCAGGATTCTGGCAAAAACTGTTAGGAAGACATAAGCGGTGAGTGACTCCCCTGCACAGAACAGTCAAGCCACAGTGTTAAAAGCACAAATGAGATTATGTTTCCCTCCGTGTGATCCTTCAGTGCCTCCCTTTGTATTAAGGACAACATCAAATGCAGTCGTTGGCCTCCAAGCCCTTTATGCCATGACCCTGCATTTGTCACCACCCCAGGACACCCTGAGCTTATTCCCAGTTTAGGGTCTCGCCTTTGCTCTTCCTCAATCTGGTACACGAGCCCCCAGTCATTGCGTCACTCAAGCCTCTGCCCCCCCCTTCATCACCCAGTGTGTAGCACACCTCTCCCTTCATTCACTGTTCCAACATCATGTTTTATTGTTTTTACAGACCTTGCCACTACGTGGAATCATTGTCCCTCTTATCTACTATTGCCCTACCTTCCTGGATTTTTCTGAAACCAAAAACTTTCCCTGCTTTTTCACTGCCGTGTTCAGTACCTGAAGGAGTTCATGACCAAGGGGTGCACTGGGGAATATTTTCCTGAGTTAATGGAACAATTAATACTTCACACCCTCCATTGCGTCATAGTGGAAAGACAAACTCTGTCATACATTTGGAGGATGAGATGATATGTTAAGCAAAACAGAAAAACAATATTTTAGATGAAATGTAAGCAAGAGAGTGAGTCGTTTAAGTGCTCCTCCAAAGTTGATTCCCACTGATTAAACAAGAGGAGGATCTTCTGATGGGAGAAGGTTTACCTTTAAAGACCGGTGTTGAGGATTAGAACGTACGATAAACTGAAGGGTACTTAGAACCACAGAGTCACTAAAATTGGAAGGAGCTTTAGAGATGGGCTAGATTCCTGTTCTGCTTTTATAGATGAGGAAACCAAATCCCAGCTACTTAATTTGCCTTCCTCAAGTGATCAGAATGATGGATGAGGGAAGTGACTTCATGTTTTCAGACTTGAAATCCAATTTTTTAAATGTTTGAATGCCTATTACAACACAAATATGATATTGCAGCTTCTGCATAATAATATAGTTTCTTCTCCTGCCTGTTATTTTCTGGGACTTATTAGTGAACACTAGATCTGAAGCTTAGTTTTTCTGTATAAATGATTGAAACTTCTGAAGCTGGGGAACATAGATCAATGATTATGTGTTTGCATAATATGCACAAGGCCCTAAGCTTGATTCTCCAATACCACATAGAAAAATTGAGATTTGTGGAGTTTAAATTCTGAAAGTATGAGAAGATAGTTTATGTAGACAGGAGATAGTCAGGCCAATCATCACAGCTGTGTTTGAGGGAGGTCAGATAATTGAAAACCTCTTTGAAAGGATTGCATCACTTTTGAAGATGAAGGAAGATAAGGTTTTTGTTCAACAACTGAATTATTTTTGCAATTTTGAATTAATTTGGCCTCTTATCGTTTGAAAGTGAGAACTCTCTGGAATATTTTGCACATAGAAACTTAGCTCCCAAACAGTTGTGGTGGGGTATGCCTGTAATCCCAGCACCTGGGAGGCTGAGGCAGGAGGATCAAAAGTATGAGCCCACTCTGGGCAACATAGGAAGTCCCTGTCTCCAAATAAAAAAATAAAGGATAGGGATGCAAAGGCTTTGAGTTTAATTCCTAGTAATAAGGGAAAGAAAAAAACAAAACAAAACACTGAACCCCAGTGCAAGAAAAAATGTCATCCTCAAAATCTACAGAATATTTGACAAACAAAAAACAAAGCATCAAATGTTTAAAATGCAGCTGAATTCTTCCTCGCATCCAACCAAAATTGAGCCTGATTTTAAGTCCTTGGGTCTAATCACTAATTTTTTTTTTAAAAGTGGAGAAAACAAGAACAAGTTAAATAATATCAAGGAGATACATTTCAATCAAATTCAGAATATAGAAAATTTAACAGAGCAAATTATTTAGCTCCTCAACAAATAAATAAGAATGAAAGAAAGTGGAAAAATAATCTGGCTGTAGACTAAAAGAGGTTTAAGAGGCTTATCATCCAAGTGCAAAGTGTGACTTCTTTTAGATTTTTATTCTCCCAGTTCAATCCAGCTTCATAGGCTGTAGATTTTCGTCTACCTGGCATCTGTGCAAGGGGGTACCCAGGAACTTTTTGTGTGTGTTTTCTAGTAATATTAATAATAAAGACTTCACTGCCACAAAAATATCTGAGTGCACACACAGCATTTGGCTGAAATAACTCTGGTAGGGTTTTGTTATTCCTGTTCTTGGGTGGAAGGCTATTCAGTGAACACCCATGGGTCCCTTTGCCTCTGAGAATCTGCAACAAGCAAGATCCTGGAGAGATCTGGACTTGGACCATTTTCAGATGTACTGGAGAAGTGTTTTAATGACATTGACAGTGCCCTTGAACTTGAGCAATAGCCTCTGGCTCAAGATGAGCAGAATGCAAAAATTGGAGAAGGAAAAAAAAAACCTAGATCATTACTTCTGCTATAATTTATAAAGACAAACGTTTTAATTGGGGGAATTTTAAATTCTTGGAAATTTAGTAATCAGGGAGGGTTTGTTTTGTTCTAACTTACAGTTTTTTTCCTCTTTGGCTGGTATCACGTTGTTTGGAATATCATTTGAGCCCGTTGCAAAATCTTTGATGATCCATATTGCACAACACAGCTGAGCGTTGTGTGAGATAGTAAATAAGTCAGGCAGTTATTATTCTGGTGCTCATCCTGGCACTGTAGTTGAGTTCATTGTTTCTCTGCCTCACCTCAGACACTCTCTATGGTCTCGGGGACACAAGAGTATGGGAAAAAGTACTGCTGGCCTTGCTGATTGCTTGAACACCACATTGTGCCGGCACACCGCTGTTCTCTTTCTTAAAGGGGACAAACACACCCTTTGCTGACACTGAGTTTCATTGTCAGAGTACAGCGAGTTAAGAAGAGGAAAAGACCAGGGACTTCGGGGCAGCATGCCCTCTAACTCTCACCTTCTGTCCCAAACGTAAAGTAGGAATTCAATCCTCTTTCAGTATGGAAAGAGATCTTCAGTCTTTCCTCTTGGTTTCCTCTATTCTCAAAGTAGGTTCCGAGTATCTTTTGGGTTTCTGCTCAGATGTCTCACTGTCATGATGCTGTCTGGGATTCATCCCCCTTGCCCACATCACTGTCACAATTTCCTAACTGCCGACTCAGCGGTTTGCTGTTGTCATTGCTTGGCTTTCCTTGTCCTGGAGAGTAAGCATCCCAGGACCAAAATGGCTTTACTCATTAATGCAGACCCACTGCTTTGTTTATACCTGTGCGTCTATCTCCACACCCTTGTGTGGAACATGGTAGGTATTTGGTAAATATTTGCTGAATACATGAACGAATTTATGAATGACTTCTCGGATGTGGTTGGGGGAGGGGCTTGTCCATCCTTCTTACAAGTATCCTGAGGGTCTGAAGAGCCCAGGGTTATGAGCTCTAGTATGTTCACCATGTCACAGCTTCTCCATCCAGCAACTAAGTGCATTCAGAGCAGGAGAGGGCGGGACAGAAGTTGTGCTCCGCTAGTCATTACATGAAGCAACAAGCTTTATTTCTCAATCTAGCATTATCGTTGATAAGGCTGATCTATTTTTACCCATCTCTCTTTGTTCACAGTCCTAAATATGAAAGGTGAAGGGATAGTGACAAGAATTCCAACACGTTTAACGAACACGGAGACCTACAGTCAGTTTGAGTTAAAGGGAAATACTGGGTTAACCTCTGCGGGTAACAAGGTATCTGCAATAGTATGCTTGGGTCAAGTTTAGTAGCAAATCCCATTACTTCAGTGGGGTATGTTCTAGGTCATCCATTTAAAACATAATGTGACACATGATTTAACCAAGAAAATTTGCACTGAACATCCTTACTGTGTATTTTATGTGCATGAAAGAAAATACGAGTGTTTATGTTACACGAACAAGTAAACTGTGTAACAAAAGGGGCATGGAATGATTTATTACTTTGAAAATGTTTACAATAGATTTGATATGGATTTTTGAAAAACGTGATTTAGCTCCTCTCCATGTTTGTGGTCTTATCCATTATTCTTCAGTTTATTGTGAGCTCTTCACTTATTTTCCTATGGGCGTACAAGTTATTTTTCACCTGTGACATAGGAAGTAGTCACATGCAAAGCATTTATCCCAGCCTTCTTCTCATGGGATCTACTCATGGGTTTTGCGCTTTGTTTCTGGTGGGTAGACTTGCTGGCCAACTGTAGATTGAGAATTCTGAATTAACGAATGGGAGTAAGTGGCCAGCATTTCCAAAGTCCTTTCTGCCATACCATATTCCAGTCTCTCCCCCACCTCCTCCATCTTGTAAAGCTCTTCCAGATACATCGGCAGTCTTATTATTGACTATCATTTTACAAGGCAGTGTGCATTAAGGTGATAAGGCCATACTTCATTTTGAAATTGTTCTGCTGGTGTCAAGGGGAGCTCATGAAGTGGAGGATCTGAGCTATCCCCTGAAGCTAACAAGCAGTTTGGCCTGAGAGGACCTATCTTTCATTGCTTTGAAAGGAAGAAAAGCTAGAGTTATACTTAAGTTTCTGGTCAATTTCTATCTCCAAGCAATTATTTCAAAATCTACAAGCGCCTAACAAGGAGTTCACATGAGTTTTTTCTTACTTGTTTTGTTTTTTAAATATTTTCTATCTCCCCTTAAAAATATTCTTGCATAATTCAAACAAGCAATTGCTGAGAGGAATAAGTAGGGAGAAAAATCTTAACAACAACAACAACAAATTAATGCAGAACCAAGTGAAATGTTTTTACCTGAACTTGGCTATATGCAAGCTGGAATTTAGAAAGAGGAAAACACTTGAAAAATAGGTTGAGCATCCCTATTACTAAAATTCAGGATATGAAATGCTTTGAAATCTAAAACATTTTGAACACTGTAGTGATTCAATATTTTTCTGTTTTGAAGCATTTTGCATTTTAGATTTTTGAATTAGTGTTATTCAGTTAATAAAGTCTATGCAAATATTCCAAAATATTAAAGACTCAGAATCCTGGTTCTGATCACAAACATTTCATACAAGGGATACTCAGCCTACATCTTGTTTGAGATTCTAGGATGGGAAAGTACCACTGTGAATAATACTGGCCTGGGATAATTCCTAGAGTCATGTTGTATTACATTAGAACTTGTGAAGAGTATCAAAGCTTGGAGCTTAGGCTAGCACAGAGAGTGGGGCTCACTTAGAATGCAGGGTACTTTCTGCAATGAAAAACTTTTGGTTTACAGTAGGATTTTCCCCAAACTAATTTGAGTTCCTGTTATTTTCTTCTAAACATTTCCGTGAAATATACACATCTCTATGCAATAATGAAATAGCTTAATTTTTATTCATTTGGAGAAATTGCATAATACTACTTGTCCTGTTGAAATGATGACAGTAGAAGCCTAAGCTAGCATCTTGACATTTTAACACTTCTCCAAAAGTCGAACCTCATCCACCCACCCATCCACCCACCCAAGAAACAAATCTGTTAGTCAAAGGATAATTTTCTGTTCCAACCTGTGCGAGATTTATACTCACATGGTGACTTATTTTATTTCATTTCCTTGTGTTTTTGGAGTGTGGACACATCCAAATTAAACAGGTCCGCTGACTCAACGTTTCTTAAGAAATGAATGCAGTCAATAAACAGCTTTATGTAACAAAGCAGCCCATCCACTAACACTCAACTCAACACTGGCCTCATACTCTGCATAGGTTGTTTGCTGTTTCTTAACAAAATAATGGAGCTTAGATTTGTTTGGAAAGTCAGTGAAAATAAACAATAGAAGAGAGGCATGCATTTAACAAGAGGCAAGGCAGAAAGTTTAAAAAAATACCTTTAGTATCCTGCTCAGGTTCAGTTTCTTCTATTAATAGGAACACGACAAAACAAACACACACAAACAAAACAATACATTATGAAAAGGGAAATCTTTGACCTCAGAACATCAGTTGTGCAACAGGATTAATCAGAGTCTGCTTGTTCCTTATTTCAATAAGAAACAAATGCAATCTAGGGAAAGTGCGGATCTTTATGAAAGCGAACTATTACATGACATAAAATTCTAAATTGCGGCTTTTAGCCAGGCAGTATTATACAGAAAATCAACAACGGCATACCCAGCGACATAGCTCAGCCATGCATTTTTATTTTGATGCAGACAATTCCCCTTTCTTCCAAGGCCACAGAGTCCCCACTATTCTCAGAAATTCTGCTTCCCCTTGTCGCTTGGCTTCTCCTCTTACAAGGCCCTGCTGTGAAGTCAGTGATGTCCAATCTGGGATCTCAGCTATCATTTCTATGGCAATAGACTCCTGTTGTGGTAAACAGAGGATTAGGGGGTTTCTGCAGAACCAGAGCCTACCACCAACAGAGACCTGCAGCTCTGACTTAATACTCTGGCTGTTTAGAGAGCAAGAGGAGCAAATCATCGCCCCATGGGAACCAACCAGGCTGGGGGCTTCAGAGGGAAATGGAAAAAAAATCTCTACGTTGTATGTAATGGATTGAGAATCTACCAACTTTTTAAAAAAATCCTAGAGGTGAGATGACACAAACTAAATTAACAGTGCCAAAATACTTATTATCACCTTGTAGATATAGGCACTACTCTGTGCCCCTGTTTTCTTTTTTGAATGTTTATTTGCCCATGTCAACTGACTTTCCTTACTGTTAGCCACAGGCCAACTGCAGCGTTTGCTAATAAGACTAGTGAAGCTGTTGTTAACAAATTTTAACCCAAGAACACACATGCACAGTTGTCCACGCATGATGGATACTTCCGCACACTCCGTATCTCATCTTGCTGAGCTCTCCCCGTGTCTCTGTGATTGCAGGTAATTGATACTACTTAGCTGCTTTTTCAAAGACTCTGAGACTGGGAGGTCAGCCAGAGGGTCAGAGCCAGGCATTGAACCCCTTCTGCAGACATGACATTTTCTGCCCTAACTCATTATTGTTGTGAGGTCTCCCATGTATGCTTAATACCCACTTTCTTCAAATTTAAATGAGTGCAAAATTTCTTATTTAGATTACAGTCTGTCTGAACCTTCCCTGCCTCTACCAACCAAGCCAGTAGCACATTCCTCTGTTGTTTTATTTTATAAAAGGATTCAGGTGAAAGACAGCTTAGCTTCTAAGTGGAATACATTTGTAGTTGGAAGATTTAGAGGACATCTGTCAAATGAGCCTCTGAACCAAGAATCACTTTTCTACAATAAATCTACAAGCGGTTCATAAAGTATCTGTGTTAGATAAATCTTTTCTTTCATACAGAATATTGGCCATTTGGGCACTTGAAGACTGTAGTTTCTGTTTGCATCACATATTTTAATCATAAGAAGAAAATGAAGATTAACAGCCAGAATAGGCCTCAGAAACGGTGTTTAAAGGTCTGGGCTGGGCCTATCTTTGAGTCCCTTGAAACAGTGTTTTTGCTCGCAAGCTTGGGAAAGTGTTTTTCTTTTTCTCCTCCTCCTCCTCTTGGTCTTCCTCCTCTTCCGCTTTTCCTTTTCTTGTCACCACAAGGAATTGTGATAATTTGGATAGCCAAGGGACTCCTATAGAAATATTTCTTGTCTTTATTCCACAGCTATTGTAGCTCCAAATTTTAAAATTTAAATGTAACTATAAATTATAAGAATCTCATTTCCTTGTTCCTTTCTTCTTTTTTTTTGGGGGGGGGGGAATTCTAGAACAAGTATAAATAATTCTGAACTTCCTTTTAATGTTGCTTAGCTGCTTTCATTGGACTACGCTCGAGCTGCACTTGGAGTAGAGGCTCATTTGTGCACAATGCTGACTTCCTTTTGTCTTTTGTCACTTTGTCGTTACTGTTCTGTTTTCTCGATCTCAGGGAGACTGGGAGCAGTGCACAAGTTTGAAAGAATACATACATTCCCTTCAATGCAGATAAAGGGGACAAACTCAAGGGACGAAACGAGGGCTAAGACCTATTGTTTTCCTAAGCAAAAGCTTAGAAATTCTACTGAAAATTTCACTTTCAAATATATATGGTTAAAATTTCATCTTGTGTAAAAATGCAGTCACATATCTTTATGCATACATATTTGCATGTGCTTATGCAGTAATAGATACACATACACTTACACATGTGCACACACAGTTGAGTTATTTTATCATAGAGAAAATTATGAAAAAATAGCTTATAAAACCTACGCAAGTTTGGTTATTCTAATTCAATTTGTCAATTTATCAGACATGTTAATGTCAAAACAGAGTCTCAGTTTTTCAGTGTATCCTGTTTCCTCAGCCTTCTAGGATCTTGCTGGGTTTATGAGAATTTTATTGTTTGATCCCTTACCCATATTTAAATACTTTGCCGCATAACATTTATTTATATTTCATTATTATATTCTGACTTAGCCATTTTATATGTAGTAAGTTGCTGATGTCTTCCAAACTGATTTTTAATCTTCTGCTAAGTGGTAGGGCGGGAATCATCCTGCAGATACTCTTCTACCTACATTGTGATTTCACCCTCCCAGCCGATCTCATGTAGAAAAGGGAAATACATCCTCAAAAAAAATTTGTCTTTAGACTTGTCACGTATTTTCCTTCCAGTTTCTTATAATTGTCCAGTAGGAGAATTGGAATAATCAATTACTGCTCTTAATTCATGTAATTATTTGTTCCCTTTATTTCAATATTGGTGTTAAACAATAATCCATCATTTTTCAAATATTGTTATTTACTGGGAAATCAGTATCATTATTACAGCCCATCTTGATACACTCTTAAATTTCTAAATCAAACCAAGCTAAATTTCTAAATCAAACCAAGCCCTGATTCCTTCTACTGGTGATGCTGTGAGCATCTGTTCTCTGCCAGACTCTTCCCATCATTGCCAGCTGCTCACGAATGGACTGAAAACTCCTGAAACTGTGAACAAAAACAAGCCTTCCTTGCCTTAAGTTGCAGGTGTCAGACATTATACCCCAGCAATGAAAAGTAACTAAGATATGAGTCATGTCTTCAGCTATCTTCATGACTGGATGTTAGTTACACTTCCAAACCTGACAACAGAGGACTCCAACTTACACTCACAACATCTCATTAGAATGAAGACATTGGAAGGCTTCCTAAAAGTAATTTCCAAAATTACCAGAAAAGGGAATGCTATCTCAGGGAGAGGATAATTTAGAGTGGCAAATCACAAATTCTGAATCACATCAAGAAAAAATGCTGAGAAAAATCAATGGATTCCATAACTGAAAGATGAATTTTTCTGGGAGAAAATAAATTACCAGAAAAATAAACTATAAGAACGTTAAAAAGAGAAAAGGAAAGAAGATAGACATGGTGACACTGGCCTGTAACCCCAGGTGATCACTCTAGGATGTTGAGGAGTTTGAGCTTAGTCTGGGCAACTTAGTGATTTGGTGAGACTTTGTCCCAAAACTTAAAAAGAAGAAGAAGAAGAAGAAGAACTGGGAACACAGCTTAGCCTGAAGATCCCAGGTTCAATATTCACCACTAAAAAAAGGGGGGAAAAAAGCACTGTGTTAAAAAAACAGAAATTATGAAATAAAAAGATAAAATTGAAATCCACAAGTAATCCTAAAAAAGCAACAGAAATTTAAAAATATTCTAGCTGATATTAGACACATACGAAGGAGGATCCAAATGCACAGGGAACATATATACGCACGTTTAGATTAAGAAATTATTACAGTAAAAGATACATTGTCATTAACCACCTCAAAGTACTCTCCCTCTACTTATCCCATCATTCTCGCTACATGCTCAAGCAGTTCTGGACATTGTACAGATATGATGACACATTATTATAAAATTAATGATTGTCAAAATAAAGACCAAAATACAAAATTACCAGAAAAAAAGCTGCATTGCTGACTACCACCTTATGTGGAACGAACAGTAAGTTTCGTTGTCATCAGTAAGGGTAGGAAACAGAAAAATGATGCTGGGGAAAAATACCTGCCAGCCTAGATGCCAACACTTTCCTGAATGACCAGGGTAAAATAATATGTTTTTAAATATAAAGAGACAAAGAGAGTCTACAACCCACAGATGGTCCCTGACAAAAACAATTGAATAATTTTCAGAATAAGAAATGGAAAACTTAAGGAAAAGGTAACAGAGAAAAGAAATTGTGGACACATTATCACATTATCTGGAAACTAAAAATGCAAGAGAACTCATCAATACAACATGACAGTCTATAATTTCAAAATCAGTGGCTGTGAGGTGGGATTTAATGAAAATTTAAAAAGAATTACCAATTCTCCAACATGAAAAAAGAACGAAAATTTAAAAAGAAGCAGAAAAATAAACATCATAATAAAAAAGATGAGGTAAAAAATAGATTATTCTAACAAATAATTGCAATAAGTTTTCAGATTAGATATAAGGTCCTAAACCTATTGGCTAAAAACAAAGAATTTTTTTTATTGGAATGCATGTACACACACACACACACACACACACACACACACACACACATGCACACGCACACAATGAAGCTATGTTCTATTTACAGAACAGCAGGAAAGCTAGAAAGTAGGGCACTGAAGGATACCAAACAAAGAATATAGTATCACTATATAAAGGTGCTGCCCAGCACATGGGCTTCAAAGGAGGGACTTAATGTGTGGGCACTGAATAGTAGAATTTCAAAACACAAGAAGCCCAAACAGATAAAACTAAAAGAGAACAACGTTAAAACAAAGTTATTGACACAATGCTGAACTTTTGCCAATTAAAAATTAATGAAAGGCTTTATTGTCTAACATGAAGGTCAAATGACCTTTTTCGATGACAAGGCCAACATTCAAAAGTCTTATTCATAGTGGTTTTTTTTTTTTTTTTTTTTTTTTTTTTTTTTTTTTTTTTTTTTTTTTTTTTTTTGAGATGGGATCTCATTCTGTAGTTCAGGTTGGTCCTGAACTCACTAGGTAGCCCAGTCAGGCCTCAAACTCACAGCAATTGCTCTGCTTCAGCCTCCTGAATTCTAGGATTGCAGATGTGTACCAACATACCCAGCTCATGTGGTTCTGGGGAGTTGAACTCAGGGCCTTGTGCATGTTAGGCAAGCATTCTAATCACTGAGTTATACCCCCAGCCCCATAAATTAAAAAAAAAAAAATCAAAGAAAAAATAACCTTCTTTTATTCTTGTCTATAATTCTAAATGCACTTAGTTTTCTTACACAGTATAAATTGTTGAAATAGAAAACTGAAATACAAAGTTCACAAATGTTGCAGCGTAACTTCTCAAAATAGAAAGTTATAGATGCTTTGCAGTGGGCTCTGTCCTTGCCTCTAAATTTACTCTTCAAATAAAAGATGTAGCAAGCTTTTCATTGCGGTGTGAGAATTCATTTGGTGACAGCCTTGAAGATTAAGAAGACTGTGAAAATTCCTAAAGAGTGAGAGTGTGTAATAAGAAGGAATATAAAAATGATTTGATTTATATATAAAACACTGTGTGTGGTTTTTCTTTTTGCTTTAAAAAATCATCTCTCTCCTGAAGACCGTTTTTATTCAAAATATAAGTTATATTTATTTAAGTTATCTATAATTTTCCTTATAGTCAACATTGCAGAGGCTGTGTAGGCAGAAAACAAATTAATCTACAGTTACAGTAAACCTGGCTTCTTGTTGCATCAGGATTCTGGGCATCAGTACATATCAAGTGACCACGAAGGCAAAGCTAAATGTAGAATTGAATGTAAGCATGCTTTTTGGATATCAAACACCCATTTTCTTTCCAATGGCCCACAAGGCCTTTCTTGGAGTTGACGCATGCAGATGTCCCTATTCCCAGCCTTAAGGGCTTTCTGTGAGGACCAGAGGCATGAACCATGTCAAATCGGCTCCTCTAATGTTCATCTACTGACATAACACAGGTATGTCTGCATATAAACAGAGCACAGCTGACCCCCCAAAGCCTTCCGGGACACTTGATTTCACCTCCTCATGCGCTTTTTATGTCCTCAAACCCCTATGAAAACCTCAGCGTTTTCACATAGTGGTAAGATTCTCTCGTGGGCTCAGTCACTGCTCTTACAGTTACATCAATAAACTCTTAACCTTTCATATTTCTGGAACGAGGACACATTCTTTTACCATTCGTGTTGGTGGCCTTCCACAGGCTGTGCCCCGCATGGCAAATATATGGAAGAAATTTTGGACTCTCTGCCACTATAAGAATATCATTCCTGCTCCTTTTCTAAGGATGAAACTCAGAAATTGGAGAATCAAATTATACTAATAGAATAATTTCCTGCCACTCATTTATAGTACCCTTATGACAATCCAGCTGATAGATCTGAAGTTAAGCCAACTTTCCACTTTGCTAGCTATTTGATCTGCATGATTCCTCAACCTCTGTGAATCTCAGTTTCTTCATCCAAAAATGTAATTATTAATTTTATAATTTTTACAATACAGTTAATATAGTGCCTAATACTCAGCCACAAAGTAATGCAGACACATTTGAAGCCAGGTCTTTCTTGTTCCTTTTTTTCAAGAGCTATTTTGATCTGGAGGATATGTTTCTGACTCAAGAAGACAGCCCCTTCCACTCACTTCAAAGGCAGAGAGTTTGCTTTGTTTGGTTAATGTCAGCGTGCCTTAGCTGGCTGCCTCCTGGGTACCAGCATGCCAAGGACCCCTTCTCTAACTGTTAGAAACACGCACTTGACTCCATTCTTAAACTACATTATTTAAAAGAGAAATCCTTCTGTTAAAAGAGAAATTCACTCTTGAGACCATGTTACTTAAACAGAGCTGCTAAGGTACATAGATTACTTGAATCTGTTTATAATTAGCCAATCTCATAAATCATCGTATTTTTAGGAATTACTGAGTTGGAGATGCTTATTATAGACAAGCGCTATCATGGAACAAAATGGTTTGTTTTAATTACTTTTATTTTACTTTTAATTTTCTTTTAAGTACTTTTGTTTTATTTTGGGAAACATTGGCTGACTCAGGCACGGTTGAAGTCATCAGACTGAGGCTCTGTGGTGCTTCATCTCTGAACAGATTCTTCTTTTGTTTTCCAATCATTAAAAGAAAATCTGGCAGTAATAACGACAAGCCTAAATAAATACATGGTTTCTCTTTCCTGACTCTTAGTAGCTAAAGCAAAGAAACTCGATCTTGTGCGCTGCCACTGTTTACATCTGTGTCCCCTTTGAAGCGGAACAATGTGTAAGGTGGTTTTTGCCCGCACTGGCTCATCTCTGAAGGAATTAGAAGGCAAGGTCCTTTGGAAAACAAGCTCACTGCACTCACAGACAGTCACTTTCCCCGGAGTCCACAGAGTAAGGGCTGCCTGTCTCCATCTACCACGATTCTCTGAAGTGGCTTGGGCCATGAACATTTCTGTGGCCTTTCAGATAATAACATTTTTCTAAGTTGCAAATATGGATGATGACTAATGGGTATGACCGAGAAATGTTTACCTAGCAAACCAGACCAGAGCCTTCGTTTGCTTTTATTTCAGACTTGGAAGTAGACAGAGAAACTATGGAGAGCACTTCTGTTAAACCGGTTCTGAAATGATATTAGGAGTTAGTCATTAATTAAGAGAAGGTGGACCTCAGGTCTAATTCATTTTTTCCAGTCTAAAATAAATTCATCTTCTATTTTGATGGAATAAGATAGTAAACTTCTCTTACTAGGACAGGGATCTTCTTAATTTACCTTTTAAAAATGTCTTTATTCCAAAATTATTTTAAACTTACAAGAGTTGCAAAGATGCTATAGATATTTCCATGTTTCGCTTGTCTGACTTTCCCTAATCTTATACAACCGTGATTCCAAATAGAATAGATATTCCAAATTCTCAAACTGTAATTCATGAATCGTTTCTATTAAGGACCATTTGGGTATTACTAAAAAGCATTCACACAGACCTACGAACTCAGAATCTCTGGTAAGTCCATCCTGAAGCTACGCCTTTTGAGATCCTCAGATAACTTCTAATGTACACTGATGTTTAAGAACCACTTTGAGGAAGAGTTTCATTAATCCATCAACCTAGTTTTTTCTCTTTCCATTGCGGTTTAGGTAGGTATAATTAATGATATGATCACAAAATTAATTGAAATAACAGCATATTAATATAAAAAGATGACAACTTCTTTTCACTTCGCTGTAACAAATACTGTGAATAGGCTTCAAGTTGGATTCTGAGAAAGATGCAAAGTAGAGAAAAACAAGGCAAAACAAAAGTCAATGAAGTACACAGTGTTCACTACAGGAAGGGAGAAGAAATGTCAGCTTCTCTTGGAAGACCATGTACTTTCCGTAGACACTAAACTTCCAAAACAATTTCTCACTTGAGTTTTACAAAGGAACAGTAAGTGGTAGAATGATCAATGTATTGTGGTGAGTGACACATGAGTTGGGGGTATACACTAAAGCTACTTTCCTTTTGTGTTGTTGCATGTGTTTTTGGACAGGTTGTCCGTCCAATATCTCCCTTCCAGTTTGCTGTTAATGACACAGCTTCATACAACGCTTAAGAGAAGCTTTCCTATATCACTCATCACAGTGGGGCCAAAGGAAAGTTGTAATCTCTAACAAGTACCAAGAACGCAGGTACAAAGCATTGTTGACTGGAGGTAGATTTATGTTCTTTGGAAACCTGATGAGCAGTTGGTAATGTCAATATTCTCGTTGTGAAATTTGAGAGGCCTAACCAGTAGGAATCTGTGGATAGAAGTCATCCAGCTTTGCAACAATGTAAACAACCAACAACAATACAGACAATCGCCAATGTTTGTCAGAGAGCTCTCCTGAGACGTACCACACAATATCCTAGTCCATTTTAAGAACTTTATGCTCTAAGTAAGGCTGCATTCTTCCAGAAATGAGGAAATAGTCTTCTAAAAACAACGATCAGGTATATTGTCTAGTCTTGTATAGCTAGCTAGTAAGTAGCACAGTCAGGATTAACACCCAGGTCTAACTAATGCTAAAGCATGTGAACTCTCCAAACGACTGACCTACACAACACAAATATAAAAGAAGGAAAGAAATCAAGAATGGATACTGGAGAGTGTCCTGGCATCTGGGCACTTTCCTAACTTGAGTAAAGTAATGACTTGTCTGGTCTCAAGTTTCATTATCTAAAAAAAAAAAAAAAAAAAAAAGGATCAAACTGTATGATTTTGAGTGCCAATTCTTGGTTTAAAGTATATGAGTACTCTTTTGATAGAATCAAAGTTAATAAAAATGAGTTCTATCAAGATAAACGTGTAGTTTTTGCATTCAGCTTTGTCATTCCTACCTCAAAGGTAAAGATGACACGTGGAAAATAAGCTATTATTGTCTTCACAAGTGCTTCCTTCTATTGTTTCTTCTGCAAAGAAATTAGATTAGCTCTAGAAATACCATCAGTAATTATTACTTGTGTGTTTACTCTGTGTCTATCACTCTATGAGAGCTATAAATATATCATCTAAGATTATCTGTAATTTATAAGGCAGATAGAATTTTAACCTATTTTATAGGTGGGGAAACAGAAGCATAGACAGATTAAGTAAAATTTCCTCCACTTTCCGGCCTGTGCACGTTTGCAGTTTCCTCCCTGTCCCCACTCTGTTTCTCTTATTTTATTTATGTTTTCCCCATAGGAAAAAAAAAACCTTTTATATAATTGCTTTTCTTTTTTGTTCTTTTATATAGTTTTTTTTTTCTTTAACATGTCTTAATTTCTTTCTTAGTTTTGCCATTTTCTTGAGAGGCTAGAACCCATGTCATTAAACACTATATTAAGGTCCCTCCAAAATTCATACCTTTCCTACATTATCATTCATGGAAGTGAATATACTTGTTGAAATCTCATAGTCATGTGTCTGGTATCTGAATTCCAAAGCACATCCATGCCATTGCCGCATGAATCCAAGTACATGAATGTTAAGCTTAGGTTTTGAAATTAAGCACAGGCAAGAAGGTATAGCTGTTTCCATCTGATGCAGACCAGTCTGGGCTCCACATTGAGTTCAGGACCAGCCTGGGGTACAGAGCAAGACCTTGTCTCAAAAATAAAAAAAATTACTTCAACTATAGTATACTGATTTCATAGTAACTTTATACTTAGAATGATATTCTATGAACTTTATGCTCTGTAATTGACTTTCATACCTCTTTTATTAAACAGAACAACTTAATAAGGCTCAACTATCCTTTCATTTGAAACATTATATATCCACAACTACAATTATTATACAACATTTTCTCCTTGAAGATTAGTGACCACTCATCGACTACAGGCCCACCCTACCATTCCTCACTGAAAGCTCTACAGGGCTTTTTTAGATGAAACCCATAACATAATGTCCTCTAAAGTTAAAACCAGTGGGTCAAACTCGTCTTGTCAGGCATGCACCCTAATAAATCATGCAGGTCTAATTTCCCCAGTGATATACCCCAGGGATATCCAAAGTTTATGAGTTTTTCTTTTGCTTGCTTTAGAAATACACAACGTATTCATGACAACAAATCAAACCTGTTAGTGGCATCAAGCAAGTGAGACTGATGCCTGGAACAGGACCACTGCAAATTCATGAACACTGCAAACACTGAGAGCAGGGCACACACCGGGGCTAAATACCTCTCTCTGTGGCATTTGTCATGTTAAGAGCTGCGGCACAAACAGAGGAAAGGCAAATCAAACGTGGTGTAAACATACAGGATTGCTTCCACTTTCATAGATGCAACAGGAAATTTGATCTCTAGGAAACAAGGCAGGCGGAAGTCTAACATTTCAAAAACAGCACTGGTCTTTTGCAGTTTTGTCTATTGATAGCTGATTTTGGAAATACATATATTCTATATAGAGAAAGAAAGAGGGTAGATGGGTGGATAGATAGGTAGGTAAGTAAGTAGGTGGGCTGATGGATAGAATGATGAGCTAGCTAGATAGACACATGGATGGCTGGTAGGTAGGAATTACAATTTGTTTCAATCTTTTGAATTTTAGTTGCTGTCTTACACACCGTGTATGTTCGCAAAAAACAATCCTTAGGGGAAGCCAAGCTTGTTACTAGGACTTCATCAGCGATAAGGGTGCATGGGAAAGCCTATCAGATTGCAAAGAAGCTGCTAGTGGTATGCTGGTGCCCTAACAGCTGGCAAAGATTCCGACACAGAGGTCACTTCCGTTTTTCATATGGCTTGCCTTTCCTCCCTACTTCCAAAATGGATCTCCCACCTGTAGAGACAGGCTGCTGCTTTTTTAAGCCCTGTGAAAAGGGCGTTTGTGTAACCACGAGGGAAACGTACAAGAATGCTCTGTGTGGAAGGACTGGTGTTCTCTTGTTCTGCTTCTACAGACCCTCCCTGGTGCTCATTCGGTGTTCTTATTGGGGCCCAAAAGACACCTCACTCCCTACTCGCGAGCACTGACTGATAGTTCTGTCTCAGCTCCAACTTCCCTCATCTTTATTATTATTATTACTATTATTATTATCATTGCAAGTTGTAAAGTGGGTCAAGGGCAGAGCAAAGAAGCTTCGGCCAACTGGAAGGAGTTCTGCAAAAGGGTTGCCTCAGCCTTTTTCCCTTAATGACTTAAAGCTCCAAGGGCAAACAAGTTAATAATAGAATATGGGACCAACAGGGGGCCTGATACACGTCAGCATCCACCTATTTTCATTTGAGTCTCACTCCACCAGTTTCTATGCACAAAGCTGGATTTGTTTGAATGGGATATTCACAGGATGTGGTAAGATCCGCCCTTCACCCCAAATGAGGAAGCCCTGCTTTCAAACTTAAGTCAAAGGATGCAAAGAAAGGGGGGAAATGAGATATTACTACACTGTCAATGGTTCTTTCCTAATAATGGAAACACTCTTTAAAAAGGCCCTTTGGTTTTATAGAATGCCTGTGTGCTGGGTGTCCCGTATCGGAGAAACCGTGTGATAGTTAACATATTTAATCTTCTGCAGCTGACTCACTTCACCACTCAAATCACCACTCTTTAGCCCAGCTCCCCCCCCCCCCCCCCCCAGAATGGGCTGCAGCGGCCACATCTTGATGTCTCTTCTCTGGGTCCAGCAGAGCCCTTTATTGAGGCGATTTGCCAAAAGTTCTTTTTTTCTGTATCTTACTATATCTTTGTTGAGATCTTTAATGTGGCTTCACCCACCAGTCTACACAAGAAGAGAACTATAACAATGAAATTCATAAGGCTAGAAAATATAAGAAAGAGAGAGAAGTTAAATTTCAAATTCCTTAGCTGAGTACTGAAAGGTGAATATTTGTACATTCAAAAGACATTCAGGTTTTCATTGCCTCAATCAGTTTTCTTAGGATAAACTTATATCCAAGACCAAATGAGTGAATCGCTACATTAAACGAGTTTAAGTCTATATCAAATTGCTACATTATAGGAACTAAAATCTTTATTACATAATTATCTACACTTAATAGAGTGGCATGCTTAGGTATTTCAGAAAAGTTTTAAACTTTCATAAATTATTACTCACATTTCACTAATTACTAACATTTCGGTAGATTTGTTTTATCATTTTACCTTCCTCTCCATCCCTAACCTCATGCATACATATTTTTAAAGATTTTATACCAATTCATGGGAGGGTGGGGAGAGAATCAGAGGACCAAAAATGGGGAGAGAAAGGGACCATAACATTGATGTGATATGCATGTGCATAAAATACACAAGTTCATTGCATGCATATATATTAATAAAAATGGTGGAAAAGGCCCTTATGTCTATAAAAATAAGAAAACTGCATTATTATACCAAAAAAGACTGAATTTCTGTGGCATTATCATTCATAAAATAGTGAAGAACAGGGCTGCAAACTCAAAGCTACTTTTTCCTTGTTTTCAATCTAACAAAACACCGATATAGCTAATATGTTACTTAAGAGAAAACTATATGGACTCATTCTACTGAAAATCTTATTTTTTTGTGGAAAGTTAATTAAGTGATCACAAGCAAAAGGAATATTTTTAGCTAAAATAAGAAGGCTTTATGAATTAATATGGTTTCTGAGCCTCTGGTTTTATCATTGTATATTCATTATCACAGCAGGAAACATATGAAGAGTGACCCTAGCTAAAGGATAGAAGCCACAAACAACCACTAGTGAGTTTAGGGTTTGTGAGACAAATCTCAACTTTAGAAATATTAAATGTACACAAAAGAACAAAAAGAAAAACCAAAACAATTAACCAATGTTGAATGTAAGAAACCAATGATTCTATGTAACCTAGATATGGTAAGAAATGGAAAAATGAGTGTCATGTAACTGCAACATTTTATGTATATAGTAACCTGTAAGAAGTAGCACCTGTAGATATAATTATGTAATATATTATCTAGATTTCTCTGGTGACATCAGATAAGATATTCCCTGGTCATATACTTCTTGTAAAAGGTTCATGATACTTTATCATATTTTGAAAATATGTTTTTCTAAGTATAAACACTGATTGCTCCTAGTTATAAAGGTCTTTTCACAAAGATTCAAGAACTACAGAAATGAGTAAAGTATGAAGTGGAAGTTACCTTCTCTCATATAATTCTATATGTATAAATGTATAAAAGTATATGTATAAATGATGACTATTAAAGTTTATATATATAGTTTCTCTCTCTCTCTCTCTCTCTCTCTCTCTCTATATATATATATATATATAGTTTCTATATATATATCTATATAGTTGCAAATTGAAGATGTTTTTATTATTATAGCTCCTTTTCTAATGAATAATCTTGAACACATACTTGTGTAAATTTTCCTTTGGATAAGTTACTGGAAGTTAATTTATTGAGACAAATCTACACACATTTTGAAGTTTAATTTTTTTCCCCTATTCTCTTTCTATTGTTGCAATTCAAATTATTATCCCTTGTAAGTAACAGCTTCTATTCAATATTTTAAGCTCACTTCTTTTTTTATAGTTGGGTTATGTATTTATTTATTTATTTATATTTACGTATTACAACCCTTCCCCCTCCCTCTGTCTCACCCTACCCCCCTCCCCCAATGTTTCCTTTCCTTCTCCATGAAGTTCATATTTTAAGAGCATCTCTTTAAATTGGGTGTGGTGGTATACAGCTGTAATTCCAGTATTCTGGGGAGGTTGAGGCTGGAGGATCATAAATTTAAGGCTCCAAATTAAGAATAAATAGTTCTGGAGCTAGACCTCAGTGTGAAGACTCTGGGTTCGATTCCCCAGTACAGAAAAAGGAAAAATCTTTGTTTTTGATATTTCATTATGATGTACGGTAAAAAAGCTTCTCTGTTCTCTATTTGTGCCAACTGGGACTTGGTGTGCTCTTCCTAATTCAGGATTTAAGCCTTTCATCAATTCTAGCAAGTTCTCAGTCAAGTTCTCGAGTGTCCGCTATCACGGTGCCTCTCTTTTCTCCTTCACTGCTTCTCAAACTCGGCTTCATCTTTTCTACCCTTTTAATTTTGAAAAGATCTATTCTAATAAATAACATGTCTCTTTGTCACTAGTGTGCAATTAGTTATCTATTAAGTTTCAATTTTAACCATTACATAACTTTTATTTGTTAAAATAGTTAATTCTTTTTCAAAATAGCCTTTCTTCTTGCTGATGCAGTGTTTTGGGTTTTTATTCCTTCCTTTGGGTTTTTAAACACGTTTGTTATATAGTCCCTGTTATGTTGTTTCACCAACAGCATGTCTTTGCATACTCAAGGTAAGTTGCTTCTGGTAGGTGCAAAAATTTTGCCTCATGAACTCATTCTCACTGTAGCTTTATTTATAAAAATCCTGCAGTCATTTTTTACATTCCTTTCTCACACCAGGGGTCTCAAACTCTACTGGTCTTTTCTCCTCAATATCTACCCCATGTGTCCTGAATGTTTAACATTCATTTACAAAACACCTGTTTTTTTTTTCTTTCCTTTCACCACTAGACTTCAGGGAAAGACAGACAAGCTTTATGTTGTCTTTTTGAGCCCACAGAGGAAACTGTCTGGGTTATCTGCCCACTTTTGTGGATGTCTATAGCAGGAAGACTTGTATATTATCTTGTCTGTTGTATTGCTGAAACTACAGTGTTTAATCTTATGTTCTCATATGTTTGATATCTGAATATTAAATCCTAGGTATATCTGATATACAAAATTCCATTGCTTCAATCTGTTTCGCAATATTCCCCTTCGATTTATTTCATAACAAAACTCCAACCCTTACATCTTGCCTTTAAATTTCTTTTCTACTTTTTCTGAACTTCTGTTGGTAGAACCGGACAACACTGGTTGGTGTGGGGTCGGGTGGGGACCCGGTAACCATGCGATTGCTGAGGCTCCCTATTCAAGGTCCTGTTCTCTACGCCACAGCCCTCGTCTCCCTCGTGAGTCATCTCTCCTACCCCTCAGCTATTTTAAAATCTTTCCACTCTCTTTCTCCCCACCCCCTACTCCAGGCCCCATTACAAAAATATTCTCAGAAGATAACCTTACTTCCTAGAGGAAATACAGACCGGGCGAACTGAGCCTTTTCAAATTCCATTCACCCAATTTATGAACTCATTTGCACTGGAAAAATTACCCTTTCTCCTTTCTTCTTGACTATAAAGGAAAAAAAGTAACTCTTTTTCTTCCCACGAAGAGTAACCACATAGTTTAGAAAGAAAGCCTGGATATTTTTTGAAAATAATAGAAGAACTCTATTAATACTTATCCCAGGAAAACAGGTGTACACAATAACTGCCTAAAAAAAAAAAAAAAAACCCAGGACATACGGTCACTCTCCACTGGGCCCCTGGGCGCACTCCTGGACACATTCTGCTAAGCACTGAATTCCCCTGAGTGGCTTCCTTCTTTCATTCGTGCTCAATTTTTCATCCCATTTTAACATTTTCAACACCTTTTAATAACTGCTTCCTCTTTAACTCCTCATCTTTCTCCGCCAATTTATGGAGAAGCTCTCCCCCCGCCCCCCACGCCCTCTCCTTCACGACAGGTTTTCCCTTTCGCTTCTGCTCTGATACTGCTCTTAACAACATCCCACAAAACTGTCTCATTTTTTAAGAGGAGAGCCAGCACTCAGTGGTGCCCCTTCCTTTAGACACGACCATCTGGGTGGCCTTCCGTAACGTAGCTATACCCTCTGTTCACTGATTTCCTAAAACGGCACACACTGTTAATGAAGCTTAAACAAGATAATACATCAAAAGCATTTAGCATTCATGGCATATTTTACTAGGTTAGCCGTATCCAACCTATCCTTTTAGAGAGGCATCCATGCCTGACTATCTTGACTTGGATGATTTAATCAAAACTGCAAATCACTGTTGGACTCAAGGAAGACAAGAGAGAACGGAAGAACGTCTTTCTGTTGCCATTTGAGAGATGGCACAGGATGGTAATTCAGAAAGGGCATTTAATTCTCCCAAAAGGTGTGGCGTGTCTTTTGTGTTTATCACATTCAGTAACAGCTAATGTTCACTTGACACTCTCTCCAGAATGAAAACATTCTTGGCCTGCTTGTTGTTGTCAGAGGCTCTTGGTGGCAAAGCTCTATCTTTTCCTGGCATCGGTAGTAAGTGCAGGGCAGTGTAAAATGGCACGGCGGCACTCCGGGGTTCTCACTCCAAGCAATCAACACCAAACTGATTCGCAGAGTCACTACCTGCTGCACACAAACATTCGTCTGTCCCACTGGTGTGCATTTTAATAGCACTAATATATAGCCATAATAGATGGCGTTTATTAAATTCTTGTCATGAGCTGGCAACTGTGCTAGGCACGTCACACCTTTTGACTATTTTAATAAGGACAAGAGGGGGTAGTAATAGACGTCCAAATGAAAGTGATTATCTTAGCTACACTTAAAGGAATTTGAAATGATACTGTGAACTCTTAATACTCTCAAGGTTTAGTACAATCCTGAGCATCTTTTAATCATTAATGAGCAGGGTCTCTTGATGTTAGGGTTGAAGGCATGATTCAATTTTACTAGTAGGCATGATTCAAAATTAAACAGCAGCCAAGGCCTTACTGTGTAATTAGATGCTATTTGATTGGTAGTAATTTTCTTCAGGTCAAACTAAAAGTGGTTTGTTTTAATACCTCTATGGACCATGATTTAAGTGATCAGCATTATATGTCATAATTAGAGGGCTTATAGTTGATAGGTTGTTTAGGGAAACTTGTATCATTTTATGCAACTAGAGAGCATTAATGCTACATTATTCCACAGAAAGCTCAAAAATGCTTAATCTAGGCAGATATTCAATGCACATGAATGAGTTTCTGAGTGTGTACGAATAGTTAGCTTTGACACACAAAAAGAACCACATCAATAACTCCCTGCTTATCTGTAATAGCATTGCTAGCTTAGAAGATATCAAATTATAACAAAGATGCTGAAAGTACGTGTTTTAATATTCTGGCAACCACTAGTCCCACCAAATTCATTCTTTCCCATGTAGGGTTAATGGGACTTGTATGAGCAATTGACATAATGATGAAACAAAAATATTGACTCAATTAAAGGCAAATGTAAGGAATGAGATAGTGAGCTCTGACAGTGAGGACACAGGTCCACGTGGGAAACAAGCTAACTATAAAAGAGCAAATAGAAAACTGCAGGAGTGAGAGAGGATTCAGGAATGAGACATGTGGGCCAAGGGTCAGTAGGATAGAATCAGAGGTGTCAGAGACCCTTGAAATTTCTCCTGATCAAACTACACTCTGTACCTGTGTGCAACAGCACATCATTTTATGGATCAGGTAAGAGGTGTGAAAAAGAGGCAATTCTCATAAATTCCGGCAGTTGGTGTGTGTGCACAGAGGATCACATTATGGTAAATGTTGACAGTATTTTATTTATGTCCCTAAGTAGAACAAGCCTCCCTATGCTGAGCACTGAGAGCTAAAGATGTTTTAAAAATGTGGCTTAGAGTAGAATGAGCCAGGTAGGTGTTGGAGTTCAGTAGCAGAGTACAGCTATGCTGGTAGCTCATGTTTTTTAGCAAAAGGTCATGCAACTTTAAAATTAGAAAGACCCACTAACCAAGTGAGCAGGGCATCAAGACCTGTCTGGATTCTGGTTTCCCAGTAACGATCTTTCACGCTTAGTCTTTGCATTGGTAGAAAACTACACAGTAAGACCTTGTCTCAAAAAAAAATCTTGATGTCATATTACACATTAAATAATCCATGGAAGTGCAAACAATCGTGGTTACATTTTGAGTCAATTTATTTTCTCATCCCTTGCGACAGATTAGGATCTGAAAAAGATCATTTTTTCTCTCATATTTTTAAAAAGCCATTCTCTATTATGAAAAAGATAAAAACATTGTCATCAAATTTATAAAGCAGGTAGAATTGTCCAAGCTTGGAATAAGTTCTAAAATAGCTATTATTTTATTTATAAAAAACCTTTAGTTTGAGAGTCCTTTTATTTTAATATTAGAATATATTTAGCCTATGGTGGTCAAAGTTAACACTGATTGGGGGAAATAGTATGACTTTTAATGCGAGTGAAAATTCTCTGTCTCTCTCTCTCTCTCTCTCTCTGTCTCTCTTTGGTAACCTACAGTGTACCCACAGGAAAAGCCGAGCTACCCGGACTACCTATGTCACTTTTCTCGAACTAAGCCTTCCCAGCAAACGCGAGGCCCCGACCACGCTGTGAATGGAAGACATGCACCTTCTCACCCTCAACTTCCAGCTTCACCAGCTTGGAATACGCTGTGCCCAGGCTGTTTTTCGCCACACACCGGTACTGTCCTGCATCCTCCTTCTGCACGTTATGAATCCTTAAGCTGCCAGACTCAAGAACTGCGATGCGGGAATTTTCCTGCCAGAAATAGGCACATGGGTTTGAAAACCTCCAGTCCAGGATATACTTGCCATAGTTCACCAATATGCATAACGTAAACTATCAAATGGGGTAGAGCAAGGTTACTTAATAAAGCATCAAAATGATCTCATGCAATAGTATCTGTGACCATCTTCTTCATCTCGTGAGGACATACAAGCTTCCGTGAACCCCAAAGTCATGCACAAGTCTGTTCGACTAAGAGTGCTGCATTTGATTTCCATGTTTCTGCTGCCCGAGCATGGTGAACATCTTTTCATGTATTAACTGGCCATTTGTATTTCTTCATCTGAGAACTGCCTATTCATTCCAATCGTTCATTTTTTAATGGAGTTTTTGGTTTTGAGGGTGTCTATTTTTCTTCAGTTCTTTGTATATTCTAGCAATGTATGTGTGAACAAAATTCTCAGGCTTAATGTAACCATTTAAAAAGGAGGAAAAAAATTTTGCTTTTATGTAGCTCAAAGAGGTGGAGGAATGACATAGCAGTTAGAATGTCTGTGTGCCAAGTGCAAGGCACTGAGTTTGATTTTCCAGAACCACAGAAGCTGGGCATGCTGGTCCATCCCTGTAATCACAGGCGGCAGGATTGCTGTGAACGCAGGGCCAGCCTGGTCTACATGGCGAATTCAAGCCTAGCCTGGACTGCAAAGCAAGATCTTGTCTCAAAAATAAATAACTAGTGGCACACGCCTGTAATCCCAGCTCTCGGGAGGCTGAGACAGGAGGATTGCCGTGAGTTCAGGACCAGCCTGGACCACAGAGTGAGACCCTGTCTCGAAAATAAATAAATAAATAAATAAATAATAAAAATGGTGTAACTCAGTAACAGAACATGCACCCAGCGTGCACAAGGCCCTGGGTTAATCTCTCGCTCCAAAAGCAGAGTGTTTCTTTTCATCATGTATTCACTATGCACTCCATATAGCATTCTTAGAAGAATAGAAATCCTTTGAGAAATTGGAAAATGTCACAAATAGTATGAAAATTACCCTTCGGAGTTAAACATGATATTTATTTTCTCCTTTTGAACCCAAAATTTAGTAACGTACATGAAGCCACCTTTGTTCTCCATTGAAGGAAATGTAACCAAGGCTAGTAATACAAAGAAAGCCAGAAGATTGTGCGTGTGTGTGTGTGTCTGTGTGTATATAACTTAATTTGGTATTACTTATTTTACTTTAATGAAAATTATCTTATAGCTTAATTCAATTAATGAATGTGATTGACACTTCTACATCTCCCATGCGGTGCACCGGAGCAGGTGCAATGGAAATCCAGCCTCTGGTCTCACTTTTAGATGATATAAAGATAGGAGGAGTTATTCATAATTCAGCACAATAAAGCATTAGTAAATGTGGGGATAAACAGTACTATGTAAGTATATGCATAATATATCTTAATTTGATAACTCTTCAAGAGCCAGGAGGTATTTGGTGAGGTGTTGCTTGCTGATTTTGAATCTTCTGGCTATAATGGACCACCAAGGTGCCATTTTCTTTTCATCCAAAATTCATTTTTCCTCCCTTTTCCACAATTTTTTGGTTCTAAAAACTCAGTTTTAGTTTCCAATCTCTTGGTCTCCTGTATCTCAAGGATTCAATATTTTTAAAAAATGATTCAACCAACCAACAAACAAAAAATGCTAGCTTTGTCTTGGCCTTTCCCATCCCTGACATCACTGATTTTTATCTCTTTTTTCCCAGCCAATCCCAATTGGAAAATCTTATAATTCACGTAAGTGAGGATAAAAACATTTAAGTTTGGTTAAAATGAGTTTCATAATTATAGTTCTTTTCTTATGTGAACTGGCAGGTGAAGCCACGTTAAAGAATCTCAACAAAGGTGTAATAACATACAGGGAAAAAAAAAGAACTTTTGGCATATCACACCACTAAATGACCCTGCTGGACCCAGAGACGAGGTACCAAGATAGGACCACTGATGCCCATTCTAGGGATGAGAATTTGAGTTAATAAGTGATGATTTGAATGTTAAAATAAGTCAGATGCATAAGATTAAATATGTTAAACATCATATGATTTTTCTATTTTGGGAAACGTAGAACACAGGCATTCTATAGGATCAAATGAGTGTGATAGTGGGAGTTACAGGGGGATATGGAGGGTATGTGAGCACCAGAAATAGGGAAGGGAAGGGATCATAATATTGATGTGATGTACAAAAAACACTTAAGTCCATTGTAAACATTATATATACATACATATATATTAATAAAAGGGTGGGGAATGTATTTGGGGAAAATTATATACTAGAAATTTTCAAGTATGGATTCGAGTGTTCAAAGGATTGTTAAATTTAAAAATGTATCATAACACACTAATCACTTACCCTGAGGGCACTGTCCCCCTTGATCCATGACACAGCCGGCTTGGGGTTGCCCATTGTAGTACACGGAAGAACTGCCTTTAATCCTTCTATTATCTTTACATTGATTGGAGGGCGAGTTATTTTAGGTTCTACAGAGAGATGAGAATTCACAATGAAAAAGGCAATATGGCTTTATTGAACTTAGTTTTAACTTTCTGCTCAACTCTCAAAATTAAAGAGTTGTGTGAGGCGTATTACATTACAAAGTTTACAAGTTTTTTCTTGTCTCTCAAACAGAAATCAATTTAAAAGATTGACTTATCTCAATTTCTGAAAATGTTTGAACAAAACACAAATTTAGGAAACAGTCTAGGATCTGAAGTTTTCACAGTATTCTTCATTTTAAAATATAATTACTAAAATTTGATCACCCTAAGCTCTCACTATCACAATTAAGTATTAATGTATGCCCCTAGCTATGAAAACATTAGAAAAATTGTTCTAGTGTATGCTATATACTTTTTTCATTATGATCTGCTTTCCCTATAATTTGCATCTTAATTTGACATTTAACAAGTAGATACACTTAGTGTCTCGAAAGTAAAACAGGTATTGTCATACTAGTAAACAGGAAAAAAATTATCATATAACTTTGGGAAACAATTCTACAAAGCAAATTTCTGTAATTTACTGTTATGGCATATTCAATTTAATCTTTCAGAAGAAAAAGTTAAAGTCAACTGATTTTTATTTCCCAATATAAAGCCTTCAAAAGTTATTAAGAATAATAACAAAAGAATGACAAATTTAGAATGCCAATTATTTTACTACTTGAAACACTCAGAAAATAATTAAAGCTACATTTATTCTCTTAGCAATCTTATAAATACACAACAACCAGATGTCCTTGAAGAACAAATAAATGAGAATTGGATGCATTTTATTTCTTTCAGGTTATGTGCCAGAAAAAATATGTCACTTTGACAGAGGAAAGCAGGACATAAGAACGTTCCCTTTTCTTTCTACTCTAGTGTGTAGGAGAGAGGTAGAAGGCTGGATGGTGATTGTAAGAGATATTTGCAAAGGTTGTTGCTATTGGATCTTGAGTGTCCCCAAACAGCCTCATGTATTTGCAACTATGTGTTATTCGAAAGTAGGGCTTGACCAGCAGGTGCATATGCTTGGGGTTTGATATCAAAAAACCTTTGTCAACTTGTTGCAATTAGGGTACACAGGGCAGAACTTTTAGGTGTGTATTATTTATTTGTGTACCAGGAAATGATGGAAGGGCACCCACCCTGGGGGTAGGACTGGGAGACGGGGGTTAAAGGGGTTGGGGGAGTGGGGGGCAGGGAGTAGCAGAACTAAGGAAGGAGAGAAGAAATATTGTTGCAGTTTCTCTCTGGGAAAGCTCTAACTTAGCCAGTCTGCAACCTTCATGTGGCTCAACCTCACTTGGCTTCTGTGTGCAATGAGGTGAGCAGCTCTTCAGCCATGCACCTCCACAGCTGCCGGCTGCCCCACGAATGGACTGTGTGTGTAAGACCTTTTGAAACTGTGAGCTAAATAAATCTCTCCTCCCTTAAGTTGTGGATGTTGGGTATTTTGTCAACAAATAAGTAACTAAGACAACTATATAACTTGCTTTTTAAAATCTAGATAATTATTATTAGAGTTTATATGGTCTTGAATTCTGGAAAACATATAACTCAGGCTTCAAAGCATGCTATAGGAAAATACCGGTTTTAACTCTGCTATCTACAGCCTACAGTTCTAACTCACCTTAGTGAGAGTCTAGATTTTAGATACTGTCAGGCCACCTCAACTGTGAACTATATTATCATAGAGCTGCCACAAAATCTTGGGTCAGGAGTTGATTTCCCAATGGCTTTTGAAAAGGGGCAATTTATTTGAGTTCTCTGAAAAAGATCCCTGCAGCAAACCTGAGCCACACCTGAAATCTAAGGAAACATTTGTCTATCTACAGAAAAAAATTCTTATTTCCTCAGTGAAATAGATATCTTGGTCATCTGTAAGGAGACCTCATGGGATAGTGAATATGAAATAACCCAGGAATGAATAGAGTATCAATATTTAGTCATGGATCCTCACATTAAGGGAACATGATTGACAGGGAGTCCTGAGTACTGATCAACCTGAACTGGCTATAAAGCAGAAGCAGGATGCTGAGCCGTTAGCTGACGAACCTTAGAAGCTTAAAGAGGGAAAGTCTGGAAAGAGATAGGGCAACTGGAGGAGTGATGGAAGTTGGGCTGCTTATTCAGAGCTTTTAAAACGCTTTAGGGTGATGGCAGAGGTAGGGGAGGACCGGAAGACAAGGCATCTGATCAATTCAGGGGACGGTGACTAGGGGAGAGGAGGTATCACCATGGGCGAGGTTAGAGGAGAGAAGGGTCATAATGGAGTAAGCGCTCACAGAAGGAAAATGTTTATACAGAAATATAAACATAGTGATTTAGCAGTGGAAACGAGGGCTGGGAGATCAGTCACCTGTTCTTGCTAGCTCTGTTGACAAGAGGTAGGGAATTTCTTCCATTTAAGCAGAAGGTCACTCAGAAAAGTGGGTCAAGTTTGAAATATAGCCAATGGGTGGCGGTGTATGCAAACGAGCTAGAGCTAAGGAAAGGGTGATTGTAATGGAACTATGCCTCAAAAGGATGGTAAAGGTTGAAGCGGAGGTCTCCAGGAAAGCAGTCAGGGCGGTGGAGGAGCAAAGAGCTGTCCAAAGGTGAGAAAATTAGAAAGGACAGAGAAAAAGATAGTTGCCTCAGAGTGGCGACTGAGGGCAGGAACGGGAGATAGGAAGTTAACTGGCCTCAAGGTTGTGCTTCCAACTTGAACTTACAGGCACGTGGATGGCTCTATTTATTGGCCTTTTCCATTCACATTACAACAACTCTGAAGGTAACAATGACCCTGCATCTCACTCACTCATCTTCACTTGCAAGGCTCCACAGCTCTCAGCAGCACCCCCCACGCCATTGTTGGCTATGCAGCAGTAAATGCCATCGTCGCTGTCCTCCACGCTCAGGATGGTGAGGAGCTGCCCGTTCTCCCGAATGCTGTAGCGCGTGTCAAAGAGCCTGCAGGACAGAGGACAACGGTGGGTCCGTGTGTCACCTAGGATTTGTTGGCTTTGCTTCACCCACCAGACTGATAACTTGTGGACGCAGAGGCACAGAAAAATAGGTGAAAGGAAATTTGAACGAGATCTAAACAGAAGAGCTTACGTGGCGTAGAAACATAAAGCTAGGATCTAATCATCAAACACTACTGGGCTGTTCAAAAATGCTTTCAAAAAGATGATGGCTGCTGCTAAGACCATCGTGTTGTAAAGTATTGCTCAGGATATTATATCATCACCCCAGGCTTGTGGGCCACCTCTCAGAATTATTGGGACGAGGCAGAGAAAATGAACGTGCATACATACAAATGTGATGAGCAGAAAGGACTATTTATATAAGTAACAATTAACTGAATATTCATTCTTTCATTGAACAAATACTTATTGCATGCAAAAAGGTGCCAGGCACAGCTGTGGTTATTCGAGACATAAGGTGGCAAAACAGCTTCAAACTGAGGGAAAATACATACATATGATTTATTTAATTGCATGCAAACTGTCCAGTGACAAAGGAATGAGGAGGACTGAAGGAAATTTGAGAGGAATCACTAAGATAGAAGTGAGTTTTCTGGGTTTTCTTTTTCCAAATAAGGGCTCGTTGTGTGAACTCTGTGGGACAATAGAGTAACAGTCCCCAAAGATCCATGCCTTACTAGAAACTGTGAATAGGCTCCCTTTCACTTCAAGAAGGGTTTTGATCTTAAAATGGAACATTCTGGATTATTCACAAGGGCCCAATTAATAGCAAGAGTCATGAAAAATAAAAGAGTGAGGCAGGAGGGTCAGAGGAGGGACATGACGGTGAAGGGACAGGGCCCAGAGTTGCAATCGCTAGCTCATCAGTGGAGGTAGGGGCCAAAGGACGTAGGTGACTCCTGTAAGCTGTAAGCTGGAAAAGGCAACCCGAGACTCTTCTAGGAGCTTCAGGTTGAGCTCAGCTTGGTCAACGTTCAGCTTGGCATCCCGTGAGATTTACGTTACATGAGGAACTCAAAAACTGCAGCATTAAGCATTTATGTTATTTTAAGCCACTAAGTTTGTGGCGCTTTGTTACAGCAACAAGTTTTGTTGCCGCTGTAACAAATATCTAAAAATCAAGACTGAAAAGTTTGAGGAGTACGATAGAGAAGCCTAGATTTGAGGAAACTGTCAGTAAAACTTTGTCACGTGTTAAGAGTTAAATCTAAAAGTTCTCCTGAAAGTCTCACACATTCGGAAGGTGATTTGAAGTTGGGGGTACTGGGTTCATCAAGGGGTTGCTCTGTTGATCATCTCTTGTGCTGTGGGGAGGTGGGGTTGTGTTGGAGGGATGAGTCGCTGGGGGCGTGGCATGAAAGAACATGTCCTCGCCCCCAGCTGTGTCCCCAACTCCTTCTCTCCTCTCTCGGTTGCGCCTCCTTGAACAATTTCTCACCACTTAGGCCTTCTTTCCCTCCGTTCTACCGTTATCAACCAAACACAAACTGACTGGGGCATTTGAAAAATGAGCTCAAATGAGTCTCTCCTCCTTTATTTTGTTGATAACGAATACACTTTGGAAGGAACTGAGGATTGACCCCAGAGCCTCAGCACTGAGCTACATCTCCAGTCACTTTATTTTTTATTTTGAGACAGGGTCTCACTAAGCTGCTAAGTTGCCCGGGGTGGGCTGGAGTGTGTGCTCTTCCTGCCTCAGGTCCCAGTGTGTTTGTCTACACGGATGTGCCTTCACCACCAGTATTGCTTACAGACACGTTTCTCCTTTGACCAGTATTGTGTCCCTGGGATGGGAAAATGACTTAAGACAACGCGTTAATGACTCTGTTGTTAAAGACTTGCAAGTGAGAGACATGGTAGAGAAAATCTAAAATTTATCTCAGAGAATATCTAGATTATCATGAACATCCCAATGCTCATGAATATGAATGTCGAAAGCATCAGTGACAAATGAAAATGAGGACTATATTACCGCAAAAGGAAGAAGGGTCATCTGTCTTATGTTATGACAGAGAGTTCAGCTCAATGGATCCTGCAGTACACAGGACACAAAACATACACATAATGGCTTCCGGTTGGAAACATGCCCAGCAACCTGCTGAAACCATCCTATAGTTTCTTTTGCTGCTTATGTTAAAATTCTAAAGGAAAAAGATAATTTGAAGAAGATCTGCTAAGGGAAACAAAAGCTAACTAAATAAATAATGAAGAAAATAAAGCCAGAAGAATTTGAAGATTTACAAAATTCTCAAACTATTC
This sequence comes from Ctenodactylus gundi, assembly GCA_004027205.1. Classification (NCBI taxonomy): domain Eukaryota; kingdom Metazoa; phylum Chordata; class Mammalia; order Rodentia; family Ctenodactylidae; genus Ctenodactylus; species Ctenodactylus gundi. The sequence goes on along the minus strand of PVKB01003599.1, from coordinate 95,502 downwards.
AGAGAACAGAAGATGCTACAAACCCACTCAAGTGTTCTAATTTGGTCTGTGAGTCTTCCTGTTCCAGATTTTTTAGGATGGTCTGCATGATGAAGCACTTGAAGAATCTAGCCTATGGTAGTTTCCCACAACACAGGATCATTTCCCACAGCAGAGCATGTGTCAGAGGAAGGAAACACTAAATTTCTGCTGCAAGTTCAATGGAAATAAAGATGTCATTTTTCTCATCCAGGTTCTGAGATGCCAGTGTATGGGATCCAGTTTCAATATCTGTTATAGACTGAATGTTTGTGTTACTCCAAAATTCACATCTTGAAACTTAATCCTTCATATTTGGAGCTAAGGATGAATAGGTTGTAAGAGTGGAACTTTTAGGAATGAGATTAGTATGCCTATAAATAAAAAAGACACAAGAGAGACCTCTCACATCTTTTCTCATGTGAGGACACAGGGAAATAATTATCCTCAGTACCCAAAAGTGGCTCCTCACTAGACACTGAGTCTCCTGACTCCTTGAAATCATCTTACCAAGCCTCCAAAAATATGACAAATATGTTTTTGGTGTATACAAGCTACCCATTCTATTGTAGTTACTGTTATAACAGCCAGAGTGGGTTAAGAACATTTGGCTTTATTGTTAGCTACATTGCCTACTACAAAGCCTATGGTTCACTATGGTACTTTTTTTTTAATTAAAGGGCATTTTTGACCAGATAAGAATAGCACAACCATGCCCAGAGCTACACTTTCATCTATGTTAAATTAAACTGTAAGACAGCCACAGTTATTCTTACCGAAACAAGATAAAATACATACTTGATGAGGATTTTATTTCTGGTCCAGGAAATCTCAGGCTGAGGATAGGATTCCACTGCACACATGAAAGTGGCCACTTCTTCAACTAAGGCATCCACAGTTTCAAGAGGAGTGGTGATGACAGGAGCTGAAAGGAAAGGAGAAATCAAAGGAGAACATTCTAGAATGTGTTTACTAACTCTTCCTTAAGCAGTCAAAAGCCATGGTGTATGTGAATGAGAATTGTAATCTCCCAAATCAGAAATTAGCCAAGAGGAAAGACCATCTTATGTAGAAAAACATTCAAATTTTGTGGATCCATCAATCTATAGTTTGGGCGCCTCTTTAAAAAAAATACGAAAATGTAAACATGAAATTTCTCTAGCCTCCCCAGTACCACCAATCCACACGAATGGATGTGAGTCTGAAAAGAAGGCAGTGTGGAAAAGGACAGCATTCTTAACAATTATTTAAAAATAAATTTTTGCCATATTTCATACAGAAAATAATTTGCTCATACTAACACACTCTGGAGCCCATGGGGGTTTTAGAAAAAAGGGTTCCTTCTATTGAGAGAAGCTTAAGCCTCAACAGACTTACAAAAAATTCACATCTACCTATGAGTAGAACATATAGAGCCTCAATGACAAAAGAACAAATAATCCACATTTTAAAAATGGGCAAAAAATCTGAATAGACATTTTCCCAGAGAAAACATACACACGGCCAAAAATTGCGTGAGACGAGGCCCAGTATTGTTGGCCACTGGAAAAAAATGTAGATTGACACCACAGGGGAACACTTCATACCCATTATGATAGCTATAACCAAAAAGAAAGATAATAATTAAAAGAAAATTAATAAATGTTAGTGTGGATGTGGAGAGACTGGAACCCTGGGCATTGGTAGAAAAGAAAATGATGCAGCCACTGTAGAAAGACATGAGGTAGCTCCTCAATTAAAAAATAAAAAGTTACACAACCTAGCAGCTCCCCTTTGGGCTGTATATATTCAAAAGAACTGAAAGCGGAGACTCAAATACATATTTGTGCTCTCACATTCACAGCACTGCTGTGCGCAAGAAATAAAAGGTAGATACGTATCTTTCTCCCTAATTTACTCTTCTTTTAAGGTCCGCTTTATTTTCTCCCCCCCAGTGTCCCTGGCAGAATGCCCCTTTCCTTATCCCTAGGCCACCCTGGATAGGATATTCTCACAGGACTTGTCATACAGACACTACTAAAGCCACCTGTTTGTGTCTTTGTTCCACACTTAGTTATCAAAACCTTTAACTTTGGGCCATAGACCGCCTCTCAGACCTTCAGATCCCAACATCAGCACAACCACTGATACATTGTTTAAACAGAGGGAAAGTCATGTGTTTCTGAGGCTTTTAAAAAAGAAACAAAGGAAAATGTTGCTAGAATTTAATTGACACAACAGTAGAGACTTTTGGTAGTAGGACATCTTGGGTACGAGACCTTAGGGCTCTTCAACTTTCTAGTAAAATAACCCTTAAAATATGCAGAGTGTAATACAAAGAAATAGAGATGAATGCTATTAAGGAATAGTTGAGTGTGTGAGGTAGAGAATGACAAATTCTATTGTGCTTCTAGTAGAGGCTCCAGAGATGCAAAGCCAAAGGCTTAGAGCAATAGCACAGGAACGGACAGCTAGTCATTTGTCAAAACTGAAAAAAAAAAAATCCACCTGTGAATATCCCAGTGGAAAGTACCACCAAGTACGCAGGTAGATTTTAACAAATTTATCCACAGACAAATTGAATTAAAGCTATAGAAAATTAAAAATAAAATATTAAGCACTACCAGGAAGAAAAAAACAATTACATTTATGGGAATGCCAATTAGGTTGACTTGAGATTGGTCAACAGCAATCAATACCAAAAAACAATAGATTTATTTCTTTACAGAGCTAAAAAAGTTATGACTAGGAATTTCATAGTCACCTTAAATAATAACTTAAGGAAATCAAAATTAAGACACCCACAGATTCACATGGAAAGCGGTTACTTTACATAGATGTCCTCTAAAATAGTTACTAAAGTATATAAACTCAGTAAGAAATTTTTTAAAAGGTAAGTCCTATAGTATTTAAAAATTACTATAGTATGGTTAGGTAGAAAAAATCCTTACAAAATGTAAGAATAGTTATTAGAAAAGTCCTTTTTAAAGAATACATTAGAGTAAGTAACAGTTTGAAGGATATCTATACATGCCCAAAAATAGTAACGAATTTTATTGTCCATTGCCCATTTAAAAAAAATAAACCTGTTTCAGTAAAGCAAGAATATGATAATACTTCTTTAACATCAGTTTTTCCCCCAAATCTTAAACTCTATAACTGGCCTAAGAACACAGGGAGCGCACGCACGCCCCCCCCCCCCCACACACACACACACACGCACGCACGCACACACACACTCATACATATAGAACGATGTGACTTCTCCTTGGTGCTGCAGCAAGGAACTTCCGGACAGAGAGATTAGCATACGCGAATACCAATGTGAAGACCCAAAGAGAAGATGATTAGGGATCTCATCCAGTAACAAAAAAACAGGAACATTTGCAGCGAACGGAAGACTTAGAACAGAAAATGGTAAAGAGAAGCCAGAGCTGTAAACACAGCACGCAGAAGGAGTCCGTGTGGGCGGCGTCTAGGCTGGCCTGCGTACTTCACGAAGCAGGGGGACGCAAACGCTGCCCCCTCGTACCCAGTGGGTTTCTTACCAAGGAAGGCACGCGCGCTTCAGCGCACCTGTGCACCGTGGAAGCCAGATGGAGTGGGGGGGGGGTGTGTGTGTGGGGTGGGGGGGGACTGGGGAGTGTGTGGGGAGCAGCGCCAGCCATCTTTTTCCAGCAGAGTTTAACCTTGGAATGGAAGAAAGGGGTTGGCTGGCTCTGGGAGCAGAGTGAAGGGGTGAAGGCTGGTTTAAGCGCTGATTGGAAGTTTATAGTGACACGAGGAATTTTGGGTACTGGAATAGTGAAACAACAGAGAGCGACAGAGTCCCGAGGAAGCGGATGTGCCTGGGATTCAGGTAGGAAAAGGGTTAGCCGACCTGGAGAACAGTGTCCTCCTGAGTCACAGGAGGAGAAAAGAAGAAAAGATGGATACAGAGGCAGATTCCCCCATTTGCAAGTAAGAAACTAAAGAGAGAAGTTGGGACTTGAGTGCTTGTCCTTGCTCAATGAAGTAAGTGGCCCCTAAGTTCATTTTTAAAAATTGCAACATATGTAAGTACACACAAAGAGGAGTATTCATGAGACATGTAAATGCTTGCACATGCATATACATATATATATAGCATGTACATACATATGCAATATATAACCAGTAATGAAATATATGTGTGTATATGTGAGAAAGAGAAAATGAAAGAATAAACTGAATATCAAAGTTTTAGAAATATCTACCCTGGGCATGAGGAGTGTGTGTGATCTTATATTATTGGGTTTTTTTGTATCTTACTGGGTATTAAAAATCAGTGGATAGTACTTTTGTAATAGAAAATAAGGTGGTATAGCAAACAAACCAGAATATCACAGGAATATTAGTTTTCTAAGTGCAATGGAAGCAAATTTTATAACGGGTAACATTTGAGAAAGTTAGTCCCTTAAGAAAATAAGTTGCCAGGCCTGGTGGTGTATGTAATCCCAGCTACATTTGCTGAGAGATAGCAGCAAAAAATAAAAAAAAAATTAAATTTGCGAGGTGTAGAAATGGTGGGCTCAACATTAGTTAGATATGTTCACTATTTTAAAAAATTGTTGAGCACCCAGGCGTTGAGTAGCAATCTTATGCAGGATTTGAATTCAAATCCCAGATTTATCACTCTTCAACTACTGGAAGATTCTTACCCACACTTAACTTTGATGTCTTCAGCTGCAGATGGAGTAATAATAAAGCCTATGCACAGGCTTGTCTTGAGAATTTAATAAGTGACTATATGGAAAACATTTAAAATTGTGCTCCAGCAATATGGAGCTAATATCATGTTATTCAGTTGTATGCTATAGAAACAGAAACCCTGAGTGCCTAATTCTTCCCAGTCTCCGGATTCTATTCACACGTAGTGTTAAAATTTATCACTTGAAATCTACCCCAAAGATATAAACTCACACATATAGAAAGACACATAGAAGAGTTTCATCATAAAAACAAAACAAAACCAGATTATTTTTACTTAGTTGTAGTAAAATGAGAAAAAAAAATCCAGTGCACATTTTTCTCTTCCTCTGGGTCTGCTGGAGCTGTCTTCCACAGGTTTGAAGGAGCTAAGTGTTAATTTTTCAGGAATTTTGTGAGATAGTTGTTAAATACAACCAATGTTAAAAACAAAATTGTATACATTTATAATTAAGTTATATTGAGAACTGATAATTCTCAAAATCCACCGCTTCCTACTTAACGTTGTATTGCTATATATACTCTCGAGGTCGGTTTCGTCTGATGTATTTGAACAGTAGAAACAGTGTATAAAGGATGGCGCTACACAAACGCATTCCTGGCACTCTCCAGCATTTGTGGGTAGCTTGAGACTGGTCACGACAGAAAATTCAACATGTGCAGTAGATCTAGGCCTTTGTGCTTAGATAGATGGACAGTAAATGTATACCAGAACACTGCTCCCTAAGCAAGATTTTATACAATCACAGCAAATGAGGTTTGGAAGAATATTATTGATGTAGGATATAATTATGCTTTAGTGCTAGCTAAAAAAATCATAGGTAGCTGAATTGTATAAAAATACTATTACAAGTTTTGAAGGATACAGAGAAAATGAAGACAATATAAGAAAATGTATCAATATACAATCTTGAAAGTATAAGTGAGCCTTCCTTTTTAAATTTGTATATTTTATATTTTTATAATATGTCATAATAACTTGCATTACAAAAAAACATTTTTGTCTCTCAACACACACGTAGAAGTGACAGAGTTTAGTCTTTTTATTAATGTGATTTTCCAGTGAGAATACTCTTGAGATCAGTGAGGATCAAAGAAAGTCTTAGAAAGTCATGAAGGTCTTAGACATGGAGAAACATGTGAGGTATTAGTAAGAACTTTACTACACAATGTTCAGGGATGTGGCAGTGTTATGTGAGGCTTGGCTGTATTTTTAATAATATTAGTATGTAAAATTGAAAAGAACTGTGTGCCCTATAGTATACTTCCACTTGTTGCCTCTCAACAAAAATTAAGATGCTCAGGTTAGGCATGGGGTTAAGAATAGTTAGAACTTGCCTAAATAATGCAGATGCAGAAAGCGACAGAGCTGAGCTTCAAGGTTAAGGTCGGTATACAGTTCCTTTCTCCTAACTATGGTACGCTGTGTCACAGAGCACTGGTTAGACACAGGAAAGATAAGGCTAACCTCACCAGTATCTCTTTCTCTAGACAGAATATAGTAGGTTAAGTCCACCTTGCCTATGTTCCAAACTGATTCACACTCGCTTCCACGGTTTTACTGATACAGCCACATAGTTGCATTTAGTGATATTTGTTGACTTGGCAGATTGGCTCTTGTTCACTTTTATCTAACTACCTCGCTTTCATCTCAGCCAGAGCCTGTTTAAACTGGGGCACCATTTCATGCCTCGCTCCAAGGACTACATGAACACAAATACATGAAAACAAACACAACACTTCCCTGGGCACCCCCCAAAAATAGCTTAGTTTGAAGACTAGCCCCTGGATGAGTGAGATGTGGTGCAGCCCTTCCTTTGGATTTTATGGGCTCTGGGAGGTGGTCGTTGACGCGCCCACTGCTGGTTGAACAGTTGCTGACTTATGTGACCAAACGGCTGAGTGTACAAAGATGCCAGGTGTATTTGCTTCTTTCTGGTTTAGTAAAATTAGAGTTGAGTTTCCAAAACATAACAATGTTTCTGTAACCTTATGACTACAGTAGTATTTTTTTTTCAAATTCCCCCAAAAGAATATACAATATTGAGCATTACCTGGTGTATTTTAAGAACTGGCATATTGATTTAGCTGGAAAATAATAAAGTAAAAAAGGCATCTTAATAACATGTAAGGCTCATTGATAATAATAATCACTTTTTAAAGCTGTATCATTGGTTCCTTGTAACCAAACCCGTTCTTGGCCCTCGCCTCCAAGGATGGCAATGGGAGCAGACGGCTCTACACAGCCTTTTAGAAATCCTAAATTTTCCTTTCTTGAGTTTGTTCCTTTGGGATAAGCCATAGTCTCATAGAAGAATGCATGTGGTTACCCAAGGGTATGATTACATCAGTCACTGACAAACTTTACCGTAATATTTGATTATGGTAGGCATTCCTTCGTTTTATGAGGAAACTGAGGCTTACAAAGAGACTATGTGCTTTCTCTAAATGCACAAAGAAAGATGCTGGAAGCGAGGAAAGGGAAACTCGATCTCCTCATTCTCTTTCACGCAATAGATGCCTGTGTTACACTTTCTTTATTTTCCAGCCTCTGCTCTGCGGCCTTACTGAATAATGCCAACCCTACCCTTTAGTTTCCAGCTGCACGGATGCAGGAAAGCAAGGGCCAGTCCTGAGTTAATCCAATCATCTGTCCTCGCTACCTGTACACCCGTACAGCACTGCTGGATAAGTGAAACAACTGATCGGGTCAGGACCACTCTACAGCTGCTGTCCCCACTCCCAGCTGGGTCCTCTGCGTGGCCCTTGTACTCCTTCGTCGTCTTCCTGGGTGGATCAGTCTCCTCAGGTGTCCTCCCACACCTTACTCTCTTGCGGTCCCCTCCCACTCCTCACTATAACTCTTTCCAGTGACCTCAAGTCCTTTTTCACTGAAGAGTTACCTGCTTCACCTTTGGAAATAGGGTAGGGATTAAAGAAATCCTGACTTTCTGTTTTTCAAGTTAAATCATATTTCAAGCAACTGTGTTTCCCAAACACACAATGAGTAACACATGCAATGTATGTCAACATAAAATATTCACCCAGGACTGGCTGTCCTGGATTTTGATGACAGCTGTGTCTGCACTGACTGATTCATGTGTCAACTCTATGAATCCTATTCCTGTATACATATGATTTAAAGGTGGGGGCTGCTCAAATAAATCTCCAAAATGTCTAGGTATGGAAGTAAGTGGAGTCGTTTTGAAAGTGTTTTAACAGAAGTTCTTTGTGCATTTTAAATAAATCCAGTGCTGCTACACAAAGCCCTGTTCCTCTGCCCTCCCCAAACTCAATATCATGTCATGTGCTTGACACTCACCCATGAAGCATTGCTGCTGAAGGAGGTGGCTGATGAACACAGTCCACAAAATGTTGAGTACTTTCAGAAATGACACTTTGTAGAATTCTTGGGTTGGAAAATTGAGCTCAACATTGGAAGACTTACTAGTTAAAATGGTCCAGAATGACAATTACATTCTCATATAGCCTTTAACCATTAGGCACTTCAATTAAATTAATGATAAAAGAAATACCTTTTAATTTCATGGTTGACTAAATGTAAGTATTAATTTTAGTGACAAAATAAAGTGTAAAGTTGACAAAGATTCTCCTGAATGTTCTTGTACGATTTAAAATATTTACTTTGTAATATATTGTTGTGTGATTTCCTTGTCAATCATGAGAATGTAGAAAAAAGAATGCCATCAAAGAAGTCTTTTTGTTATTACCTTCTGCCAAAAATAGAGAAAATAAGTATTCATAGAAAAGACAGCTATGTGGTAGTTTGGGTGGAGATTTTTCATTACTTCCAGTAGTACTAATGTACTAATGTGAGTCTTTGCTACCAATAAACTCTACATGCTTCAACATTAAAGGTTTTAAAGACTGTGCTATCCTGTTATAATTTATTTTTCATAACTGGTATTTATGTTAAATGTATGCTTCCTGTCCCACGGATAATGTTTTGAGGTAAAGAAGGTTGATGTGAAATCCATACTAATTTAGTTTTTACAATTAGTAAAATAGGCTGAAATATTCATTGTTTTATATTTTGAAACTTAATTATAACAGTGAATAAGTTATAAGAAACAAAGCACTCAAAGCAACAATCTGATTCTTCTAATTAAAATCCAAGATATTTAGCAATTACATTTATAGCACAATATTTTCAAGTTTTCAAAATAGAGGCAGTGTACCTCTGAATTAGTGCTTTCTCTATGAAGTTTGGAGACTGCAAATTATATTTTTCTAGACTATAAATTAGGGGTAATTCATACGGAGAGGTATTGGAATTATTTTTTGTTTTCATTCAGAACTTTTTATATGGACCATCAAAATCAGTTGTCCTGCTCCTAACAAGACTGGATTTTAGTAAATTTCAGTATCTTTCCATGTCACCTTTCTATAACTGCATGGTGCAGAGTAACATAGAAAGACATAGGACAATGCATAAGTCCACACATTCAGGTGCTGCCTTCCCGGACATCCGTTGTACAATCAGGAAGTGTTAAAATAATCTGAAGCCAATGTTAAGTCTTTCTGGCTATTATTAGCTATTTGCAAAGGTCTAGATTCTCTTTTATCTAATTATACCTTGAAGAATTCATTGGAAATTAAATATCATAATACATTTGAAGATACAATTCTGCTCAGTTAAAATGGAAAAAAAAGAAGTGCTAAAATAAAATAAACATAAAATGGGGGAGAAACTGCTTCCTGTTTGCATGTTAACCTCGACTTGGTAGTTTCAGAACTTTTAGGGAACCACAAAATTTAAAGGTATGTTTCTTCTCTTCACTTAGCTACACAATACAAACATTTTCAGTGTTTTGATAGAAAAACATAGAGGAAAAAAGTCATTCGAGTGTGTTCTAAACACAGTACTCCTTTACTCATTCTAACAGTCAATTTGAAAACTATTTAATAGATGACATTCAACTTGATTTCTCCTATCATTAAAAAAAAGACTTAAGTGAAGCCCTCGCTCATTTTGTAAATCACGCATGTTCTAGCCTTCCTAATTTGAAACACACCAGGGTCAATTTCATAATGCAAAGGCCAGAAACCATATTGCCGTGGACATTCTTGCTACTGCGACAGGTGTTTGTCAGTTTCTTAAGTTGCTTTCCTTTCCCCTGAGGTGGTGTTATTTCCGGTACATTCCAAAGGCTCTGAAAAAAACTTCTGAGGCATTTGCCAAATCAAATCATGACTCTGGGCTCAAAGTTATAGAGAACCTATTGTCTTCGGGCTTTTGTTGCATAGGCCCACTGAGTGCATCTTTCTCTACTTCGGATTTTCTGCACCTAAAATATTTATTAAGAGTTTGGCAAAATTAAAACTGAAAATGAAAATGGTGTTTGTTCAGAAACTAAACACTTTAGATATCTGAAAATGGGGTGGATTCGAGTCCTGGGAAACCTGGTGTGGAAAGGTTTTCATTGTTCATTTAGACCACCCTGAAGTTTGACATTCACATAAACACAACGGACTTGGACAACTTGCAGTCTACCTGTTAATGTTTCCCCTAGGAGGAAGGGTTCCGCAGGCACTGTATCACTAAACTCTCCGTTGCAGAGCTAAGGGGGAGGATATCAGTAAGGAGGAGACATTCCACCACTTGCTTATGTATATAGCGTCCTCTTTCTCTACAGGTTCCACCATTACTTTACCAAGTAAAGCCTGAACCCACCTTACAACGAATCAGCAGTCATCAAACCCATACAACTTTAGGACTCTGACAAGGCACTAAAAATACGAGATTGCTCTTACCAACCTTTTGGAAGTTTCTCAGTCCCGCTGAAGGCAACCAGAGTGAGAACATGTATCAGTGGAATGTTGACGAGCTTTCTCATGATTAATCCAGGCTCGCGCAGGACAAAGATCCTTCTGAACAGCACAGGAAAATGCCCCACAGTTTACATTTTAAAGCATAGTTGGTTACAATAGGGTCGTCTGCTAATGAATGTTTGTGTCAGCAGCTCCCCGGGCTCTAAGTATAATCAGGAATTCTCAGACTTGGCTGAATGATGGACACAGCCAGCTGGTGAGTATCCACTTAGGCCAGCAATGCAAGTGGAGGGCTGGAGGAACAAGGGAAAGAAAATCCCTTCAGAATCCCTTTTAAGACAGTGGCAGAAGGACAACATCAGATGCCTTTTGCAACCATCCTGTATTCCCTGAGGTACAGATTTTCTGAGCTGTGGATTCAGTCCCCCACCTCTCCCGCACTCGGAGTCGGAGCCTGGGCCTGATTTCCACTCCTCTTCAGCTCTCCTCCTGCTATTCATATCCAGCTTATTCCAATTCACACAGATTTTACCGAATAGTCCTCAAATTCCTCCCTTCTTCATACTTGCACTCACATTATGCTGTCCCAATCTCTTTCCCAGACCTTCACCTTCTCTGGAAGGCAGTCGCAGCATCCTGGATCTCCTTCCTGTCTTGTGTTTTACCATCTTGTAACTTTTCAGATAGCCTTTCCTGCTCAGATTCCTTTGATGTCTTCTTATCACATAAAAATAGAACTAAACACCTCAGATGTGACATCGAACGACATGGAATCTCCCTGCCTTGTCGGCTTTGTGTTTTGCGATTAGACTTATGATAATATTCAATGGTCTACTGTTAGTGTCCTGAGCTCCCATAACCATCCAGATGAAAGCCATATTCTCACACCTATGACAGACCGAATGGGACTGCAGGCATCACATACTCTCAAAAGTACAAAAATTGGACACGTTAGTTTTTGCAGTGGAATAAAATCATGGGGAGGAGGTGATGACCCCATGTCAATGATCTCATGCAAATCACAATGATGATGACTAAGCTGCTGCCCTCATCTTCCATTTGCAAAGTAATCTAAAATGTAATTCATGTGCATAATATTAAAGCAAACAGTGAACAACATAAAGGGATGTAGTGAAAAAGTAATCTCTCGGTTGTTCTAGGCACTCAGACTTCCTTCCCTGGGGCAGCAGTTACTTTTGTTGTGGCTTTGTTACTTTACCCTCCTCAAGTTATTTTTTTGTGTACAACCAGTGTTGTGGTTGGGATCTGCTGTGTCTCCCAAAAGCCTCTCACCCCTATGGATACTGTGTATTGTTGAAAGGTGAGGCCTAGCAAAAAGGGGCAGGTGCTTGAAGCTTGACCTGGAGGGGTGTGTGCTGGTTCTGCCCCTCCTCCCGGACTTAGCTGGGTTCGGCCATGCCATGAGGAGTTCTGTCTCTGGGTTCAGCCTCCTGCATCCACGATTTTTCCAGCTGCCGCCCCCACCCCGTGAACAAACTGAGACCTTCCAAAACTGTGAGCTAAAATAAATCTTTCCTTCCTAAAGTAGTGAGTGTTGAGTATTTTGTCTCAACAATAAGGAAATAACTAAGACAAACAGTGTACGAATAAGGAACATATTTTTACTCAAATTACATAATACTACTCAGTCATCTTCAGAGGGAATTACAATTTTAAAAATTATTATGAATACTTCTATATATTTTCAGAAGCACTTATAAATATGTATGAATACATGTAAAAAAGATAGTGTCATTCTGTGCAAGGTTTGTAAATGATATCTTCCATCACATAACATCAATTTGCATCTCTGAAGTGCCTACGTAAGAGGCAAAGACATTCAACTGCAAAAGTGTGAATGGAAACAAGGAAAGATTCAGAAATGGGTGGGAAGAGATTCAGACTTCAGTACAGCTAAGAGAAAGTTTCATCCAGGCCCTTGGAGAGCCACTTAGTGTAGTTGGGGGAGCCCTCCACCAGGCAGAAATGGTGGATTTCTAGTATCTCTCATCATGCTCAGCCAGGATCAAGGTATGTTAGGTTTGGGATATGATATGTCTCCTTAGACTTCCCTGTTAGAGAATTGGTCCCCAAAGCAGCCGTGTTCAGAGCTAGTAGGCTGTTAAAATGTCATTCAGTCATGAAATCTCTAGCTGTATTATATGGATTAACTCACTGATGAGTTCGCAGCTCAGCAGGCTTATTAGGAGGTAGGACCCAACTGAACAAAGCAACTTGGTGACGGTATAACTTTGAAGGGTGTATTTTTGTACCTGGCCTCTTCCTCCCTGAGGCGTTCCATTTCTCTGCTCCCTGGCTGCCTTTACATGAGCAGTGATCCTTTTCCAAGATTTTCCACCCTGATATTTCTGTCCTGAACATGGTGGAGACAGCCAATCATGGCCTGAAACTTGTGGGACAAAATGCATCTTTTCTCCCTTAAATTGTTTGTGGCAGGAATTTTGTTACAGTGATCTGAAGCTGACACAGAGATTGGTGCAGAGAACTGTGGCTGCTACCCTGACTCTGTCTCCCCGAGTGGTTCAGAAGCCTTTGGAATCACTCTGTGGGAGGTGTTTGGAAAAGTTTGGATTTGAACGCTAGAGCTACCCTAGAATGTTGTAAGCAGAGCTTAATAGAAGAATCTGGTGCGAGCTCAGAGGACCAGAATGCTAACAAGAATGGACAGTACAGCATGCTCACAAGGCTTAATGTGGGAACAAAGATTCTGCTGGGAATTAGACAAGAGGCTCTTCACGTTAAATTTGGCAAAGAATTTATCTGCTTTTGGTTCATGAGCTGAGATTTTGTGATAGGCTGAATTTAAAGGTGATTGGCTAATGAACATGGCAGAGGAAATTTCAAGGAGTGTAGCATTCTTGCATAGGTTTTGCTGATTGGGGTTAGCCAGATTTAAAGTAAGAATAAGGAACAAAAAGTAGAATGCAAAGATTTGGGAAAAAAGGTTTGTTTTGACAGGAAAGATGCATGTTTTTGATTTCAACCAAAGAGAATGTACTTGCTAAAAAGATTAGTGCTCTTAAAAACAAACCACGCACTTTGCACCAGAACAGGAAAAGTGCCTTGAAAGTATCTCAGGAATTGGCCAGACTCCACCAATGTCAGGTTTAAGGATATAAAAGTGTAAACTTCCTTGAAACACTTTGCTTGAGAAGAGAATCCCAGGCTACCCTGCCCATTCAAGCAGCCTGAGAAAGTATTTCCCCAGGTCTAGCCACTCAGGCACTGAGACATCTTTGCAGCCACAGCCCATTGGATCTCTTCTGGTTGTCGTCTTTTTGCCAGCAGAATTTTAAATCAGGATCTAGCTACTGTTCACGCTGGTGGAAGACCTTGGTGCCATCCTTGTGAGGGTGGTTTTACAGGCCTTGAGAAATCAAAAGTTATTGGATCGTGAAGGCTTCTATCAAATACAGAAAAAGCCCTGCGGTCCAGACAATCTATGACAATATTAAAGTCTGTCTTAGTTACTTTCTCACTGCCAGTACAAAATACTCAACACTCACAATTTAAGGGAGGAAAGATTTATTTTAGGTCACAGTTTCAGAAGGTCACAGTCCATTCACAGGTGGCCAGCAAGGGTGGAAGCACGTGGTGAAGATGAAGGTGGAAGCAGCTCCCCAGGGCATTGCAAACAGGAAGCCAAGTCCCAGAAGGAAGGAAAAAAGTAGCACATATCCTTCCAGGTCTTGTCCCAGTGATCTGTCCCAGCTGGGTCCAGCTTCCGTGTTCCGTTCCTTCCAAATTTAAGCCTCTAATCCACCACTCATCTGTAATCTACAATCCACCACATGCCTGTCTTCCACCACACATCCATAATTCACCGCTGCAGACCAGACCTCCAGCTCCTAACAGCATGTGGTTTGCTAGATAATCCATAACATCCAAAGATATGAGACTTTTGGGGGACGCTCCAGGTCCAAACCATAACAGAGTCATCGCCAGGACCCCCAAGAGGGTAATGAATGAAGCTGTGAATGTGAACCCAAAGCTGCAGTGGCGACTCCAGGGATTTAGACGTGCCAGACGGAAGAAAGTTCTGCCGAGCCAAGCTTCAGACAGTGAGGAGAACCAGCATACACCATTGGCCGTGTGGGTGGCAACTGGTCTTATGCTTACAGATAAGGCTTCCCAATAACTTGGGGGCTTACATCACCAAATCCTCCAAAACCATGAGCCAAAGTTAAATCTTTTGTCCTTTAAATTTTTTTTTCCCTCAGGTATTTTATCACAGTGACAAAAAGTTAATTAACACAGTGTAGCTTTGGTGCAAACACTGTCAGCTGGGGACTGTTAGCTAGTATGTTGTCACTAAATCACACCCAAAGGTGTGCCTCCCTGTGTGGCCCAGCATATTACTACTCTGTAAATTTCCCATCCTGACAGACAATGCTTTTCAGCAGCTGTGTGAGTCAGATTTTCATCACCAGAGTGAAATACCCGAGGCAAGTCACTTAATGAAGAAGAGAGATCGATTTAGCTCTCAGTTTTGGAGGTTTAAGGGCATGATGCCAGCATTGGGTCAACTTTGGAGACAGGCTTTTTGTTAGTAAAATTCTGAGGCAGCGCATGTCATCACATGGAAGGAAGGCAACAGGGAGAGAGAGAGTGTGCGTGTGTCTGTGTCTCCTCTCTCTTTCTTCTTATAAAGCCACCAGGATCCAGTAGGGGGCTTCATCCTAATCAGTTCATTTAATTCAAATAACTTCCCAAAGCTCTCAGCTCTAATCACCACAGTCTAAGTTTCTAGCCTTTTAATGCCATTTATATATGATATTAAGGGCTGGATGCCTGCAAAAGTTTATTAAGGGTTGGATGCCTGCAAAAGTTTTTTGAACAAGACATAGTAAATCATGACAGAGATATTGTCATTGTTGTCGTTGTTACTATTATTGTTATTATTGTTATTGAGACAGGATCTCATTCTGTAGTCCAGGCTGGTCCTGGACTATGCACCCCAAGCTGGCCTAGATATCAATCTCCTGCCTCAGCCTCCCAAGTGCTGAGATTTCCAGCATCCACCACCACACCCAATTTATGTGGTGCGGGGGAATCAAACCCAGAGCCTTGCACTAGCTAAGTAAGCGCTCTAACCACTATTCTATTCCTCCAGCCTTACTTTATTACCCTGTTATTTCTAATGGTTACTTAACCTTCTAAATCATGGAAGTATAATAGTCTATCTAATTATTTCCATACGGATGGCATTTGGGGTACCTTCAATCAAATATAGGCCATTTCCAAGTTTCCACTGTTACAAACAATGCTGCAATGCCAATCCCATAAATGTTTCCTTTTGTTCTCATGAAAAAAATTCTCTCAGGGAAGCACTGCCAATTGGAACTACTAGATTAAAAGATTGGCAAATTTTAAGTCATAAATACTGATGCCAAATTGTTAAATTGTACCATACTTAGCAGCAATGTATGAAAACTCTTTTCTCCATATTCTCACCAAAATTTTTCCATTTTTATATTTAAATAAAATAAAAATAGAAGCATAATTTATACTTATTTTCACAGAATATTATTGGTAATAAGAATTTTTCAAAATGGATTACCCATTTCAGAAAACTCAAGACATCAGAAAGATGCCTTACAGTTACAATTTTTAAAAATACAAATATTTATTTACTACTAGCAAATAGCATGTATTCCATGTAGGCAAAGCTGATTCAACATTATGAAATCAATTAATATGCTTTGTCACATTAATAGGTTAAAGAAGACCCATATAATCACATCAGTAGAGGCACTTGACAAAATACAGTATGCGTTTATAAACATATCTCAGCAAACTAGGAAAAGTGTGCTGGGGGTGTGGTGCAAGGGACTCTCTCAAGAAATATTAGGGTCCAGGATATAGTGTGGCCACGTTCTGTGTGGCCTACACCTAAAAGATTTTGAGGCAGCTCACAATAGAAGTGTTTGTTCAGTGAACGAATGTCTAAAGTTGAATATTTACTGTATGTTTAGCATTCAGCAACAAACAATATGTATTAATGAATTTTACTGTCTGGCATGGGGATAAATATTTAACATTTCCACAAACAAGCAACTGATTTATACTCTGGAGAAATATGCTTCACCATGAACACTTAGAAATGGTAAGCATAATCCCGCATGAAGATCCACAAAGTGCTTCTGTGACAAAATGCCACTGAGCTTAAATCCTACAACAAAACCCAGTAAGACAACACAATTAGAAAACAGCATGAGGGAGGGGGAGAAGAAAGGAAAAAATATGCAGGAACACCAAGGCAAGGTAGGGTGATGAAACAGGAAGAATGCTAGTGTGTTTCAAGTATAGTATATGAGAATTAAGCTACAGAGGTAGAGGGGAGACATCTGGTAGACATTTTACAAAAAAAAAATTCAAAACTCCCCCAGATACATTAAATATGCTTAACATCTCTTAACATCATGGAGATTCAAGTTAAAACCACAGTGATACATCATTGCTAGAATGAATGGCTATTAACACAAAAATTAATGATAACAAATACTGATGAGAACCTAGAGAAAAATCATTATATACTGTTAGTAATACAATATAAAATGTAATATACATTGTAGCCATTTTTGAAAATATTATAGAGGGCATTATCATATGATTCAGAAATCCCACTTTTGGGTAGATGAGCAAAGAAATTGAAATTGGCATTCTCAAATGAGGTCTGAATATTCATTCTAGTTTTATTCACAGTAGTCAAGACACAGGAGCAACCTAAAGGTCCATCAACAGATAAAGAAAATAAAATATTATGTATCCTTTAAAAGGGGGAATTTTGCCTTGCATAGCATGAATGAACTTGGAGGGCATATTGCTTAGTGATATAAGCCAAACACAAAAACAAAAATACCTTGTGGTCAGACTTACATATAGTATCCTAATTACTTTCTCTTTATTGGGACAGAATGCCCAACGTCACAACTTTAGGAAGGAAAGATTTGTTTTAGCTCACGGTTTCAGCAGGTCACAGTCCATTCACGGCAGAACTGCTTGGTGGGGCTGGCGCTGGAGAGAGAGGTTCTCACAACATGGCAGAGCACAGCCCAGTTAGAGAGGAAGAGTGGAATCATCAACTCCCCCAGTTCGAGATCCAAGCATCGGCCCCTTCCATCCAGGCCCCACCTCCCATGAGTACACAATATCACTCCCGATCCACACGACAGCGTGTGGAATCCTAAGAAGTCAAGCTCACAGAAACATGGAGTAGAAAGACAGTTTCTCAAAGGCTGGGAGGTGTGGAGGAGAGACAGAAAATGGAAAGATGTTGACCAAAGGTTTCAAAGTTCCACCCGGACTAGAGGAATAAGCTTTAATGGTCCATTGTACTTTACACTGATGACTGATAATTATAATGTATTTATATTTCTTATTGGTAAAAATACTAGAGTTTTAATAGTAAAATAGTTTTAATAGTTTTAATAAAAATAAGATGGTCCATTTGATAAGGTGATAAGTATATTAATGTACTTGATTGAATCTTTCCACAAAATATTAGGCAGTGCTGGAGGAAGAAGTTCATTGGATATACAGTTTTCTAAAAAGTATTTTGGGAATGTCTTATGTAGTAGGATCCCCTAATGATAAGCAGGTTAAGAACACAGGAGGAAGAGAAGAGAATGCACGGCTCAAGGTCTCAGGGATGGTGGGAGAAGCTGGGGCTTTGAGTACAGTACCTTCTGACGGAAGATGAGGAAGACGTGAGGAGGGATATTTGTGGGCAGGATGGCAAAGACTTTATGTAGAGTACTCACTTGAAGGGTTCTCTTGTCCTTCTGAAGTAGAAAGTAAGTTCTAAGAAGATTTAAAACTGTCATTTCGGAGAGGAGAGGACACAGTTGAGTTGATAGCTATACATTTATTCTGCTAATCATGTACTTTGAAGTGATATTTTTTCTTCAGCCCTTCTCAGAAAACACAGAGGTTCAGTAGTCAGGTTTATTTTGAGGGTTGAGAGAAGAAGAGGTCAGTGGTACGTTAGTGTAAGAAAGCACTGTTCCAGAAACGATGAGCTGTGATACTAGGAAGAAAGGTGGGTGCATTAAGAACCAAGGTAGTCAGCAACTAGTTATGACACTGGCAGGATAAAAGAGGAAGGGAATTGAATTAGGGTCAAGGGGTGACCAAGGCATGGCTTAGAGATATTGGAAGTCTCAGCAGTTTTAGGAGTCAACCTGGAGAACCCAGCCCATGAACCAGGGGCATTTTCCTTAAATGTGGATAAGATTATTTCTCAGAACGAAGATCATCTCTGAAGCTACTGACATTGTGTGTGAGTAGCAACACATTTGAAACAGTGTGTAGAAGTAGAGGGGTGTTTCAGTTACTTATTTTTTGCTGAGTTTCTGGGATATCTTACCTGACATGGGAGAAAAGATTTAATTTATCTCTCAGCTTCATGAAATCTCTATTCATGGGTGACTGGCAATGGCAGGAAGGGTCTGGTAGACAACTGATGCTTGTGAGAAAAAGGATCTGGGCCCTCCAGAAGAAGCTGGAGCAAGAATATATATCCTTCCAGGTCACTCGTTTGTAACAGGCCATACACCTGTAATCAGCCACATGCCCATAAACCACCACCCACCCGTAATCCACTAGTGCTGACCAGGCCCCACCTCCTAACAGCATGTGAAATCCATAGTGCATGAGGCTTTTGGGAACCTTCTTGATCCAAACCATAAGAAGATGGAAGGATGGACTTGAGACAAATGCAAAAGAGGAATCAAAAGGATGCGGTTGTGGAGTCAAGATGAATGCCATATGTCCAACCTCAAATAAAAAATGGAACACTTCAAGACAGCTATGTATTAGGAACTTCCAAAAGGAAAAACGGCCCTTTAAAAAGAGTCAGTTGATGTTCTATGTATGTTGGGCTGCATTTAGGGTCCCAGAAGGAAAGAAGGGAAAGATTCAAATACAAGTAGGGGTGCTATGAAAAGGCACCAGTTGTGGAGAAACCACAAAAAAACATTGTAGAATGTTCTAGCCATTAACTGTCAGTCTTATCACATCTAAACCTTTGAGTAGAAAAGGCAGGAAAAAAGCCCCTGAACCAGACAGTCCATTGATAGACTACAGGTGAGTTCCCACAGGCTCAGGGCAGGTGAGGACCACAAGAGAACGTGAAGAACAACAGGAGGTAGCCCTAGCTGGGCCCTTCACAAAGCCTTAGAGCATAGACAGCACACATCACACCTGCTGATGCATGTGTGCGGGCACACACACACGAACAGAGGAAAGAGAGAAGCATGCCAGCACTCTCGTTTGTTGCCACCGTTACTTTTTAGTCATTGACTAAGAATGCTATAATTTCACCTTTTTTGACGCAAGGTCTTGCACTGTAGTCCAGGCTGGCCTACAGTCAAGGCAATTCTTCTACTTTAGCCTCATGAGTGCTGGGATTACAGGCATGCACCACCATGCCCAGCAATTACATGTTGCTGGGTGATTGAACTCAAGGTCTTGCATTTCTTAGGCAAGGGCTCTTGTTGCTGAGCTCTGCCCCCCAGCCCACTTTCACTCACCTGTTACCTGCTATCTGCAGAGACCACCTACTTTCTCTTCATACCACCGCTTGCCTCTTTGAAGTATAGTTTCAATATTTCAATGTGTTCCAGGAGCTTTTCCAACCTAGAAAACAAAACTATTTTTTGGAGAATTTAGGTTTCATCCCCAAATTCAGCACTTGTTTCTGGTTCAAGGATGTTGAGCTGAAAATCGGTCGAGGATCAAGACATCAGGCTGAAAAACCTGTGGAACATTCTAAGCTAACTATATTTCCAACCTGAAGTTCTCCGATCTTGGTTAGCAGTACTAAGAGAAGATGCTCCTCCCCTGGGGGAAACTTCCAATATCTCTAAACCCTGTGGACTGGGGGTGCTGAGTTCCTCACTTACCTACGAGAGTGAGCCCTCATGCTGTTGTTCCTCATACAGGTTCCATTTCCCTGACCCAGCCTACCCCTGAGGGCTTTCAGATGCTCGGTGTTGCTCTACAAGGATTCTAAAGTAATTTTAAAATGATACAAACTACAGATGCTCCTATGGCTTGCTGGATTACAAGCCCAAACCCTCGTGTATTTGGAAGGCGATTGGATTGTGAGGATTAATTGGACCATGTGGCCGAGTCTGATGATTTCATGTGCTGTTAAAAAGTGGGGCCTGGTGAGAAGGGACTGATCACAGGGCCGTGGCCCTCACTGCATCTGCCCCTCCGACTCTGATTCCTGGCCAGGAATGGGATAAATGGGTTCTCTCAGGCTAGTCCCTCTGCCCTGATCTCCTGCCATTGCCAGTCTCCCATGAATGAACTGAGATCTTTGGAAACTATGAACTAAACTAACCTTTTTCTCCTTTAACTTGTGGTGTTGAGTTTTGTGTCCCCGGGATGAGACGGGGACAGAGACAGGTGTCATTTCAGGACCAGATGCTAATCATAAAAACATCTTGCAAGAAGGTGCTGTTCTTGATAATACATGCCTTTTGAAATTTAGTATTTAAGTCTCTTTTTATGTTTTTTACAATTGAAGTCAAGAGCCTGCTGTCTATAGAAGCCATGGAAAGTAAATACTCTTCTTCATTCGGGGTTCTGGGTATGAGTAAGTGACCTAAACTCAGATGATTTAACCACCTGTGAGGGCTCTGAATATGGAAGAAATAACAGAGGGGAGAAGTTGGACTCATTCCAGGGGTGGTGGCATTAGGTGTCCGATGGCAGTAGTGGATGCAATCGCAGCAGTGCCTTCAGAAGTAGCCAGTATTTGGTGACAACAGTGCCAGTGGCTGTGCCCAGTATCCAGTAGCAGAGCTGTGGCACCCTGACTGGGCTGCCTCTCGGCTGAGATCTTGGCTGTAGTTCTAGATACCTGACTGCCATGTCCTTTTGCCAGGCATTCCAGGGTTTCCAGAATAGCAAATATTGCCATCGGTCGAACCGTCGGGAGGCTGAGACAAGAGACCCCGTTAAATAGGCCCCCATTTTGGTATATCAGTAAATAAGGTGTTGAACTGGTACGGAGGCTACAAAGACGATGCAGTTTTGTTTTTCGTTTTGATGGGAAGAAGAAGAATATTTGCCCTTCCTCATTCCTATCAATCCTGTATGTGCAGCCTTGGTTCATGCAATTTTTCTTTCACTAAAAGAGAGTTACTTGTAGTGAGGTTTCATTTATGCTGTACCCTCTCCAAACAGACCTCGAGCAGCATGTGAAGAACTACAGCAAGATGTGGTTTTGCCAGAAATCTGAGATAGTGTGCCTCATACACTTAAACCCAACTCAACTAAATTCCGGTGGATTTTTGGGACCAGATAAGCTGATCTTACAATAGATACAGAATAAGCAACATAATCAGGGAAAGTAGGGTCCTATGGACTAATTTACCTACCAGATGTTAAAATGTTATAAAACGGTAATCATGAAAATTGTATAATATTAGACTATAAATAGTTTAAGCAGGTTGAATAACAATAAAGTTTGCACTTTGAATTAAAGTTAATTAACTTAATTAGGTAGCCATATTAAGAAAAAAGAATCACATTTATTTCCCATTTATAAAATAAAAGTAAAATTCCAGAGCAATCAACACAAGAGTGTGTGTTAAATACATAAGCATATAAGATATGTAAAAGATGTTATTTTTGAAAGTGCTTAGATATAATACAAAACTGAATGAATATGTTTGAGTATGAAAAGTTTTAAAATACGCTGATGAAACATATTTGCCAAAAATCAAATAAAAAAAGACTTGGTAAGCTAATAAACAATTCAGTATATATCTTTTTTGAGTTTTTTGCAACATATAAGAATATCGGCTGATTCTTTTGCTTAAAGATTTTTTTTTTTGTAATTCTAGCCTAGCTTCTTTAATATTTGCCTTTCCTGTTTTTCTTGCTACTTTGGTTATCTTCATAAAATCATTTTCCCCCATGTAACATTTAAAGTTAAGTCTTGGTACTATTGTTTTCACTCTACGCACTGAACAAGAGCAATTCTAGCAACTTTAGAACTCTATATCTCTGTCTTTGAAAATTAGGGCCTGTGTTTGAAAACCTATGAAATCAAAGTCTTTGAAAGTTATTATTGTCAGTGAAAACATTTTTATATCTAGTCACTTACTGTCCAACAAGCAACTGAAAACTAACCGTTCAGATATAGTATTAAATTAATCTTTAAAAATTTAATATTCAGATCAGAAGTGTCTAAAAACTTCCAACTTTTGCCTACTGTCCCCATCTATCTGCAAGGAGCACTTAAAATAAAAGTGTCATTCACAGGTTATCTCTCCATAATAGGGTTCCATTATTTCATTGTGTTAAATGCTTCTGTAAACTGATTTGACTCAAGACTGGACACAGTTCCAAATTCCTACACATTCAGGTATGGGGGCATACTGGGGAAATGCGCTAAACTCCTAAATGTGACTTTAATGGAGCAAATACTTTGAAAAACAGTATATGTGCTGTGTTTAATAAACGTGAGTTATATATAAATTCAAAGTTTTTCAAGTTGATGGCTCTAAAATGAGCTTTAAAAGACGAGTTTTCAATGTTAAAGTACTGTAGTAAGATAGTTTTAGGAAAAAAACTGAACCTGTGTGGATGGCTGTGCTGTCACATAAGGAAGAATTCGTTGCTGATTCGGCTCCCTGCTCCAACCCCTGTGTGAAACTGAGAAATGGTATGGGAACCTGTGGGAAACAGTTCTCAAAATCGGAAGTCTAAATTTCTACAGACCAAAAAGCCTGTCTTAATTTAATTAATCTGAGCTTACAGGTGTCTGCTTGTCACTGGGGCATAATACCTGATACCCACAGCTTGAGGGAGGAAAGCTACATGACTGTAGCTCACAGTTTCAGAAGGTTTCAGCCCACTTCCAGACAGCTGGCGATGGATGAAGGGCATGGTGGGAACCATAGCTGGAGAAAAGCTGTCCGTTCCATGGCGGCCAGGACACAGAGAGAAGAGAACAAAGCTGGCGAAAGAGGTGTGTACCCTTCCTGGTCACGCCCCAGCGACCCACCCCTTCTAACCTGGCCTTTCTTAACAGCACAAGGGATCAATGGATGAATCTGCTGATACAATTAACCCTCATGATCCAGTCACCTCCAACCACACGAGGACAGTCCAGATCCAAATCCTAACAGTACCCAAAGTATGAGGGAGGTTGGTCTTAGATCCCCGTAATACCGATACTTCTGACAGGAGCTTGTTCTGCTCTAAACCTGGAAATTCCTTCATCTCTTATTCTATGTCAGGACACCCCCTTCTATTCAACTTCCGGAGTTACCCTGGCGTTAACACTTTATTACGACATTGGACTTGAATCCTTGCAGGTCTAATGTTGGGCTCTCCCTCACTAGTCCCCTTCTCACCACTTCCTGCTTCTGTTTAATTTAGTGCCTCATGCAGCAGCTCCCTCGTAGGTCTCCCTGCAAATTACTTCTCTACACCAATAACAGCCAGCTCCAGCCAAGACCTAAATTTATCTGCATCATTATCCTGCTTGAAAATCATGTTCTTTCCGGCCTCCATTCCCTTCTAACTTTTCTCTTCCTATGTCCTTTCCCTCTTTATTTTTAACCAAGTACCTCTGTCCCTTAAGATTCCACCTGGTTCTTTCTTCCCCAAGAAATTTCATGGTCAGCCTCAGTCCTGATAGGACGCCATCTTCTCTGCTGTATTTGGGGGATCCCACCCTGCGTCCACCTGGTCTAGTTCACAGCATTGCCTGTGGTGTCATCTTGAACACAGATGAATGTAAGACGGCCAAAGGCTGTTTTATGTCTTTTTTTTTCTGTTTCCTGTGCCTACAAGAGCTTCTGATTCATTGTTACTCTAGATTCTGATTTTATGATGAGAGAATGAATAAATAAGTTCATGTCCTCCTTTCTTTTGAGGAAATTTAGGCATTGGAGATGAGCTCTTGAAGTGAAATCATTGTAAGGAATTTTCTTAGCACCCTATCTTAGGCCTTATCCCCCCCATTTTATTGATATGTATAATGTGATATATAATGTTTACATTGAACTTGAGTATTTTGTGCACATACATATCATGCTGAAATTACAAACCCTCCCCTCCACATCAGTTCCCACTATCCTCCCCGCCTCCGTTTAGTTCTATGAAATGACTGAATTCTGGATTTCTCATATTAGAGAAACCATGTGCTATTTAACACTCTGCATCCAATTCACTTGACTGAGCATGATGGCCTCAAGTTGCATCCATGGTGCGTGTACACAATGGAGTATTGCCCATCATTTTTCCTTTTAGAGCTGCATTACACTACACAGAATCATATTTTATATCTTGGGAAAATGATTGTTTGGAGTTATGCTCAACACAGGAGAAACAGAAGACCTGGGCTTGCATAGTGCTAAACATAGACTGTATCTTATATTTGAATCTGTATTTTTGGTAGAGATAAAAGAAATTATGTTATTAACCCAGATCACTAGGGGAAAATGTGAAAAGAAATTGTGAGAATATTACATGCATTAAAAAAGGTGAGTTATATTTGGGCTCTCCTTGTCGCGTATCTTTGAGGTCCTGGAGACACGGTAAAGGGTGCCCTCGCCTTGTTCCTGGTACCACGCAGCCTGCGTGTGATCTCCCTGCACGCCTCCTTCGGTGTCTTCTCTTCTCACTCTCAGTCCTGATCCTCATCCTGAACACCCTCACATAAAGAAGCCTGGAGAGCATCGCTTACGCCCCAGCAGGGGAACACGTTCTTCTCTTTCCCCTCTTCCTGATTCTTTCCTCCTTCTTTCTTATAATAACTCGTGTTTCAAATTCCTACTACATGATCCTTAAAACGTTGAATATGATTTTAGAGTACTGTAGAAACAAATGATAAACATGGAACTCTATCATCTAAGGAAGCATCCCTTCACATGGGTTTTATTTCTCAGCTCAGTTCCAACCACCAGCGCTGTTTCCATATTCTGACTACAGCTCTGTTGGTACAATGAGGCTCTGCAGATCATTGCTCGGCCCCAAGTCAGGCACTGGAATCCAAAAGAGACATTGACAACTGCATCCCCTTAGGAGGAGGAAAGCAGGTCTTGGCAAGGGTTGGATCCCTGCAGAAGGATGAGTACGTCTCACCAAGCCTTCCCTAAAAGTAGCTGACAGTGGAGGACATCCCGTACAATAGCCCCAGTATGGAGTTTCCTTATGCAATCTCCATTCTTAAGTGTGAACTGGACTTAATGGCTCACTTCCAAGGAATAGAACGCAGACGCACTGGCGTGTCATGTCCAATATTAGGTCACAGAAAGTTCGCTGCCTTCCCTTGGGTGTTAGAATGATAAGATTAGATTAGATGAAAAGAGGGGGAAAAGTGATGTCCAGATATTTGGATTGAATGACTGGGTGGATGTGATGTAATTCGCTAAGAGAGACAGAAGACTGTGTAAGAAAAAAGTTGAAGAAAGAAAAAGCTCTTAGTTATGATATCAGATATGTACATTAGCGCTGAAATTACTGTTCGGTATCCCAGCCCAAATGGCTGTTAAACAGGTCAGATTTAGGTCCAGAGATTACAAAGGAAGTTGGAGCATGAAGATAAATTTGGCGTCGTCCCACAGGGGTGATATGTTTATCCACAGGGCAGCGGAGGTCTTCATGGCTGAGTAGAAACGGTGCAGACTGATGGCTGAGCCCCACTTTTTGTCTGCTTTTAGAGGCATTTTGAGGGAGAAGAGTAAGTTAATGCAGCCAAAGAGAGGAGGAAATAACTTCCAGGGCACTGAAGGACATTCGGATGTTTGCATGTTCTTGCGGGCAGGCGAGGAAGCAATTTTCTCGAGACAGTGGTGGTGGACAGTGCGACCACATACTACTAGAGGGAAGAAGAGTTAAGGAATGGCAGGTGTTAATCTGACCTGGGAAGCTGGTGACCTTGACAAGAGCCACTCTTAGCAGTTTAAAGAGTTAGTGTGAGCGCCAAAAAAATGCAGGATTACAGATGTCTCATGTGACACATCCATAGGAGAATTCAGCATCAATGAATTTTTGTAGGATTTAATTTGTTCATAAAATCTTCATTTCAAAAAAACCCATAATATATTTGAATAGTTGATATCATATTTAAAGGAGCAAGTTGCTCCCCAGAATTATTAGCCTTCTGTCCTGCCAGTTGAGTGAAATTGCAATAATTCAACTACTGCTCTTTTTGGACACGGATTTTGGCCAAGCCTCTGTATATGGTGGAATTCAATAATGGCATCTTCTAGCATTGTCTATTAATAATACAGTACACTTAGAATGAGTATGCCCTTATGTAAGGCCCCAAAGTATGTAATGCCCCATAAAAAGAATTTTTTTTCAGTTTTGAAAAATATATTATTGATACTCCAGAGAAAGCAAAGCCCTAATAGTTATTTTCACAGCTCAGTGGCCCAGGAGTGTGAGGTAATGCTAGGAGAACTACCCTAAACAACTGAAGCAGTATGACGTGGCTCATTATTTAATAGTCTATTTTTACAACAATCTCCAAGCTGATGCAAGGATAAATAAATGTGACCTATGCATAACTCAGATGCTCTCAGGAGATTTAGTTTAATAAAAATATAAACCCACAGTATAATTCGCTTTTGCAATGTCCTAGTAATCACCAGGCTTAGGGTAGTCAAACCAGTCATGCTCTGGCTCGGGGTGTGTGGCCCACAGACCAGGCTACAGGCTGTTTTGGGTGAGCCCAGGGTAGTAGCCAGATTGAACAATTTCTTAGGGAAAGTCCTAGATATTCTGAGCTTTGAATTATGGTCTTTTCTGTGTTGTTGTAATACATATTCAAAGAGGTGTTTTTTGTGCTTTATCCCCTCAGGAGTGAAGTCATTGTGAGATGTTCCTTGTCCGTACTCAGCTGAAACTGAGGTAGATTATGTCTCTCTGAATTGAGAAAGATTTGGAGATTGTAATGAATTGAGGTGATTTGGGGCACTCTCTGTTCTTTCTCACTTAAAAAAATCTTTTTCTGATTACAGTTGTTCATTGTAAAAACAAAGAAGAAAACAACTGAAACATGAGAACACTAGCCACATTCACTAACAGTGTCACAACAGAGGACAGCTATGATTATAGTTGTACATGAATCTCTCATCTGCTTTTATGTTGCATATTGAAAATGCTAAATAGAATTTGAATTATACTGCTAACCATTTTTGGTACATTTATGCCATTACTGATTGTTATATATTTTGTAATAAATGTAGTTATGCTATCATATGGATATTCATTGACCCTCTTTAGTGTTTTTCAATTTTTATTGAAAATAAAATATCAGAATCTCTTTACTTTTCTGTGTGATTCTCTAACTAGATTTTCAGAATTACTGAATTAAAATCTGTGATTATTTGTAAGGCCTCTATTTTCAGATTTTCTTTCAGATGTACCTACATTCTATCACATTGTTATTTTTCACCTATGCATGAGTGTATGGTTTAGTTTGTGGGTTATTAATGTGAACATGAGCAAAAATTCTTTCTTTCTTTCTTTCTTTCTTTCTTTCTTTCTTTCTTTCTTGTTTTTTCTTTTCTTTCTTTTATGTACTAGGGATCAAGCCCAGGGCCTTTACACTGAGCTGTATCTCCAGTCCTTTTATAAAATTTTCATTTTCTCTTTTGAGACAGGGTCTCACTAAATTGCTAGATTGCCTAGACTGGGCTTGAAGTTGTGATCCTCCTGTCTCAGTCTACCAGAGTTATGGGATTTAAGGCATGTGCCACTGGACTTGGCTTAATATCTTATTTTATAGAACGAGAGCTGGAGAATTCCTATGTGACAAAGCAAGAAGGTATAGATTCTATATAGGAGAAGGTGGGCAGAATAATGCTCAAACATAGACAAGCACATCGGGACGGCCACCACAATGCAGTTGCTAATAAGGAAATGAGAGGCTCTATAAACTCATCAAATACCACAATTCTATTTATATACTTATTAGTTTAACCCTCAAAAGGGTTATGCGCCCAGTTTAATGCCTGGCGCATACTCACTCTCAATTTAACAACCATGCAACTCTTTCTTTGCTATATAATATGATCTTTAAACAGTTATTTTTGCATCGTAGTACTTATCAATAGAAGCTTTAAGCCATAAAAGATATAATTATCTCTGTTGTTCTAGAACTGTGTATAGTTATTGCATTCTTATTTTTTCCTTTTATTAATTGTGTCCGATTTCCACCTTTAATATTCTTGTCCATAATCCTTTGTTCCGGAGATGCTCTTCCCAAGAACTTGGCGGTAGCCTGATAGACTTTCTGTCAGAGTTAAGTTCAAGCCCTTGCATAATGGACCAGCACACAGATATAAAACAAGAAGCAGACAAAACTGACTTTAGGCTAGAATGACTTAGGTATGATCTGCTTTTTATCATCAAATACTCAATTTAAAATTTTTGCGGTAAAATTTCCTTCCACCAGACCATGGGAACATAAATATTATATGTATTTAATATATATTAACATACATAATGTGTATCTTCATAAGTAAGAATTAATAGTACCCAGGCTTGGAGAATCCCAGGGAAATAAACTTTCAGCAATTAGGCTTCTAATCTGCCTTAAAATTATTCTTTACAAGATGATATTAAGAGCTAGCTGTGCCCTGGGATTAATCTGCGCCAGTCACATCTCCCGGTATTGCACATTTAATTCCCAGTGGCATTCCATGAGGGAAGTAATCCTGCTAAATTGCTGTCCCCATTGTGCAATGCAGGGACTAAATTTTAATTTGTTCAGTCCATGTAGCTATTACAGAGCAGAGCCAGGATTTCAATGAAGGAAGCCTGAATCCAGCACCTGTGACTCAGTCATTCAACAAACACGTACTGAATGCTTGTGGATGTGCCAGGCCCTGTGAAACCCAGGGGTGATCCTGTAATTGGTAAGTAGGTATTTTGCTGATGCCTGCTTTCCCAGAGCTAGAGGTGCACAGGTTTACGGAGCGTAAAGCAACAGCCAAAGATGCCCAAACTGAGGCGAGTACAACCAATTAAATGAAATTAAAGGGTGCTCTGCAGCATGCTGCAGCGGCCTTTTCCCTGATCAGCACCCCAGAAGAGGCCTCGTGAAGAGAGTGATAATTAAGCTAAGATTAGATGGATTAGGAAAAGCTACGGAAGGATGGAGAAAGAATGTCCCAGCCTTAGAGGTGAGCACGGCGAAGTGTTTTCTAATCCCTTCAACAAGATTTCGTGGGGATGTGTGTTTCTCTCTCTCTTAGACCAGTACCATTAAAAATAAATTTTTGTGTTCTTTGTTCTGACCTGTATTCACTCAAGTCTTCTTTTATAAATGCTTTGACAGTAAGAAGATGACCTACCCTTGTAAATTAATAAGTCCACGCTTATATCAGCCTCTAGTACATATTACCCTTGTTACCAAACGTGTCAAACTCTGTTAAGTTTCAGACTCTGACCTTTCACAATCCTTACACGGTACGACCTGGACTCTCTCTTAAGCTTTTACTCAGCTCTAAGTTACCTTAGCTCCCATAGTTCAAATAGTTAGTTTATTTCTGAGTCCTCTAAGTCTCTCACTTGCAAAGTCATATAAACAGGCAATATTTGGTGAAATGGAAAAAAAATAGATGCCTCTAAAAAAGAAGAATAGATTTCCTAAGTACAAGAGCCACAGTTATGATGATTTGTTTTACTGAAAAGAAAGTCCATCTGGAATGGAGACTGAATGAAACCTTGTTTTGAATATTTAGGGAATCGAACAGACTCCATCTTGTCCTGGAAGTCATGTGCTGGTGAGTAATGCTGGGATTCTTTTATGAGACTGTTTCAGTATAAAACTGTAGTAAACTATGCTGCTAAGTGTTTCCCTGCTACAAGCATGGAAACGAGACTTACTCATAATATTTACTTCTTCTGTAGAGAGCCTTTGCAGACCTGAAACATCTGAACTAACAGAAGCCCTCCAACTTCTAACACAAGCCAGCTGCTCCGAGGATTGCGTGCAGGCATGTGTGTGCCATGGGAGGGGATTTCCTTGTATTTATTCATTTATGTGCCCTCCGGAGAAGGGGCAAACTCAGTCCAAATGGAATCCGAAGGGTCTTTACTGGGCATTTGTTGGATGTAAAAAGTTGGCTCATGCCTACGGTGTCTCTCGAGCAGCGCGCAGCTGAGGGCCATAAAAGACGAGATTGTATATTGTTTAGGATCGGCCATGTGAACCGGTGACATTTCCACAGGGAACAATCGGTTCTTCTGCTAGTGCAGAATAATGTACTTGCTACGAAGACTCGGGTGTGACATTGAAACCACTATCCAGAGATATGTGTAGGTAGTTGTTTTCTATTGGTGATTATTTAAGGCCAGTCAGTTAATCTCCAGTACATGCACGATACTGTCAATAGCAGAAATAAAATGGTTGTCAGCTCTTTAATTCTGTTCCTTCCTTATTCTTCTCTTTGTTCATCCAGATTGGCCAAGCTAACCATGAAGGATCTTAAATATTATCGATTTAGGACAAATCTAGAGCGTCTAAGAAAGCACTCTTTTTGTTTTTCTTACCTTGTTTCTAAACCTGTGCACTTGTTCAACTAACTAAACATGGCGCTGAGGCGCAGTAAGGTGCATTTTGGAGAGGGAGGTGGGTGACGAGGAGACCAGTAAATGTCAGAGAGAAAACTTGAAGACCAGAGTGCAGGCACCACGGGGGTCAGGCAGCAGAGAGGACAGCCCAGGAAAATTCCAGGGAGGACAACATTCCAGCTGAGCCCTTGCGATTGTTAATTCGGTGGCTCTGTGGGCAGGAGGAAGGCCGCTTTGATAAGGAGTGACAGTGCCAGAGCTTTGTTCTTGCCTGACTTGTTTTCTCCTCTCTTCTTTTTTCACTCTGTGCATTGAACTCAGGGCCTTTGCACTGAGCTATTACTCCAGCATATTTTTTTAAATTTTTATTTTCAGAAAGTGTCTCACTAAGTTGCTAAGTTGCCTAAACTGGACTCGAACTTGAAATCTTCCTGCTTCAACCTCTCAGAATGTTGGGATTTTCTACAGGTCTATGCCACCAGGCCCAGCTGTTTTTGCTTTGTTCCTCTTAATGAATGCCAAGACAAAGTGATAAGGCGAGTATTCAGAGGAACAGGTGAGATAAAAATATGAAAAGAACAAATAATGGGAACCAGTAGGGAGGAGAGAGGTGGGGGAGGTCAAAATGGGAGAGGGGGGAGATTTATAATTTGGCCTCTATACTTATGTGCACAAAATATTCAATTTCAATGAAAATATTATGTATCACATTTATACATATCACTAAAATGGAGAAAAATATGAAAAGTACAAAGAGGGAGGTAGCTACTTGGCAACTGATGCCCGCCTCTTTTGTTTCCCAATCACTAATGAAATTATTCGGGAGACTGTGAAACAATTACACTTGTAGAGAAAACAAGGGAACCGTCCAAATACTAGAATTTCTGTTGGTTACAGAGCAGATGGGGCCTGTTTAAAGAAAGTTAATTAGGACTGACTTGGAACTCACTTGCCTTAGAAAGCAAACCTTTCCAAAAATGAAGACATTGTGAGCATCATAAATTCCATAGCTTACATGGGTTGGAGCTTGTATTGGAAACAGAGCATCCGATCATAGGGAAAACCGGCTTCCTTGGGGGCCTTTGGCAGTAGTTGTTCACCAGACCTCCATGCTGTAGCCCCCTTGGGGGCGTCTAACAGAATTCCAGAGTAGCAGTCCTGAGAGATCTGAGCCGTAGACGACTGCTTCGTTAGCTTACAGGCTGCTGCTAAAGATGACTTTAGAACACTTTTATCAAGGCATAGGCCACCCCAGAGTGCTAATGTGGTAGTAGGTGGCAACACTGGAAACCAGGATTAGTTAGTTGTACGTGGTGTGGTACCTGGTGGACAAGTACTGAGAAGTATGCATGAGACCTCTCCAGAAAGGAGGTGCACCTGCTGGGACTTCCCCATCCCAAGACCTTTGCATCTCATCTGAATCAAGGGTATAGAGCTCAAACTTCACTATGGAGACCCAGGGGAAGTGTTGAGAATTAATGGAGGGGGGCGGGGATCAAACAGTCTGTTTTGTAGACACACTAGGGCCATTAGCTCTTGAGTTAACAAAAGAAAATCTTCCATCAAAATTGGAAAAAAATACCCCCAAAATAAATCTGTATAAACAAATTATTATTAAAAAGAATTTTTACTATATAAATAAGTCTTCAAATTTTTGAAATTTCTGTTGTGAATATCCACCCTCATATGTGCGTATGCACGTGCATACATATTCATGCACACATATACACATGTACACACATACACATGCACAGTCATGTATATACTCATGCATACATGTGTTTTTGGTATTTGTTGGTACTTAAAACTTAAACCCTGCATTCATATTCTCAGGGTCTTATTACAGGGTCAAGGCCCTGCCTTTAACTAAAGACAATGAAGATGCCAGGTTCTCTTTCCTTTGTGGCCAAAGATAGGCCTCACGTAGGCATTTGACCAGGATCAGCCAATCAGGTGCTTCTGACTAGCTAAAAACTCTACTTTCAATCATTTTAATCATCAAGATGTAAACGCCTGACTATGTGTTCTACCTTACAGCTGAGTCAGGTGTGGCCTGATTAACTGTGGGGTACAAGCAGATTTAAACCCTGTGGCTGAATACAGCCTACTCTATCTTTCACACACAGTGGCCCCAAAGCTTTAGCAAGACCTCATTATGGCTTAAAGAAAGACATACCTGATTTGTGAATTCCTGATAGCATTTCACATTTTATTTGCATTCAGAGACAACATTGGGCACATCAGTCAAGCAAGCTGTTTTCAAATCTGTCTTCTCAGCTGTTCCTGGTGCCAGATTGTCTAACAAATAGAGGCACAGACAGATGTAACTTGTGAGTGGTGGAGACCATTCTCTGTCATGCAACAGGCCAGCTGGTGGCACAATCCATGAAGCAGTGCGTGGCCTGACCCATAGACAACAGGCTTCTCATGCCTTATGCCCGTGAGCAATGTTTAAATATTACACATAGTAAGAAAAGTATATCACACAAATTTAATTTAGGCATTTGCTTGCATACTTTATTGTTGAAAGTAGCAGTTTGACATACATTTTCACAGTGACATTGATCATACTTGATTTTAAAAAGTGTGACTGTGGTAGCTTGAAAAATAGAATTATGGAAAAAGGTCGATGGGGCACGTGCTAGCCCAGAGACACAACATGCACTGGCACACATGTTCATACATATATGTATATGTGTGTATGCGTGCATGTGTGTATATGTACAAATTTTACCCCCAAAGTCGTTAATAGGATTGCAATGTTCTCCTTCCCTGGAAAGAAATAACAGGGTCAGAAAATGACTGGGGAACTTACACACAGATAAGTTCTATGTACAAGCTTAGGAGATGAGATAGAATTAATATTTTGGCCCAACACATTAAGGGTAAATATTTGTTTATAAATACTTAAGAGTATATATATATCATATTATTAATTTAATTAAACATATTATTAAATTTTTATTATATCAAATTTGTAAAAATGTAAGGGCTTGAAACTGGTTACTCATTCCAGTCTGTAGAAAGCATATATATATATATATATATATATATATATATATATATATATATATATATATATAATAACAGGAAAGAGAAATTTCAACAGAAATTAAGCAAAGGATATGAAAATTCACAATTACAAATTCCTAATAAAAGGTATGAAAATTCTCAAGCATATCAGGATTCAAAGAAATACAAACATTAAACATCAATGCATATATTAAGTGTTAAAATTTGGATCAGAAACGTCTTCCAAAAGACTCATGTATTTAGAGATGGGGGCTTTTCGAATGTAAATTGATCACATGGTACCAGCTTTATCAGTGGATATACCCATTGGTAAGTTTATAGCTGAATATGCTATAAAGAGGCAGGGTCTGAATAGTGGACGGAGTTTGTCGATGGCATTACCTGGAAGGCCCTATTCCTGTCCCTATCCCTTTTTTCTCTTGCTGTCTTTTTCCAACCTTTTCTATTTCCTGGCAGCTATGGTATTACCAACTTTCCTCCACTGTCTTCTTTTGCCCGTGATGTTTCTGCCTTAGAGTAGCAGACCATGGACTAAAACCTCTGAAACCATAAGCCAAGATAAATTTTTCTTTCTTTAAGTTGTTAATGTCAGATATGTGGTCTCAGAATAGAGACCTGGCAAACTCTGACGTGAAAGTTTGTAAAGTTATCATTCACACGAAGGCTTGAGAAGACCGTTTTTGCTTGCTAACATACACCCAGCATTGCGATAGTAAGGTAGCCAAGTATTGATCAGCTACTATAAGGATGTCCTAATATCTAATGTTACTAAACTTTATCTCATCAAAGTTAAACCAAATGCCCTAATAAAAACTGGCTCCCTATTTCTAATTGGAAAATTTTAGTAAAATATTACCACATCCTCTTAAGCCCACCCCTGACTTACTTTGCTCTAGTATCCCTGGGATATGATATGATAATGCAACAGCTACTAAGGCCTAGAAAGATAGTGTAGTAGGAAATGTTGGTTGGGGTTGGTGCGGTTGAGGAATTGGCACTGTTAGCAGGCATGGTTTACTGAGGCAAGGTACTGAGATATGTCCTGACTCCTTTCCTTCTCTACTAGCCACAGTTATCCCATGCCCAATGGGGAAGACGCAAAGGCTATATGGAATAAAATACATCATTATTTGCCTTTAAAATAGGAAAATTAAATTTTCTAAAGATAATTATTGCTCTTTATAACATAGATTGACAGTCTCCTTCAGAAATGAAAATTGTATAAATCAATAAGATATTTTCATTAAGAGCTTCACAAAGGCAATACCTTTGGACCACCTAATCCCACATTTAGGACTGTATACAATGCAGAGACATAAAAGAGATTTGAATCCATGATAAGCATAATAGCAAAACATATTAAGAAAGTGTAGGTTATTTGAGAGCCCCCCAAATCTTTTGAGATTATAGGATATAGATAATATAGATATTTTCCTTCATTTTCACTAATATGTATAAATACAATAAATAATGTTTACAATGAACTTGAGTCAAAAGAAAAGGTGTGCAAATTACTACTTTTTTATTTTAGAATCAAATTCAAAATGATATTTCAAAAATTACTTGAATGCAAAAATTATTCCCAGAATTTATCTTATGGGGCCAATTGAATATGTGACCTATAACCAAGGAACTATGTGCAAGAATGTTCATGACAGTGTTAGTTATGAGAATAATGAAGATGGAAGCTGGGTAACTCAATGTCTCTTTGTGAACTCACTTAAAAAGTTGAAATTATACTTAAAAATTTCCTGTCCAACTTAGCCAGGAGAGAAAGGAGCACCCCAACAACTGAATGAAGGCTTTGGGATGATCAGAAATCCCAGAGACACACTGTAAGCAGAGAAAAACAGCCCAGAAAGCAGCCCCATACCAATGGAGCACACACCTAAACCGCTGTCATCCACAGATGGAGGAAAGCCTCAGACCTAGGTAAATACAGATCCCGGAGAAGTGGGAATTGACAGCATCCGGTAGCTTCATCCTCCAAAAATGAGCCTGTGGGTAGCGTAAACTGCAAATGCAATGTGAACCTCCCTTGAAAAAGGTCTACCAGGGCTTCAGCAAGAAGCAGTGCTCGGAAATCATAACAGGCAGTGAGAGAAGAAGGAGCCATTTTTTAAAAAATAGAGTCCGAGACTGAACTGTTTAGAGTAAAAGAAGGCTCAGAAGAGCATATCAGGATTTTGCGGGGTCGTCTTAAACAGTGCCTATGAAGACACTGGTAGAAGAGACAGTTTCAGAGGAGAGATTAAGGACACTAACTCCCAGAATGGCTTGAGCATAGTGCAAACATCTCTGAAAGTGGAGAGCCTCAGGGAAGGGAAGCCAGGACAGGTATGACAGCTTTGCTGAGGGTGCTAGATGTGATCAAAACATCTCAGAGGCCATTGGACGGTTAGGTCTCCCCTCGGTCCCCAATCTCAGGACAGAACTGAGAGGAGTTTCAGCTCCCCCTACACACCCTCGTAACCATTCAAGGAAACCTCTTGGCTAGTCCTTAAATGTGAAGCCCTTCAACAACGAAAGCACGGGGAGAAGACAGGACAACAAGACACACACAGAAATGCCTGAGATCCCAAAAATAAATGTCATGGTCCTAGAAATAGTGGAACTCATAGGGAAGGAAGTCAAGAGGCAAGTAAATGAGTCCAACAGCCAATTGAAACAAGGTATTCTCAAAGACATGCAAGCAATGATCACAGGGCTTAAAGAGGAACTTACTAAACAAATAGTGATCCTAATGGATACAAAGCTTACTGAGCAAATAGAAACCAGAGACCAAAAGCTGGCTGAGATAAATAAGGAAATGCAAGATATGAGGGAACATTTTGATAGAGAAGTGAAAATTCTAAAAAGAAATCTAGCTGAAATTTAGGATATGAAAAGTACTCTTCTTTGAGACAGGGTCTTGCTCTGTAGCCCAGACTGATTCTGAACTCACTATGCAGCCCAGGCAAACCTCCTGCCTCAGCCTCCCGAGTGCTGGGATTACAGGCATGGGCCACCACACCCTACTTATGTGATACTAAGGAATCAAACTCTGGAACTTAGCTCTTGACTTAGAGCTTGCTAGGCAAGCACTTTAACTGCTGACCCATTCCTCCAGCCCCAAAATATACTTTTGAAAGCGGGGGAAGTTGACTTGAACATTATGAGTACAGAATTTCAGACCTTGAAGACAAGGTGGAGAAAACAAGTGCTATAGTTAGGCACAACTCCAAAACTAGAAATGAGCAAAGTGGCTGGATACAACAGCTGATGGATGATCTGAAGAGAACCAATCTCAAAATTATGATGAGTGTGGGAGAAAGAGCCGAAGACGGCACCAAATGTATATAGAATTCATTCACTGAACTCGTGGAAAATAATTCCCCAAATCTAGAAAAAAAGTTAATTTTCAGGTACAAGAAGCTTACAGAATACCAAATAACCTTAACCAGCAATGAGACTCTCCATGCTACATCATAGTCAAAACCTCAGTAATACAACATAAAGAGAATATTAAAAGAAGCAAGAGAAAAACTGACATTATTCCACCAAATCAAACCCATTCAAATTACTGCAAATATCTCAATGTAAATCCTAAAGGCACAGAGAGCCTGAAGAAGATCTTTTAAGCTTTAAAAGACAGCAAGTTTCAACCTGGGTTGTTTTATCCAGCAAAATTGTCCCTGAAAATTGAAGGGGAAGTAAAAATTTTTCATGACCAAGAATCCCTAAAGAAATTTGCAACCACTAGGCCAGCATTACAGAAAATACTCAAAGGAATCTTTGAGAGAGACAGAGACAAGCGGTAACAAAAAACATATAGAAAAGGAAACATCAAAAGCGAAAGTGTAACAAAAAAAAGTCATCAATCCTTTGATTGGTATCCCACTAAAACAGTATCAGCTTTCTCATAAAACCCGTGAAACTTCCCCCATAATTATTATTTTTATTAGTATATTAGCTTTCAAAACATAAAAATTATATTCAACATGGGGAATTTGTATAACATTTTAGTTTGTGAAACTTTTTGATGTGTGTGATGTGTATAGGTACTCCGCTGAGGGTGACGTGGCAGAAGGCAGTGGTTTTGGCTTGGGATGTTATTAGTTCTAAAAACAGTAGGAGTTGGTAAATAGGTGATTCTTCAGGTCTTTTCCCTGAAGCTGCCGTTGAGTCGTAAAGATAAAAGATCATGTAGCTTTAGCCCATTGTTATATTGCTAATATGACTTACACCCAGGAAAGACTAAACATTATCTTCAATTACTTGTGAAATACATTTAAATTGGCAAATATAATCAGTCAGCTATTAGTTCAACCTGTGACTCCTGAATTTTGCATTTCAATTTCAGGTTCTTAACTAAATTTGTAGTAATGTTCTTACTCATTTCTTCCTTCTCCTCTTAGGGAAAGAATTCTTTTAAAAATTCTGCAGTAACTAAATATGCTATTATATCTATTGCTTTATGTGTGATATACTTTTGTGATATAGACTTAAGTCTATTTAACATAATGGCTCATTTATTCAGTCTTTGATACAAGTTTAGCCTAAGAAATCAGACTCACGTAATGATACGCTGAATATCTTTTGTATAGCCATACAATTGATAATAGCAAAATCATGAAAGAAGCCAATTTGCCTGATATTAGATGACTGGATAAAGATTTGATATATATATACACAATGGAATATTACTCTGTCGTTAAGAATGACACATTTAAGTTATTTTTAGGAAAACAGATGTACCTTTAGAACATTATGCTCAGAGAAATCAGTCAGACCCAGAAAGTTAAGTATTATATGGTTTCTTTAATGTGAGATGATCAAACCAAGAAAAATATAACAGATGTGGAAGAAAGTAAGAAGATGGACTTTGTAGAGACGGAAAGGGAAAAGATGGATGCAAGGGTGGGAAGGAGAAAGGGAGGTGATATACAAAAAAGAAATAAAAGAATCAAATAGGGTGATAGTGGGAGTTGGGGTGGACGTGTTGTAATTTTGACTTGATATATATGTGCACAAAGTACTCAAGTTCAATGCAGACATTATGTATTTCATAGATAGATAGATGATACATAGATGGATAGATAGATAAAATGAGAAAGAAGAATAAGATATTGGGGATTCCCTAATTTCCTATAATAAATCTTTGACTAACTACATTATGATATGTTTATTAAGCCTTAAGAAATCGTGCAGATTTATGACATGGTAGCATACTTATAATACATTGCTCAGTTAAAAACCCAGCTGGTAAGCTCCTGTAGGATATATTTTATCTTTGTTAATCACATATATACAAAACTTGACTATATACTAACATCTTAATACTTCTTCTGCAATACAACTAATTTTATTTCATCTGCTTTATTTTCTCAGTTTTCACAATATGTATGTGTAATGAAAGTATTGATCTTGAATCACTTGAAATTTTTAGAACTCCCCAATTTTCTAGAACTTCCCAATTGTTAGAACTGATTCTTTAAGTTAGCAGTGCCATCTGCTGATCACCTTGAGAGTGTTCCTTCAGAAGAAAGAAAAGTTCTTAATTTTAAAAAGTCAGCTGCTATCAAAATTAAACATTATATTGTAAAACTAAGAAGTAAAGCTGAGCTTAAAAGAAGAAATCTTGGTAGACTTATTTAACTTTTATGTGTGGTGCTGTTAAAATGGCTTTCAAAATAGAAACACAGACTCTATAGTTATTTCATCTCTTCACTTTGCTTTATATTTTTGTCACATTCAATTTATCATCAACTCTTTTTATAGACATTATTAAAGAAAGAAAGAAACAAACAAAATGAATTGCAGCCCCAGTGTACGTTCTAGTTGGCACATTAAAATGAGAAATATTTCCAGGGTGTAAGGTAAAGTGAAATACTTTCATAATTAAATGATAAATCATTTGAATCAAAAATTGTGGTAATAAATGTGGAAAATTGGCCAGAGCACGAGAGTAATAAAAATAACGTGATAATGGGGCTCCTTCAGATGGCGGGCTGAGCATCTGACACAGACGTGTCTAATAACTTGGAACACTGAGAAGCAGATGATAATATCATGCAAAGTGTATTTTCCGTTGTACACAAAGATGCAGTTAAAAATTTGTTACTTATCTTTACAATTCCAGATACATTAAATTTATAATCATTCCTTAATCTTTACCTCTTGCCAAAGAGAGTTAGTCTAGCTAACGTGAACTCATAATCAACCAATTCTTCCTCTTGGCAACTCCAATTTCCATTCTACAGCTCCATGTAAAAATTCAAGTTGCTCTAAACATCTTACATATTCTTCTTTCATTCTGTGGACATTTAAAACATATCCACTCATGAGCAATCTCTTCTAACTGTTTTCTCTCCCCTTGATCTCTCTGGATATCACTAGCAGTGATTCTGGGGATCTCATTAGCAACGTTTCTGAGTACAGCCTGGAGATTTAAACAGGTTCAGCTTATTCAATGTGCTTTCTGTATCATTGCCCACGTATGGCTTCAGTCATTTTCCATGAAAGAGGTTTTTCTAGGATTTTCAGCTGAATATTTATTTCTTTTACAGAGAAGGCATAGTGAGCCCAAGCTGGAGCAGCTCTGTGTGGTTTACTTCACCTACTAACATCACGTGAGGGCATCAGCCAGTCTGTGTGCTATCATCTGAGTTTGCTGAGAAACGTTTTGTGCAGCTCTGTGGACCTGTTTCTTTTAAAATCCCACATTTCTTCCTCAGGTACTTTAATTAGGTCGAGCAAGTATTAAAATCTATTACTTGAGAATAAATCTGAAGTCAGTGGAAATTAAAAGAAATGGCAGTGGTGAAAATTCAAAACTCAGTATAACCTTGAAAGAAGAGACAGAACAAGGAGCACGAGCAGACTTAGGTAAACCTTTGCCTCTTATTAGTAAAGAATGTCCAAATTTCCTATTACCTGTAAAATTGGAAATACAAAAACAAAATACCCCTGAACTTTCTCTTATATTCAAGGCAGAAGTGTTCATGAAGAGTAAGAAAAAATTGGTAATATTTTGAATAAAGAGAAGAGAAAAGCTAGCAATGCATG
Organism: Ctenodactylus gundi; assembly: GCA_004027205.1. Classification (NCBI taxonomy): domain Eukaryota; kingdom Metazoa; phylum Chordata; class Mammalia; order Rodentia; family Ctenodactylidae; genus Ctenodactylus; species Ctenodactylus gundi. Next base: position 54,324 of record PVKB01003599.1, on the reverse strand, counting down.
TAAGATTGACCCAAAATTACTTTCAGAAAAGAAAAAACAAACAGATTTAAAGATTCTGAAAAAGGGGGGCTGACAGGAGAAGGATTTTAAGGTGTAGGTGGGGTATCAGGAAGCAATTGTGAAAAAGCAAATCTTCCGGGGAGGGAAGGGTTGGAAAGACGGAAGAAACGCTGCTTGGAAATTCCGCAGTGAATGAGAGCAAGGAGGAGACAGGGAAGCTTAAGACCATAGAAGAGAAGAAAAAGGAAGTGAAACCAGCAAAGACGTCACCCTTCGTTGTCCCAAGGAAACCCAAACGCCATGCGGAAAAGCTGCACTTAGCTAGCCTGGGAGAAGAAGGTGAATCAAGAATCTTTGTGAGAATCATTATTAGAGAAAATTCAAAATTAGGAGAACTTTTCTCTAAGGAGAAGAAAAGAGGAGCAGGAAGAATGTGCTATGACGTGTGGTATTGTCAATTCCTTAAATATTCGTAAGCATTTTGAACTATGCAGAAAATAACAAGAAGCACCTGGTACCCAAAATTTAAAAATCAAGAATAGGGGAAATAAAAGAAAAAGTGATTGAATTCAGGAGAAAAAAATTATATAAGAAATAAAAACTAAAGTATAAGATTTCTGAGAAAAAAGCTATAAATGAAAATTCAACATAAGGTAATGAATGAAAGCAGAAAATTTTTTTAAAAATTGAAAATTAAATTAAAAATAGTTAAAGGTCAAAGAAAAATAATTGAAATAGTATTCAGGTAAAGAAGGAGAAGTTAATGTATAATTGGAGTTTCCAAAAAAAGAAGAAATTAGACAATGGAAGAACTAATATTTAAAATCTAATATAAGCAAAATATCCAGATATAAGGAAGATTTGTATTTTTATTTTGAAAAAAACTCACCAGGTAGTGGGAAACATTGACTCATCATAACCAATTCTGTGTCATATTCTTATAGAACTGTTAAACCTTAGAGATAAAGAAAAAGTTTCTCAAGACTGGTAGGTTTCAAGCATCAAATGAGTTTACAAGGACAAGATAATTAACTAGCATCAAATTTCTCAGGAAAGAAAAAAAAAAACCAAATTTATGAAGCAAAGCGCCAAAGAGACTGCATTTTCAAAGACTTAAGAAAACAATGTGAAAATCAAGAATTCCATAAGTCCAGGTTGTGTTTGAAATGTCAGTAGCTTAGAGACCCACAGGGTCAGACCTTCTGCAGGCAGCAGCCATGAGGGGGGCAGCAGAGAGTGAGCTGCTTCTAATCACCGGTGCTGAAACTCCGGAGGAAAGGACCAGTGTGGGGCACAGAACAGGTTCACAGGCTGGCTTGTTATTTGTCCTATTCTTGATTTTTAAATTTTGGGCACAAGGTGTTTTTTCTTCATAGTTCCCAGTGCGTAGGAATACTTAAGTTGAGAACACCACGTTAAGGTGTGCTCTTCCTGCTTTTCTTTTCTTCTCCTTGGAGAAAAATTCCCTTAATTTTGAGTTTTCTTTAATAGTGATTCTGCTTAGATAACTTATAAGATTCTTGATTCACCTCCTTCTCCCAGGCTAGCTAAATACAGCTTTTCTGCGTGGTTTTTGGTTTTCTTAAAAATAAAACCAAGGCAAAAATAAAGACAAGAACACCAGAATATACTACTTGACAAATATTATAGATTATATATTATGTCTTTGACAAATAATGAAAGAAGATGGAAACATGAGAGAAGAAAATGCATAAGAGACAAACAGGAGAAGCTCATTCATTTTTTAAAATATAGAGCACAAGTGAGATTTCATGGATACTAGTACAAATTAACATAGTGGTAAAGTATGGGAAGGGGCCTAGGGACATTTCAAAAGAGGATTGATTTCACATGAGTGAGGACATACAGAATTGTGACGACAGTGAATAGGAGCATATAATGACTTTGGAGAAGTTTAAGGGTTGACTTTAAGTGTTCTCATCACACAAAAAATAATAAATTTATGAGTTAATGCATATGTTCATTAGCTAGATCTAAACATTAATATTAGCTACATTTAGCCATGTCATGACAATTCTGTCAGTTTCAGAAAACAGATAAATAGAGAAATGAAGATAATCAGCAGAGCCTTCTAAGTGGTAAGAGAAATAATAAAGGAAAAGAACAAAGAAAAAAGTGTACAGAAATTTAAGTTATGACAATAGCCATAGTAATTAAATAAGTAACATGACAGATCTGAAATTACACATTTCTACTACTGATAAGTACGCAGGCACTGAACTCATAAATTAAAAGGAAAGGGGCTTCCCACATGGCTCACACAGCAGAAGACAACTCTATCAGTGTGCCTCTAAGATAAGTGGTCCAAAGTCTGAAAACAGAGAGAACAAAGACAGGGCAGGCCAGGGGAGGGTGGAGGGAGCGCTTGGAGCAGTATGATGATAGACAAAGAAAGAACCAGTGTTATAAGTGCTAAGGGTGACAAATGACCCAATGCTAAAGATCACCCCTTACAACAAAGCTATAACTAGCAATGTCTATGTGCTAATTAACAGAGTGGCCTTAATATATCAAAAAATACCATAGATGTAGCAAGACATGGATGTAAACACTCAAAACTAGAGATTTCAATGTAGCATTCTTTATGTGACTGATCAAGTCAACAAAAATTAATAAGAAGATAAATTACATAAACAGTATACCCAGTAAGATACGTCTTAAATATATAGAAAGCTGCAAACTCTAAGAACAGAGAATGTATCTATTCAAGTGCACATGGTGGGGACAAAAACTTTGTTCCTGGGAAGGAGGTTTACTCCTGTAAACCCAACTGAGAGTCTGAGACAGGAAGACCACAAATTTGAGGCCAATTTGAGTCCCAAGATTAAAAGCAAACAAACAGATAAATAAAAAGGGCTGGGAATGTAACTCAGTGTGAAGGCCTTCAGTTCAATCCTTACTACCTTCTCTGACTCCTCCCTGTTCTCCCTCCTCCCCCGGGCCCCTCCAAAAAAAAAAAAAAAAAAAAAAAAAGGTTTGAAAATGCAGCTCAGTGGTGGAAACCTGCCTACCACATGTGGGCTGGGGGTTTATTTTCTAATACTGAAAGAAATTTGAATATAATTATGTTACTTTCTTCCTATTGTTTTTGTAGACTTATGAAGAATCATATCCCCCAAAGAACAAATATCTCTAAGATGATGAGAAACCCAAGATACAAATTGTAGGGGTGTCCATCCCACGGGGACCCCCAAAACAGCAGAGGAGGGGTCAGAGGACAGAGTAACACACTCTGGAAGCCCGTTTCAGTGAACGCAGTCTCACTTTATTTAGGAAGTACAGGGGCTTAAATAGACTAGGATAATGAGGAAGTTGTCTTGGGCCAATTAGCAAGGCCTTGACCAGCGGGGTCGCCCAGGGGGAGGGAAGGAGTAGAGGAAGGAGGCTGGAGCTTGCCAACCAGCAGTTCACCACTGGACAAGGAGTGGTGAAGTGTGCCTCTACCCGGTTGTCCCAGACTAGTGTTAAGTGGGCTTTAACCCAACCTGAATCCCCCACAACAAATAAGTAGAAAAGCAAAAGAAATGAGTGTTGGTAGGAAAAGGGAGATAGAATTTCTGAAGAGGGCAAGAGAGAGAGCAAGAGAAGAATGATTGGAATGTGATATTGAGTATGTGCCATTTCCCCAAGTTAAATATAATTATTACGTATCACAAATAGATATTAATAAAAATAATTCGAGGGGAACATATAGTCATTTTCCTGTACAGCTACCAAATTTGATGCTGTGTTAGAGAGACCTTCCTCTTCACAACATTAAGAAAATCCTCTTTCATATTTCCAGAATAGTTTTCCAAACCTAATTTTTAACTTTACAGATCAAATGCAATTGGTGTTTTATTTTTCCATCTGATTTTAAATCAGGATCTAACTATATTTCCCCAGAAGAGAGTCTAATAAGTTCCACAGGCCACTGAAATCCTACCCCCCTGTCATTTTCTAGTCTCATTTATTTTTCCAATCAGAAACACCGATGGGAAGAACACATGAGGCACGTGGTTGTCACCGTGGACCCTGGAGTTTAAGACGTTGGGAGGAGCGGGGATATCTGATACACAGAAACGCTCAAGCAAAGGGGTTTAATTTTACCATTTATTTGGATAACACAAATTATATTCTCATAGCTTTATTTTTGGCCTAAGACAAAAATTCCTCCTCTGTTCCTCTCCAGACCTTTCTTTAAAGAGGAGCTGTTTGCAACATGGGGCAACTCAGTCTTTATTGCTTGTTGTATTTGGGTATGTTTTATTTTCAGTGGAATGTGATTGTTACAGAAAGGGGAGCTCTATTACCAGTATGTTGCAATATTATATGATCAATCAGCTCTTGGTAGACTTAAGCTCTGCTAGGTCAAATTCTCTCTATGTCTTTGTTTCGCTTTGATTGCAACAAGAATGGAACATATTGCACAATTTAGTTGATTTTTAAAATTTCTTTTCTTTTTGTATGAATCTGTTCACAAGGACTCAAAGGTAAAAATCTTTCAATATATCTGTTTATACTGCTTTTTTAGTTACTAATCAAGCTTGATGTCTTTTGCTCCTGAAGGGGTTACGGAGATGTCAACCCAGAATATACTGTGCTGGCATATTGGTAATTTTGAACTGATGACACTTGAAAAACAGCAGACGCAATGAGGGTTCTCCCACCTTCCTTCTCCACCTAAAAGCAGGTTATAAAATTTCACCGATGAATGGTGCCCTCCTTGAATCAGAAAGAGAAAATTCTTCTCACCAGAGATTGAGAGTCCATGCCAAAATAAATCTGCACAAACGAATTTTTAAAAATAACCCTTATCTCCTTTGTTTCCACATACATTTTCTAATCACTGTCCCACAATTTACAGCTCCCTAATCCACAGCCCCACCTTGTTACCTCACCACAATTTATCGGGTTTTGTTTTGAAAAGTATCTATATTTCAGGGCCTACTGGCTTCTTCAAGTATTTATTTTCCTTACAAAGACTCCCATGTGCATAAAAAATATTAAATAAAGCTGGTATGCTTTTCTCCTATTAATCTGTTTTATGTTAGTTTAATTCTCAGGCCCAGATACAGAACCCAGGAGGTTTGAAGGAAATCTTTCTTCCCTTCCGCTTCTAAAATGCAGTTTGTAATGAATTCTATTGTCACGGCTCCCTTCCATCCTGGTCTTAAGGTTTCTCTCTTGAGAGCAGCCATAAGCCAAGACTGTCACTTTCTAGGAGGACCGGGTGGGAGAAGGTTAGGACGGAGGTGTCCACCTAGTGGGGTACAATGAGGAAGGGAAGCCAAGATGCAGGAAACAGATGTTACTCACGAGTCCCATAGAGACCCAAGGTGCCAATTGGAGGCTTCAGAGAAATGTGAGGGGGAGGAGGGCCAGAGAAACTGGGGACAAGGGGGAGAGAATATGACTCTCTTAGGGTTGGCTCCAAAATGAAATTTCTTTACCCTATTCTTAATCTATTATTAATTGAAAGCAGATTGCAAAGTTACTGTGATGTAAAAAGCAGAAAAAATGATACAATTGTTAAATAAGCCAAAGAGCTTTTGAGAACATCAATAAAATTCTAGTGATATAATTGAGAATAAAAAGACTAAACATTCATTATTATATAGGAGAAACGAGTAGAAGGCAGGAAAGCGAGAGTGCATTCGAGCAGTAAGGCCTCAGAATCTAAGGACTCATGGAGCAGGCGAGAGAAACAGAAATGGTCACACCATCTAGAGGTACAGGAGCGGCCTGGGAATGAGTGCTATAAAAAAAAAAAAAAAAGCATTCCAGAGGAACTTCAAAAACAGGGGTAACTAACTAAGAACCCTCAATTGGAGCTCACTATCTAAAATTCCAGGCACAAGACCTGAATATCAGGAGACCTCTGAGTAGAACATAGCCAATGTCAGAAACCCTTTCTTATGAGCACCAACAGAACTCTTCCTGTGCTGTCACGAGAGAGCAGACCACCTGAGGAAACAGCTCTCACTGACTGTGGCAGTGCAAAACTATAACTCCAGCGTTCACCGGACTGCAGAAGATACTTTTTGATGGTAATTGCTGCTAAGTAAACATTTGCATACACTACATGTTACCGTTGAAGGAATGAGGACCCATGCCTGGGTAAGGGTTTGGGAACTACGCCTAGATTAGGCAATTAGGAAACGGCCCGGATTAGAGTGTGAGTGATTTATGGGCAGGTGAACGAAGGAAAAACACCCACCCAGATGTGGGAGGCCCAACTGGGAACTCGAACTGTATAAAAGAAAGGAAGAAGGAAGATTGTTGCAGCTTTTCCTCTGGGAGAGCTCTCGCCTTTGCAATTGTCTACCACCGCCGAATTGCTACAAACCTCAGATCCTCGTCACAGATTCTCACCTTGAGCCTGTTGCTGATATTCAGCAGATCTTCAGTCTCCAGTCTTTGCCATTGTTCTTCAAACAACCGAGATCTGCAGCAGACTCTATGGGTGTTCTACTTTGGGGCTGAGCAGGCATGAGACCCTCCAGCTTTCATACACGGAGGCCGCCATCTTGGACTGTCTCTATCCTCAGATTTGCAAGCTTTCCTAATAGATCCTTTTTGTTATAATTTCTGTAAATTCTGTCTTTTGAAAGAACCCAAACTAATACACTACCTTAAGATTATATGTGAATTTATAGTACCAGGGCTCTCACGAAATGTGCCATTTATGCCTGGTTTGTCCAATCTTTGGCCTGCAGGCTGCATGCAGCCTTCCCAGCTGTGACACAGGCCAGCAAAATTGTAGACTTTGACTTTATTTGATAGTTCTCATGACTTGATTTCACAGTGCTCAAGCACAGACTGCCTAGGCACAGCAGAGTGCTGTAAGGGAGAGCACAGCACAGTGCTAACCCCATCTCCTGTACTTGCCACATATAGTCAATGGAATCTAACCTGCATGGATCAAATGTTACCTGTGCTCACGACGTGACTTTGTGAGTAAAACACAGCAATCGCCGATGTTTCCCCTCACCTGCAGATATAAGCATTCATCATTAGTAAGCAAACATGTACATTTTACTTAATGAACTTGGGTTTATTATGTTATCTCATAAAGTTATTTGAGTTAAATTTTTAAAAGAAGGTTTAATTATCCATATGCATTAGTTATATTGTACACTTTATAGGCAGCCCAAGACAATTCCTTCTACCTCAACTTGGCCCAGGCCAACCAAATATTGTACACCGATTTAGGGGACATTTCATGTCTAACAGCTAGCCCACGGTAACACTAACACCATCCCAATTTTGTACTCTATGAAGGCCAGAGAAATTTCCAATAAAATGTCTGTGTTTATTATCAATAGTACTTGCTAGGAGTTTTTTTATTTTTATAATACAAATGAAAAGCGTCTACAAACTGTGAACGAGCAAATGTTTTATGGGCACTTGTTGCTATCACTATTGCTTTTGCAGGTGGGAGGAGATGAAAAAAGCGCCTGGTGTTGGGACTTGATCAACCAAAATTTACCCAGGAAAGGCTGTCCAAGGAAACCCGCGACTCATCCCTCCTCCCTCAAATAAGGATTTAAGCCTGGAAAGCGGTTGACTTTCTTTTGAAATCCTTCAGTTAAGCGTGTGCACCACTGGAGGGCAGCAGAGACAGGATTTTAATGAACCAGTCACCACGCGTGACCAATTCTTGGATGGATTTATTTGATACACGAATGTGTACTAAAAGGGGGGCATTTACCTTGTTATGACCCAGGCCATATTGTAAATTTTGATTAATTATCTAATATGAAAGAATAGCTGATGATATTTCTATTTGAATTCTTGCTGCATCTAGTATAGATTAAAATCTAAGCTGGAGGAATGGCATAGTGGTTAAAGCGCCTGCTTAGCAAGCACAAGGCCCTGGGCTCGATTCCCCAGCACCACATAAGCCAGGAGTAGTGATGCACACCTGTAACTCCAGCACTTGGGAGGTTGAGGTAAGAGGATTGTTTTGAATTCGAGGCCAGCCTGGGCTACGCCAGTGAGTTCAGGACCAGCCTAGGCTACCCTGTCTCATAAACAAGTACATAAATAAGTAAAACCTGCATCTTTGTATAGTACAATTGAGAACCCATAAAATTCTAGAACTTTAAAGCTTTAAAGCTAGCAAGACACTTAGAGGCCATCCATATCTCTTTTGCATAACGTCATTACTTTTGTCCTCTTTCCCATACATGTAATACTATTATTTTGCTCTTTGTCCAGCTCATTCTCAAAGCTTAGGAAAACACAGGAAATGCAAAATAAAACTTCAACCACAGATACGTGTGGTTAGGATTTGACACAATTATCCCAAGGCGGATATGCATATCAACAGACGCTACAGTGTAATATCTATATCAACAAATATTTTAAGAAATTTCACTTATGAATAAAGTATTTTTATAAGTATAGTACTGTTTAAAGGTTATATTTTGTAGGCCAAAACAATTTCTTCAGACAAAGAAAATTTGTATCCCTTCATTGAGCATATTTATTTCTCTGATTAATTGATTCATGCTTCTTATCCTGCTTCCTAGAAAAGAAAAAAATATTTAAGTTGATTTTGGAATTACCCTGCACTTGAATCCCTTAAAATGTATCAAAATAAGAATAAGCCACATAATCTTCATAAGAAAACTTCAGGCATTTACTGATTTCCATCTGAAACATTTTAATAGTAAATTAGAGTTACAATGTTTGGAAATAAAAAAGTATACGATTAAATGTATGTATTTGCCATCAAGTGTTATACATCAACCCAGTAGTGCATTGCTCTTGACCTCACACCCTTGCCCCTGAAAATGACCTCCCCAAAGAGAGGGGAAGGTCATGGTCTACTCCTCTACATTCAGCAAATTGTTACTGAGATGTGTGGAAGCACCGGCTCACATACTGGGGATTCCAAAACCAGCGAGGTATGTTTCCTTCCCTCCAGGGTGAACAGTCCAGCAAAAGAGGCAGAGAGATAAATTGCTCACGTCGCATGGATGTTACGAGGCAGAAAGCCCAGGGGTTCAGAAGGGCCTCTCCTGACAATCGTTTGTTCCCTAGAGATTCATTTTTCTGAGAGGAAGATGTTTAGGCCAGAAGCCAGAGAGGCTGGGGAAAAGAGAGAAGGTGACAATACGGGATGGTGTGCAGAGGATAGGGCCTGCCAGTGCCAGGAGCTGACGGAGTAGAGAACAGCCCCTGGGGAAGCAGCGTGGGCGAGTTTGAAACTTACTGCAAAATGCCATTACACAGTTGACTCTGGCTAGTATGTGAAAAAGAATAATAATAATAAAAAACGATTAGAGTAAAAAATACTAGTGAGAGGGAGCGTACTTACAAATGATGAATACCTTTTATTAGAAACGATTAAAAATCATCTATTGAGTTGAGAAGGTGACACAATCTAGGCATGGCAGGGGTTTAATACATTGAACGAGTGAAGGGCTGAGCATGTTTGCAAACTGTTTGTCGTCTCTATTTGGGTCTACTCTCAGTGATTCATCACGTTCTTAATGTCACTTACGTATATTTCCAAATCAATACCAATGATTAGGGGCTGCGCACAGTGAAAAAGTGAGCCACGTAATCTTTCACTACAGCTGTCAAAAATTGAAAAAGTTTCATTTTTATCTAAGTATATGCTTCGATCTTGAGGGGAGGGAATCGGTTGGATTCACTGGCATCTTTTTGCTGGTAGTGCTGTCTTAGGTTGCCTATTTCCCTTAGAGAATTTGGTCTGACAATCTAGCATTTTGTTAAATATTTGCTTATCCAGAAAATAAGACAGCATCCTGTTTTATAATTCAGGTTACAAGATCAGCCCTGATAATTTTAAAGAAAAGAAAATATTGACTGTGCACACAGCATAAGAAACACTGTTTCCTCAGACATAATACAACCATAGGGTATAAGGGACAACCAGACAGGCCATGTGGGATTGCAACAAAGCTCTTAGGCAGCTCTGTGTAAATTATCTGCTGATTACTAAGAAACAAGCTGGAAGGAACAAAATTCTTCCATTTTATTTTCTGTACAAAACAGCCAGGGAGGTATTTCAAAATTGCAGAGCCTAGAAATGAAAAAAATTTGAAACATGCCAAAGGATTATAGCAGCAGATGTCTCTAAAATATATTTTTAAAGATGAAAGGAAATTATATCAAATTAGGACAGTAAGTCAAGAAAATATTTGAGTCATCTATAGTTATTCATGTCAGTTTGATCATTTGGTACCTGCGATGTTCACTTACAATTGTTTAAATATGTATTGCCAATTTCCTCCCCAGCTCCAAGTTAGTTGTCCTGATCAGAAAAGTAGAAAAAGCAAACTTAGCAAATAGTATTCCTTAAGCAATTTTAAAAGGCACAAATAATAATTTTAATATAATTATCAAAAACATGTGATATCTCCTAGAGACAGATGGTTTGAGTAAAAAAAAGAAATCAACATTTTTCTAAGCCAAAAGTAAAAAGCTTATAAATTTAGAAAATGTTGCATTTTGTACTTAAACTCATTCAAAACATGTTCATCATTTTAATCACATAAAATATATTTTAAAAAGCCTTAAAAGAATTGCAAAACCTTTGCCAAAGAAAAGTGAGCGTTTTTCTTCATACTCACATGGGCAGAAAGAAGATGGGGGTAGTGAGCGCAAATGCCACGTGGACCAAGGAGGTGCGGTTGCTTCTGAATTTACACGGACTGATTAATGTAGGTGCTTATCATGGGAGAGTCAGAAACATCAGAAGTCAACTCTTTATGGGCAAGTAAGTATTGGTCAGGAAACAAGTTGGAAGGAGATAGATGGCTCCTCAGGCTTGGTAACTTCATTTTGAACAGGTTGAATCTGACATCCCTGTGGAGAACTGGATAGTGGATTCACTTGCAAAGGACTCAGTAAATCAAGAGTGGAGGACTGAAAACAGAGATTTGTTTGGCATAAATACTTGCTGGTAGATGAAGTCACCAAAGGAGCGTGTATGTGATATGAAAATAATAGGTTAAAACATAAATTTGCATAAAGAGGTATTTCAAATGGCAGAAGAGAAGGCAGAAGCCTAGATGAGGAAAAACAAGCGAAGGATTACAGCCATGAACAGGGTGCATAGCCAGTGATCTTTGACGGCGACATCTACCAGTTAGGTTTGGATGTGATCATCTTTACTACCTGTTAAAGATACTAACAAGAGCTACATTCTTTTCTGCTCAATTTTCAAAGAACACTTTAAATTGATAATTTTCTCAGGAAATTCATATTTGGTATGAAATAAAGCTGAGTAGAAAAGAAAATAAAGAGTGGAGGTAGAGAATACAGATTAAAGTTTGGGTTACAATCTGGGTGCCAGGTTCTTGGAAAAGCCAAAGACAATGGAGAAAACTGATGACAATGTTGGACCGATGCTGTGGGCCAGACAGTTACCCTCACGGTGGCAGGTGGGAGTCAGACGGGCCTCTCTAGTCATCTCTGTTATTTATGATGCCCTGAATTTCCATTAAAAAAAAAAAAACAGTAGAAGCTGGAATAGAATGATGATTTATAACACTGATAACTAGTATGAACAGTCTGTCCCTTGACTTTGAAAAAAATTTTCAGTAATTATGGAGCCCAGGAAGGTGGATCAATGAAAAATAAGATCTGTGGTCTTCAGGAAAGAAATTGTGACAGTAGGGTCCAGAGGTCCATTGCAAACTATTCTAAATCTCAGTGTGTTCCACAATGAGGCCTACTTCCTGGGTTATAATTTAACTAAATGAGGTCCTCAGGTAAAATGCTTATCAAAGGGCAAAGTAAGTTGCAAAATATCGATTTTAAGTGGATCCTCTTGCACGATGCTAAAATTTGCTGGTTAAAAAGGAGAAAAGAATGAATACCCAAGAGAACAAATCCTCCTGTGAATGTTACAACTTATTGCCAGATGCCGGGTAGAAGTTTCATTAATCAGTAACCTGAAGAAAACACCACTCATGAAAATAAATGTTTTTCTTCTATTTTTTTTTCACTTATGTGAACAAAGCTATTTGTTACTAACATTTTTAACTTAAGACATAGCAGGCACTCCACAAACCCTATGATTAGCCTGGGTCCTAGTTATTAGAGGAATTTAGGCTCTCTGGAGACCATAAGCAGAGCTTCAAATTCTTCCACAGATGAGTCCACAATTTTCACAAGCTTCTCAGATCATCTTTTACACTCCTGTTCAACAAAAATTTGGTTAATAAACAGTGTTTACCGGAACCTTCTCATTGTGCAGAGAGCCCAGGTGGGCTGTCACCCCACCACATTACCACCGACGTCACCTGATGTGAGCTTTCATACTGATGAGAATAATGCTAAGTTGAAACAAAGAAACACATACACCTTTCTGATTCCATTTTTGTTGAAATCTGCTGAGTATCTTGTTCCTGAGTGGGCTTTGGAAGATCGTCTAACTCCAGTGCTATCAATTGTCAAAATTAAGAGAAAATGTATAAATCTTAATATTTATTAAAAACTCCCACATTTTCTTCCAACACTTGTTGCTTTTACATCTATCATTTCCTCAAAACTTAGAACCCTAAACCTAAGGATCAGCTATCACACAGGAGCCCCATTTCACACTTAAATGTCTCAAAAAAAAAATCAGATGTTTCTAAATCTGAAGCCAGTACTTTAACATGTATATGGAAGTATGCACAGAGAGCCAAATGGTTTTTCCCCACCCTGTTTTAAGCCTGTCACCCGCCCCCCCCCCCCACATTATCTAAAGTACAAAAGTTGCAAATTCAGAAACTGGTTTGTCATTTATATAAAAATGAATACCTGTAGAATAGAAATAGTTCCAAAGTATTAATCCTATTAAGTTGAAGCTTAGAAAATAAAAATGAACTGATGAACAGAAACAAAATTCTAAAATTAGAATTGTTATAAAATGGCATCATTATCACACATGTTTTTGTTTGTTGTTACTATTGTTGTTTCCTGTTCTTCACTCTGCCTCTCAATCCCAAATCTACCCCATCTTTGAGGACACAGCTGCAGCCTGGGGTTCTTCTGAACTGCATGTCATCTGACTACAGACATTTTATTTCTTTTCTTGGCCAGGAAATTTCCTCTTCCAAATCATCCAAGAAAAGGACAGAGGTCACCTATTAATGAGACTTATAAACAACTTCTCTGGCAAAACATGGTTGAAGGTAGGATTTGGTTGTCTGGTCAGAAACCCAAACGGCTTAACCAACACTTTGGGCTCCTTCTGCCCAACCGTTAGGTACTTAGTGTGGCTGATGTTGACCCCCACCATGTTGCCTCCTGTTCTGCCACTTTGGGGAAGAGAAGATTTTCGGATTTTCACTCTGAAACTTTTCAAGCTCTAACTTAAAACAAAGTATCACAAATGTTATTTCTTTATTTCAAGGCTTTTGGCATCTGGGTTTCTCCAAGTGAAACTTCTTGGTAGCATGGATCATCAAAAAAACCTGCTAGACTTTTTTGGGGAATGTGGTACATTTTATTTAAATTCTAATTATTCAAATCCTACAAATTGCGCTTAATGCCACACAGAATTTCAACTCCAGATAAGAGTCAGAAAGACCCACCAGTCTAAGAACAAACCAATGGTCTTGAGATGAACCTTCTTCCTGTGTTTCCTTGTCAAATCTGTAACTGTTCAAAGAAGAAATATGAGTTACTGGTTGTGTTAGATTTCTGATATTATTATAATAAATTATCTAAGATAATCAACTTATAAAAAAAGAGGTCTATTTTAGTTCACAGTTTTGGAGGTTGCATTTCAAGGTTGACATTGCACCTGTGGCAAAACAGGACATCATGGTTGGTGTGCCTGGTAAAGCAATGTGACTCACCTTTGGCCAAGAAACAAAAGAGGATGAGGAGAGGACAGGGACCCATAGTCCCTTTCAAGGAGACACTCCCTTCCCTGACCTAAAGACTTCATGTCAAGCCTCACTTTCTAAGGATTCTATCACCTCATGGTAGCACCACTCTTGGGACCAAGCTTTCAGAGGACTCTCAACATACAGTACATACTGGCTCACTTTCTTACCTTTACATTCTTCACTAGAACTGACCATTTGCACTTGAAAAAATTTGAAATGATGTAAAACCTATGTATGCATGTGAACATTAATTTTAAAATATCATCAGAAAAAATATAATGCTGACAGAATTATGTTATGGAGAAGGAAAAGTATGCCAAATTAAAACAACTAGACACAAAAGACCACATGTTGTATGAGCTCACTTATAGGAAATGCCTGAAACAGGCAAGTTACAGAGGCAAGAAGTAGATTAACGGTTGTGCAGGGTTTGGAGTGTAGAGAAGTGGGGAATGATGGCCAATGGGGTTTCTTCTGGAATGATGAAAATATGCTCAAGCTAAAAGCCATAAGTAAGTAAATCATATCCCGATGAAGTTTTTAACAATGCAGTCATTCAATTTTTTGAAGGGCTATTATGACCATTGGACATAATTACCTTTAAAAAGATGAGTAATTGTGAAGTTCTCATTATACAATATTATTCAAATTTTCTAGCATTTTTCTCAGTGATCAGAAATGAAATTAAAATTCAGGCTTAAAATCTCCTTAAAATGAGTGTTTTGTTACTGAGTTTTGTCAGCATTTTCACAAGTCAAAGTTATTCAACATACCCCTTGTCCTGCTAACATCTGGGATCTAATTGCTAGAGGCATTATTGTGGTTTGGATCTGTAGTGTCCCCCAGACGTCTCATGTATTTGGATGCTATGGTTTATCTATGGAACCATGTCTATTAGGATATGGGGCCTAGTGTGGAGGGGCAGATTACGAACATGTGGTGGATTATAAGTGTGTGGTGGAAGACAGTCTTCTGGTAGATCGCAGATTACAGGCATGTGGTGGATTAGGGGCTTACATCTGGAAGAGGCAGAACACTGAGGCTGGACCCTGAAGAGGAGGATCACTGGGACAGAACATGGAAGGATATATGCTACTTCTACCTTTCCTTCTGAGAGTTGGCTTCCTGTGTGCAATGCTTTGAGGAGCTGCCTCCACCTCTGTCTCCACCATGTGCTTTCACCCTTGCCAGCTCCCCAGGAAAGGACTGTGACCTTCTGAAACTGTGAGCTAAAATAAATCTTCCCTTCCTAGAGTTGTAGATGTTGGGTATTTAGTTGCAGCAATGAGAAAGTAACTAAGACATGTATCAATCACGTTTCATGGGTCAGTAACATTGACATAACCACTTGATAGCTTAACAGAAGCGCAGACTCTCTGTTTCAGTCTCATACTTTGGAACCAGGACTACCTTCTAAGGAGAGTCTCCAGATGGCACCAACACACTTCAAAGCAGACCTTCTCAAAATCTGGTCTCCAGAGCAACAGCATCAACTTCAGCTGGGAATTTTCTAGAGATGGAAATTCTCTGGCCCTGCTCAAACCTACAGGATGAGAAACTCTAGTGATGTACATTTTTTCAAACTCTTGGCAATTCTGGACATTCTAAACACTTCACTGCATTGACATTACTTTGTTGTATAATAGGATGAAATCATCTAGGGAACTTTTGAAAAATCTTGATGGCCAAGTTTTAAAACATTCAAGTTAAATCCGAGTCTTTGAGTGAGATTCAGGTGTCAGTGTTCTTTTTCTTTTAAATCGTTCAAGTAATTCTAATGCACATTCAACTTTAAAAATCATTGTTCTAAGGGAGAAAGACAGTGTAATTTCATTTTGTTAATTACTTAAACTCGCCGTTGCTCTCAGAATGACTGCAAAGTATTGGATATAGTTATTCACATCAGAAATAATTGTTGACAGACATTTTGCTTTGTCAGCTAGCAGAGAGATTTTCATACTTTGTCCTGTCAACACCAATTTTTTTTTTACTTAATCTACTATAAATCCTTGGGTGATATTAGTGCTGCAGATATGGAAAACATTTCAAAGTGAAAATCAAGCGCTACACTTTGTACTTATAGGGATTTGGAAGTGAAAACAAGAGAACAAAAACATCTCTTCTGAGAAAGCATAGAGCATACAGAAAACTGTAATTATGAGACAGGGGGAATGGTAGGCAGTGCCTTCTAGCTGTTAAGAGGTATGGAGGGGGACAAAGGCTCAGATTTATTTGGAGAAGCAAGGTCATCACATGACACCCACTCTGGTCCGAGGGAAACATGGGGGTGATCTTGGCTCAGAGAGGTGTTGGTGGCAGCAGTTTGGTGCTTGTGGGAGACTGGAGATCACAACAGTTAAAAAAAAAAAAAAGCAGTCAACATGTAACTGAGATGTGGAGTCTGGTTTATGAAACACCGCAAAGACCATGTCTTTCTTGCCTGAAATCATGGGGAAGGTTTGGACAGGAGCCAGAGTTCCCAAGAAGAGTGAGAGAGGAATGAAGCCCAGTACTCGTGGTTTAAAGAAATCCATATTAAATACGGGGGTGGCTCCTGAGAGATTCAAAAATAATAAGTTTTGGTTTAACAATTGAATCTTTCGCACACTCCCTTGCCCTTTAACTTGCTCAAAATATTGCCAGGAATACACTCTGTTCATGTCGACTGAGCTACTAGCAAAATCAATGCCTAAAACGATGTGTTTTTCTTTCAGGGATGGTAGTAGTTTAATAAAAAATAATGATAAAAATTACATAAACATCAGAGATGAGAGCTATTCTTTTTGTATATATGTTTTTCTCCTAATAAAGTAATTGAAAAGCTAAAGAGAGGGGTGGGACTCCAGATGTTAATCCATGACTAGAATCTACAGACCGAAATTGTGTAAAACATATTGTATTCTTTTAATTAGATATGAGATATAGCAGATGTTCTTTAGTGTTCTAACCTTGCCACAGTTATTTGGGCAAGAATTTAGTTGCTCTGAACTAAGAACTGTTGGCATTTTACACCAGGAAATAAAGCTCATGAGACAAGCCACATGCTACTGATAATTGGTTGATCTGGGGGAGCAGTGTTCCCGGAGCCAAAGAAGAAAGCTGTAATGTGACTATGGCCATGCCACAGAAAGGTTTGCCAGAGTAGTAAGGGTCTGAGTCAGAAAAGCAGTAGAAATCCACAGAAGACCAAGACAGGGGTGATTTGACTGAGTGTGGCCCAGAGTCTCCGTTATATTACGAAGCTGAGTGCAGGAAAGTTCTTCACCGAGGACTTGACTGTGTAGAGAGAATCAGGGAAGTAATTCAAATCTTCATGAACACACACTGATACAAACTATGTTCCTGTGACAGTACAGAGAGAAGACAGTGGGGGAGGGATTCCTACTAAGAGCAGCTAGCCAGAAAATCTAGAAAATGTTTCTGCAAGACCCTAAGCAATTCTGGTCTTGGGAAACAGGAAGGATGGTATAAGGAGCTCATCGTTGGGGGACAGGTTAGGGACAAAGGTCAATAGTAAAAATTCAGAGCTAAGTTTTATTGAAAGTAGGCAGTGGTCCTAAACCAAGTCTGAAGAGTTTCCTGAAATTGATGCCCTCTGGTCTCCAAAAATTTGCTGTGGGCGACTTTGGGTGGTTTCTGGTTTTTAAGGAATAGGTCCATCTCATCTAAATTTTCCAATCTGTTTGCATGGAGTTGTTTGTAGCCTACTTCTCTTGCCTTTTTAACAGCCAGGGGCATCAGTAGAGATGTTTCTCTTTCATTTCTAATCGTAGCCACTGACTCCTTCTCATTCCCTCATTCACCCCCACCTTGATTTCATGATCCATTTATTTGATTAGAATTTTAATAACAAAATCACCTGGATGACACTGATTTTTTATCATTATTTTTATTTCTACTCAGATTTTATTTTTCATCTGGTTGCTTTGAGTCTGATTTGTTTTCTCTTTCTTTTTACTAGATTTTTTAAAGTTAAGAGTTAAATTATCAATCTGAGACCTTCCTTCTTTTTTAACGGGATAATTTAATGCTATAAACTTGTCTCTAAGTACTACTTTAGCTGTATTCCACTAATCATGATATATTGTATGTTCATTTTCATTCAGTTCAGAATGTTTTCTAATTTCTCTTAGGACTTTTCTTTTGGCTTGTAGATTGTTTAATGTTCAAATACTTGGGTATTTTTCAAATGTATTTGTATTATTGATTTCTACTCTAATTTCATTATTATTGGAGCACATACATTGCATGATTCCAATTTTTATAAATCAACTGAAACTTATTTTATGTCCCAGTACATTATTTTGAATGATGTAGTCTGTTTTTGTTCCTATTATTTTGCTATAATTTCTACCTAGTTTTTCTGTTAATTACTGGGCCTGTAGGTATCGCTAAATATATTTCTTAATTTGCCTATTTTCTCTTTTATTTCTCTATTTTTGCTCCGTGTGACTTGAAGCCTGCTATGAAAAGCATACAATTTAGGATCGTCACATCTTCCTAGAGTATCCAAAATCTTCCACCCGTATGCGACTGTCCTTGTTGCTCTTGGGAGCACTCCCTATTCTGAGGTCTGCTCTGTCTTCCCAAAGTTCCTTTGATTGACGTTTGCATGGTAGTTCTTGCCTTCATTTTACTCTTACTAGCTCTGTTTTTATATTTAAAACATATATTTAAAGTAGGCTTCTGGTCATCAACATAGAATTCAGTCTTAAAAAAACTAGTAGGACATTTTCTGTTTTAAATTTATACTATGTAGAAAAATGGAAACCTTATAAATACAAAGGTCCTTTTACATCCCCTTCCTTATTGTATGGTTGGAATACATACTCATCTATGACCTTGAAAATGTCACTAGACAATGTTGCAATTTTTTGCTTTTGATAATTATTCAATGGAGAAAATGGGCTACTATGTGTCTTAATATTTATTGTTTCCATTGCTCTTCCATTTTTTCTGGAGTTTCTTGTTTACATCTGACAATTTTTTCCATCTTTGATAACTCTCAACATTTCTTTTTAAAACAAGCCTATAGGCCACTAATTTCTCTAGCCTTTCATGAGCTGAAAATGTCTTTATTTTACTATCATTTCTGAAGGAAATTTTCATTCAATATACAAGTGGAGGCAGGGAATTCCTTTGTTTCAGCACTTAGCAGGTAATATTTTACTATCTCTGGTATCTATGGTTTGTCCTGCAGAATCTTGTCATTCAAAGTGTTTCCTTCCATGTGAAGTGTCCTTTTTCTCTGACTGCTTTTTTCTCACTTCATCTACATATGTTTTTATTCTTGGTTCAACAAGAGGGAAACAGAATTGTGGGATGTGTTTCTCTAGGTCTCTGCTCCCCAGAATTTTACCCCACACTCTCCAGCTATGTTAATTTGTCCTGGTCCTCTGAGTGAAAAGTCAAGATACCTATCAGATCCTCAGATTCTTATTCAGGATTCAGTTTGTACAACTGAGATTTTCCTCAGGGCAAAGTGGCAACGGGAAAGAAACAGCGAAAATGAAGCTTTCCTCTTTGGACCACAGGTGCCCCTTTCATTGTTCCTTTAATCAAGACAGAGATGGGCTTTCTCTCTCGGCTCTAGGTGCCCACAATGTTGCCGTGATGGCAGCTTTCCCTAAAACCCAGTGGCTTAACACAACAAGAATTTAGTATCTGATGTTCTCTGTGTCTCAGGATTCCAGCTATAACTTGCCTGGGTTTTCAAGACTGCAGTCTTCCCAAGGTTTGACAGGGAGAGGATCAACATTGAAGTTTACTCACATGGCAATGGGAGATCTCAGAGAGCCGACTTCTGTGCTCCTTGCAGGCGACCGATGGGTGTAGATCCTTGGTGTTGACACCTTGTTTATATGCGCTGGTCCTTGCAGTCAGGTATGCCTCAGATCTTTGCTACGTGGGCAGCTCATGAACCATCTCACAAGATGGTAGTTGGCTGTCCTTAGAACAATACAGGGAGATGGAAAGAAAATTTAAAACAAAAGCACAAAAAAACAGGCTTTTTACAACCTCATCTTAAAGGCGACACCCCAACAAATTTTTCATATCTTATATGTTGGAAGTGAGAGATTAGACCAGCCCCTGTCCAAGGGGAAAGAAGTACACAAGAACATGAATATCAGGTGATGGAGATAGAACCATGGGCCATTTTAGAAGATGTCTACAACACTGTCTTAAACTGCTTGTCTGGTGTCTGTGATTTGGAAAAGTAGGCTATATCTTCAGACTGCTATATAACTTGGAAAAATATAAAACACTTTCCTATGCTTTATTTTCTTTATTTCCTGGCAAACAGATTTCATCTGGGTTCAATTAAAAATTAAGAATGTTGAAAATTGCAAAGAAGATCTAGAGAGAGCCAAGGATATGGAAAATAAATGTGAGTATGTCTGGTTCAACATTGTAATGCTAGAATGGCTTCCTAGTCTGAATGCTGTTAAGCATATTAAATATAAGAAACATCTGGCTTGGAGAAAAACAAGGTACAAATTAATAGGATGAATTATTGAAGTATGTTCTTTCAGACTAAGCCGCACAAGATTGCAAACGCTGTGAGTCTGAGATCAAATTGCAGGCCCTAAGGGGTAAACTAAACTGATAAATTAAGCTATCACAAATTGGTCCTTTACCAAGCAATGAAATTAAAAGAGAATTCTTTTTATTTTTTTAGACTTCATATAGGCTTAAGACCCATTGCACATATTAAAACTCTGGACATTCCTAAAAGTGACAGACTTGTTTCTTGCTTTGAGTGACAGTACAGTTTCCAGAATAACCCATGAAAACACTGTATCTTCTGATCTACATGATTTTTTATAATATAACCTTGCTACTTCCCTATCCAGAAGTGAAATGCATTTCTACGCCACTGAATTCAGATTGGCTGTTTATTGGCTTGGTGATGCCGTGCCAATTCCAGCCATCATGCTTAACAGATCCAGCAGTTTCTGCTTTTTGACTCTTCAAACTATGAAATAGCATCAAAGGAGCCTGAGCTATTCCTTGGAGAATGTACCACTAGGAGATGTGTTGAGTTTCATGCAGGGGGGAATGGGGTCATCTGGATGTCTATGTATGGAGCCTTTGTAAAGTTGCAGCTTCAGCTTCTGATGAACTGAAGTCATGTGAAAAATTCCAACAGAGAAACTCTCTACTCCCCAAGCATCCCATAGGATCATGCAAAATCGTAACACATTGTCTCTTTAAGCTTTAGGGTAGCTTCTACACAAAACACAGCCACAAACCATTATTTTCACAAAACTATAATTCAAAAGAGATTGTTACATTTTACACAGACATCTCAGAAGGCTTAAAGTTAGTATTAAACAATTAAACCCTAGGACACCACCAGCGAGTATATTTTATAGCATTTATCTCTCTACCTGAATTTAATCACTGATTTATATTCTGTAGTCTAAAATGTAATGAATAAAAAACAGCAGTAATAGCTCTACCCAGATACAAATATTTGCATGTTTCTTTCTTTCTCTTTCCTATGTGTTTTCTTAAAAATCGTTTGATACAAATGTATATGTGCCTCCTTTCTCCATTTTAATAGAATACATCGCTCATTTTATGATGTTGGTATGCTTTGAAAGTGTAAGTAATGGTTTTAAGTGTCCCTTGTGTACACGTAATATACTTTAGCCAATCATTCTCATCTCCCTCTGATAAGCTTGTTTCCAATATTTCTAACTTTCCACTTTTGTAATTAGCACTGTACCTTCCAGTCTCATGTGCGTATATGTGTGCATGTGTGTGTGTGTGTGCCCACACATTCGCACATGCACTTGTGTCTATTTTTTAGCAAAGTTTTCTAACTAAAGGACATGACCATTATTGTAGTTCTTAAGCCAAAAAAAAAAAAAATCATATAATTGAACAAGTCCATCAAGGCTTAAGCTTAACCATATAGAACAACTTAACTTTCATCAAGTTTGAGCCCAGCAGTGGTGATCAGATTTCATTGGGAACATTAGCATCTATTACTTAGTAGTGGTAATTTGGTACTCCTTTTGGAGAAGGACCTCAAGGCCACATCTGGGAACAGCAGCAAAGATTGCTAAGATAAATTAGTAATGCTAACTTCAATGAAGGATGGAAGCACGCAAGCACATATGTTTTGTGTCTGCAAACTCAGCTTTGGCCAGTTCTGGGGTTGAAGATATATTCTCTAATTTTTGCCAATATGAAGTGGAAAAACAAATTCTTGTTTTTGTTTTTATGTGTACTTCCATAAGGATAATTATGGCATAATGGTCTTTCATTGGCTTCATGTCTACATGAATTTATCCTCTTGTGAATTATTTTACCAATGTTCTTTGTCTGAACTTTCAACACTTTTGTTAACATGGACTTACAAGAATGCTTTATATACAAAGATAATGAGTTTTTCCTTCAACCGTCTAGTCTTTTATTTGCCTTTTAATTTTGTTTATGGCATTTTTGATGAACAAAAATATTAATTTCTATTGTGGTGAAACAAATTCATTTTCTCTTTGTGTGCATCCAAAAACATTCCTCACTACCCTATAATGTATTTTCTTTCTTCTGGCTTATTTATAATTTAATTTCTTATATTTATCTCTTAAATTCAATGGAATTCAAACTACATATTTTTGTGATGAATGAATGATCTTAATATGTTCATCAAACAAATTTTTCCACTAACGTGTAATATCATCTTTATGTATTTACTTATTTATTCATTTATTTATTTATTTTGAGACAGGGTCTCACTGTGTAGCACAGGGAATATCAGCTTTGACTATTCTGATGCCTGTTTCATGAATTTTATCAAACTTTAGAGCAGGAGTAGAAATTAAAATATGTAATAAGTTAATGGCAACAATAATAATGGTGATACTATCTTTTGCATCATTAAGACACTGAACTGGCAACTAAACCTCAACCAGCTGGGGTTAAAGTCTGTTTGTTTCCTTGTTGATTAATTTCATTTCCTATTGCCTTCTAAGGAGAGAAAGCAATGGGTTTGGGTCTGCCGCCCAGCACACAGACCCACGGGTCAGATGGTCAGCACATACCTGACATGACGGGAACATCAGCATTTCAAGTCTTTTTCTAACGACCTCTGGCTTGTCCACCTCCCCCTGGGACACTCCACCCTACTCCATACTCTGAAGTGGCAAAATGTCCCTTCACTCATGTGTACGTGCGAGCCACCTCTAATGGGCAAGCCATATATATGTTGAAATTCCCTTGAAGAAAACTAACCTGCTTACTCTGATCACACTTGCATTGTTTATATTTTGTGAGAATTAAATTCTCACTTCTTCCATTGCAACACGTTATGAATTCTTTTTTATTGAGACAAAGAAAAATCAATCTCACTCTTCCCCTCTGGGCTCCCACCTCTCAACCGACTCTCTCTTTCTCTTTTTCTCACTTTTCAAATCATTTCCACTACCTGGCAATGGGAGCTTGATTCTTTATTCATTACTGTGCATTTAAGATTATTGATGTAGGAAAGGTGGCAAAGAAAATATGAACGCTGAAGGGAGACTAAACCCATGCACACCTTCAATGGAGATTGATGAAATCACTCCGTAGAACTAAGGACTGACGGGAGAGCTGGGGACAATAACCGCACAGCTCTGCTCAAGATTGTAAAATAAGGTCATGTGTTGTTCTCTATCAAATGCATGTCATTTAATATAATTGAATTAAATTTCTTTTAATCTAATAGTGTGGTAAATTATACTAATATATCTTCTGAGTTTAAAGCAAGTATTGTGCTCTTGGAATAAATTCTGCTTGGTCAAAATGTATTATTTTTAAGCTATTGAATATTAGTGTTGAATTTGGGATTTTTACCAATATTCACAAGAAAGATTATGAGGAAATTTTTAAGCAATTTTTAAAATAGGTTTTGTTTACATAGCGCTGCTCTGTCTAGAAAATGGAGCGAAATTCTTCCTGTTTTTTAATATACTTTAAAGAATTTACATTACTGTAAATTTCTTGAAATTTGTTTCTGGTTGTTTGTAAAATTTTAATTTTTCACAAAAATAAAATAATAAGATTTAGAAACACTAATATGATGATTTTATCAAATTCTGAACTGAATTAGACTAAATAAACCTCAGTAACTTATATTTTTCAGAATTTCAATCATCTAAAAACTCTTCTATTACCCATCATGCGTATGCACTAAGTATATGTGTGCTTACAACGTATTTTCCAAGATGGCTGTATGATCAGCCATTTCTACAAGCTCTTCTCATATCACTGATGCTCTTGTCTTTGAGATACAGGACACAAGAAAGCCCTCAGAATGTCACCAGTCCCAGACACCGCTGGTATTGAAAGCATGAGTGAGCACCATGAAGAACCACCTCACTGACCCCAGAATTATGGCACATAATAATAAAGCTACTGTCATGTTAGCTCATCATCAATGGCTTATTGACAGCAATAATTTTGTGGGCTTTTTTGCTTTTAATTAAGGCTTTGCTTTTTTTTTCCTCCCAAATGCTCCAGAATCATGACATGTAATAGTAAAATAACTGTTGCCTTAACTCATCATGAATGGCTGATTAGCAATAGTTTGTATGTGTGTGTATGTGTGTGTAGACATACATGCACATATGATTATTTCTTTGTTGTTTTAACTAAGGCTTTGATTTTTCCTTCATAACCTTTAAAAATGTAAATGCAATTTGTATCTTTTTAAAATTAGGCTTTGAGATATTTGTTAATATTATTTTTTCAAAGTTAAGCTGCCTATTTAGAATATGCTATAAAAATAAAGAAATCCTAGAATTAGTACGTGAACTATTATATGTTTATTTATAATATGGAAGAAGAAGAGGGTAACCAGGGATCAGAGAGATACAGGTGTAACTAGTAGACTGCACAAAAGTGAAGTACTAGACACGCAGACATTGCTGAAGTATATTATCTCTAATGAGTACAATTTGCATATCTTTTCTAAGAGTGTTTTAAAAGAAATATCAAATATTTTTGTGAGTATCTTCTTTAGAAGGAAGAAAATAGTTAAAGGAATGTGTTAGTCACTTTCCTGTCACTGAGACAAAATACCCAATGCCTACATGAGAAGCCCAGAGAATAAAGAAAAAGTAGAGTCAAGTGGGTGAGATGTTGGGAGTTGGGCGGATGAGGGAGGTGATGGGAGAGTGAAAAAGAGGAAGGGGGAGGGAATGTGAGGTTGACACAATATATATGTGCACAAAGTTCTCCAGTTCAGCATTACCATTACGCATTATTGCATATACATACTACCAAAAATGGGGGGAAATCATGGGAATTGGAGAGAGGGTGGAGTCAGAGGGTAAGAGCATAAAAATATATTCACTGAAATTATTACAGAAAAATTTCGAATCTAGAGACTGAAAAGGGAATCCAGGTAAGAGGGCATCTGAAACCCCAAAGAGGCTGTTCAGAAGAACGCATCCCTGTAAACACCACATTCAAAATTCCAAAAATTCCGAACAAAAGGAGAGTACTAAAAGTTATTAGAGAAAAATACCAAGTAACTTACAAAGGTAAGCCTACTAGAATCGCAGCGGATTTCTCAACACAACCTTAAAGCTCAGGAAAGCTTGGGATGGAGTCTTTTAAGTCCCAAAAGAAAAAACCTGCCAGTTCAGATTACTATATTCTTCAAAATTAAACTTCAAAATTGGTGGAGAAATAAAGACCTTCCATAATAAAGAGAAACTAAAGAAAATGTTGACCACTAAACCAGCACTGCAAAAGATACTTAGGGAATTCTAAACAGTGACAAGGAGATCAACAGCGCCAAAGTGCCCAAAAGGAGGAAATGCAGCCAAGTGGAAGAGTAAACAAAAGGGAAGTAATACAGTGACCATGAACTGGAAAATAATGATGTAACAACAGAATTCAGTAAATAACTTTCAATAACAATACTTATTGTTTTAACTCTCCAGTCCAAAGGCACAGGTTAGCAGATTAGATTTAACAAATACACAACTGTAAGTCACCAGCAAGACTTGCCTTCACACAAAAATACAACACAAAACAAACAAAAACCACACAAAGCTGGATGTTGTGGTGTGTGTCTGTAATCCTAATACTCTGGGTGGCTGAGGCAGGGGAATCACAGATTTGAGTCTAGGCTGGCCTCCCTAGGTACTGAGTGAAATACTGTCTTTAAAAACTGAAAAGAAAATTTAAAAAGATCTACGGTGTAGTTCCATGTAAAGGCAATAGGCTCAGTTTCCAGCAACACAGCACACACACACACACACACACACACACACACACACACACCCCTGAAAGTACAAAGACGGAAATCACTACAGCTGAAGTCTGAAACCATGGAGACAGAGCTATTCTAAGTTCTCTCAAAGTTGATGTCAAACCAAAACTGGACAAAAGACACAAAGAAGGTCTCCACACTTTGGTAAGGAAAGCCATTCATTAATAAAAGATAATAATCATAAAAACATGCCCCAACTGTTCACATACCCAATTTTATAAAAAAAATCAGCAAAGATTCAGAGTATAAAATCAAAACACAAAAATCAATAGTGTTTCTGTATGTCAATAATAAACCCACTGAGAAAGAAATCAGGAATATAATTCCATTCATAGTACCTTCAAAAAATGAATACCCAGGAATCAACTTAACCCATGACATGCAAAACCTCTACAAGGAAAAATATAGGAATCCGAAAGAAAAAGATCAAAAAGGGTATTAGAAAACAGAAGGACATCCCCTGTTTCCAAGTCAGTATTGTCAAAATGGAATATTATGAAAAGCAATGTGTAGATTTAATACAGTCCCTGTTAAAATACCAAAACTGTCCTCAACAGAACAGAAAACAAATCCTAAATTTATATGAAACCATAAAAAGCCCAGTAGCTGAATCAATCTTGAGCAACAAGAGCGAAGTGGGAGAAATTACAATTGCAAATTTTAAATTGTGCTATGAAACTATAGTAACAAAAATACGATGGTATTGACACAGAAAATAGAGATGTAGACTACTGGAACGACATAAAAAATACAGAAAAAGCCCATGCACCATTAGCTGTCTGACTTTTGACAAAAAAATCAAAAATATGCCCAGAAAAAAGATAATCTCCTTAATGAATGATGTTGGAAAAATTGGTTGTCCACCTACAGAAGAATCAAAGTAAAACCTGATCTCTCACCTGGAGCTAAAATCAAATCAAAATGACTACAAGTCACCAGCAAGAGACTTTCTATTTTAATAGAAAGACTTAAATATTAAAATAGAAAACTTTGAAGCTCTGGAAAATAATGTAAGAGAAACACATGAAGACATAGGCGCAGGCAAGAATCTTGTGAGTAAATTCCAATCACACAGGAAATAATACCAAGAATCAAAATTATGAGTTTATATCAAATTAAAAAGTTTCTGCTCAGGAAAGGAAACAAGTAGCACGGGGAGGAGACGCCTTACAGAACGGGAAATTGATTTGCCGGCTACTCTTGTGGCAGAAGACTAATTCCTATAACACAGAAAGAAAACCCTCGAAGACACAGATGATCCAATAAGACATGGGGAAGTAAACTGGGTCGTTGCTTCTCAAAAGGAAAAATGTAAATGGGCAAAAGGTACATGAGAGGAAGTGCTCAGCGGCTTTAGCCAGTAGGAGAACGGAAGACTAACCTTTGAGATTCCACCATATTTCAGTCGGAAAGGCCCATCCGTAAGAAAATGAAAGCCAGCCGACGCCGGTGAGGATGGGGAAGAGCAGCCCGCCCGTATTGTCGGTGGCAGCGACAACCCGTGCAACCGCTGTGGAAGTCAGCACGAAGATTTCTTTAAAAACTAAAAATAGAAATTACATTTGATATATTCATAGATGTATCTCTCCTGGGTATATTTCTTTTTAAAAATTCAGAACATCCTACTGTAGTGGTTTATAATTGTACAATTCACAATGGCTGATCTCTGGCAACAGAAGAATGCACAAAGAAAATTTAAAATGTATAGTATAATAATTTAATGTAATATAAACACACACACACATATATTCAGCTACAAAGGAGAATAAAATCATACCATTTGCAGAAAAAATGATGAACGTTGAGACCGTGTTAGTGAAATAAATCAGATACAGAAATTATTACATAACTTCTCTTTATACTTGAAACCCAAAATATAAATTGAAAAGAATAAAATTAAAAAGAGGTACGATCATAAAGATAAACTTTATGGAGCTATGGAAAGAGGTCAGAAGAAGGGGGAAGAAGGAAGTATCGGGTGGGTGTTAAAGGGTGTTGAAAGGGTCAAAAATAATCAAGAAATTTTGTGTATATATATATATATATATATGTATATACACACACACATAACAATTTAAAAACAAACACAAAAGAAAAGTTCTGCACATGGCTCATGCGAACAGCTTTGATTTATCACACTAGGCCAATAATTCTCAACTATGACTGTATATCAGAGTAACTTGGAGAATTTAAAAACTAAACAAAGCAAAACACTCAGAGACTTAATTGGAGTGGGATGTTGCTTGGGTTCCAGCCTTTGTGAAGAGCAGGATATATGGACCGAAGGTGTACACAAGATGAACATTTCTATTGCTGAGGCTGGAGGACAAGTGAGTGGTCCACAAGACTGGACACATGCCTGAATTCCTTCCTAGGTCCTGGGTCACTTTTTCCCTTGGCATTTTTATAATAATTCATCTTCAGCCTTGACCTTGAAGGCACACAAGCACACGGGAGGACTCATGCTGCCTTTCCTTGGCCCGCTGAGGACATCGGCTAATAAACTGTCCATCTCCAGATGTGTTGGAGAAGCATGTGGAAAGGTCAGGAGAAGAGGAAGAGATTGTAAGAAAAAGGCAGCCATGAAATTTACACATTTTCCTGTTATAGGAGGGAAGGCCTGGGCACAATTGCATCTTGTGGATTCAAGAATTCAGAGTCTAAAGATGAAATTTAAAGAAGAATTGAGGTTTTACATGCTCAAGCGTAGCCTACAGTACACAAAAAGCTCAGAAAAAAAGACCTTGAAATTGGAGGTACTACCATTGCTAATTTTCATTCAGGAAAACAAAATGTGTAAAACACCAGCATCAGTATGGGACAGCTGACCAGAACCGAGCTTGCATTTGGTCCTCTGGGACCTCAGAGACGAGATGTTGCAAGTCAGAGCTGGATGGACACTAGATTCTAGACCATTGGAACAGACTGGCTGACAATTTGCCAAAGCTGAAAACATGAAGTTGTGGATTCTCTGTCTCTTTTTTTTTTCCCCTTTGGGTTTAATTCATTCTGTCTTTCCCTTCCTCTACATCTCTAGGTACTGCTCAGCCTTGGTCTTAGGGCAGGGGTGGAATCATGAGGCACCACACAATGGTTGCCCCAGTGTTTGTGTATTTTTTTTTTCTTGGTGTCTTAGAGTTCTTGGGACTGACCTGTGCTGGGATCCTTCCGCATACCCTACTCTGGGGAAGGCGCATAATATGTTCTTGGAGAAGGCTCGTTGAGTCTAGGCTTCAATCCCTATTTTAATAGACATAAAACAATTAGATCAAAACAAAACAACATCCTCACCTTTGAACTTCTGAACTGACTTCATTCTTAATTTGTCTCCAACTAACTCTCTTGACTCTTCAAAGAAGAATGAGTCAAACCGGAAAAAAAAAAAGACGTACATTAGTGAGGGCTCTTCAGCTTCTACTTTTCCCTCCCCACAAAAAAACCAGCCCCTTGAGCCTCTTGGATTGGTCTGCTGGGCAGAGGCACAAAGAAGTGCAGAATGCAAATGAGCAGCTGAGGTGTTGGGAGGGAGGATTCTCTGAGCTGGTCTGGATAAACTCACTGGTTTATGAGCATGAATCCAATCTACATGCCTGCAAAATCCATCCCTCCAGACCAGGCACCAATCTACCAACAGCACATGGTTCCATAGGCAATCCATAATATCCAAATACATGAGACTTAAGGGTGGAAATTCCAGATCAAACCACAAGACTTGCCTCACATCAGTACGATGCTAATGACTCCCTGGGCCAGAGGGTGCACAAGATGAGAAACCAAAGGCTGCACAAGTGATGTCACAGTGAGGGACAGTGAATTCTGGCAGAGAGCTGAACGACAGACACTAAAGCCGGGGAGAGATGCAGGACATGATCCATCCTCAGGAGAATTTTCATTTTCCTGAAAAGTGATCAACTATTTCAGCTAACTTCCTCATTTAATGTTCCTAGCTACACAAGTTTGAGTCCAGCTTGGCCAACTTACTGACTTAGCAGGATCATATCTCAAAATTAAGAACCTAACGATTAGGTTGGCATTAAGCACAATGCAAAGGCCCAAGGTTCCATCCCCAGTACAAAACAAACAAATAAAGTGGAGAAAAGAACAAGGACAGCACCCACGTGAGATATCTAAGGACAAACAGCGAGCAGGTTGTTCTGCTTCCTAAAAGCTGCCCGTGATTCAGGATGTGGCCCTGGCTCCTCACCACGCAGGAGGATGATGGTTGTCCTGGAAAATGAAGGGAAAAAAAAAGTCTATGATATGTATCATTTAAACTGTGGATTGGAACAATTTGACCATTTTGCAAATAAACACAAATAGGTCAGTACTGAGATTCAAGAAAAAGCATAAAGTTGCAAGAAGTAGATAAAATTTTTATATCTGCTTTAATTAGAAACCTTCAGCTTCAAGACAAAAGTGAAAATAAAAAACTAACAGAGGCATAAAACACGAAGACAATGAATATTTTGGAAAAAGCATCCTTTGTACACATCTCAGGATTGACTTCTGTGACCTGTTGTGTGAGCTCTTCATTCTGAGCCCCTTCACCTCAGATCGCAAGCTGACCACAACAGTTCTGGGCATCACCCAAAAGGCCAGGCCTTGAGTGTGTGTCCATAAAGGGAGCAGGAGGAGCCATGGAGAGAGTGTCACTGAACTCTCTGTCCCTTTTTTTCAAGAACAAGAATCGTTTCCTAGAAACATCCACACCGATGTCTTCTTGCATCTCTTTTGTCAGATTGGATCCGTGATGCTGTACTGTAACGGTAAAACTCTTGCCTTTTGGGCTTCTGTCTTAGTAAGAAGCCATCCCAGGTAAAGGATGTGAGAATGATTGTCACCGAGCCAACTAAGTGCTTGCAAAAACACCCAAATTCCTAGTTGTATGAATGTCTGTTTTACATATTCATTTCAAAGCACAGACACATACACACATGTACACAGAAGAAAACATGAAATAACAGCAATCAAAACCCACAAAATCTCCATATGTGCAATAATAAGCGTCATTTGCCTCACAACGTTATAGATCATCTGGGCTTCACGATGTGGACTGCCTATCTCAGCTGGGGTCCTTGTGCGGCCTGCTGGGGCTGTCCTGGCTGTGAAGACTTGGCTACATGTATATCTCTCCTCTGCCTCCTGGGATCAACAGTGGAATGCAGGCTTTTTCGTCCTTCCTTCCTTCCTTCCTTTCTTTCTTTCTTTCTTTCTTTCTTTCTTTCTTTCTTTCTTTCTCTCTTTTTCTTATGGCAAAAAAACAGGGGTTCAAGAGAAAACTCATTGTGCAAATATATTTCAAGCCCAAGCCTGAGTCATTTTGTGAGCATCTTGTTTGTTAAAACTAGTCACAAGGCTGAGCCCAGGATTAAGGGGTCATAAAATAATCTCTCCCATTAAAGTGAGGAGGAGAAACCTATGTACTCCACAAGACTGACTAAATAAAAGATAAAAGAAGATGGGGAAGAGAAATATCTGTCAACTTCAAGCGAGTGATGACAGTGAAGCAGAAGTGAGACACAGACATAAGCAAAACCACAGCTAAAAGTATTAAATGAGTAAGAATTCGTCTTATGCTGTTGATGTTGATGAATGTTTATTCGCAGCAAATATGTCACTATTAATCAACATTTACGCATGTGCAATATTACTAAAAATGTAAAAGAAACCCTGGAAATGAATATTGTGAAAACCGACCTACCAGATTTTAACATATGCTCAGTCTCACACAGGTGGAATAGATAAAAGTGAATAAAAATACAGG
This sequence comes from Ctenodactylus gundi, assembly GCA_004027205.1. NCBI lineage: Eukaryota > Metazoa > Chordata > Mammalia > Rodentia > Ctenodactylidae > Ctenodactylus > Ctenodactylus gundi. The sequence goes on along the minus strand of PVKB01003599.1, from coordinate 22,424 downwards.
GCATTAAGATAATATATATAATAAAATTGATTTATAAAATAGGAAAATTTATATCTTACAACCCAAAATGCCTATTTTTCTCAAAGTCAAATGACAAATTTTACCGCATGTCATAGGTTAAGTCATAAGACTTTAATAGAAACATAAGATATGAAGAACTTTTCTTTGACCTCAATGAAATAATCTCAGGAATTAATTAAAAATTAATTAACAAAACACGCAAACATGTGGAGTTAAAAATAACAACATAATGATAAGGCAAACTAGCAGTTCAATAATTTCTAGGCCAAACTGGAAAATAAAACTACAGTTACAGATTGTGTAGTAGATAATAATTTTAGTACACACGAGATGTAGTTAAAGCTATTCTTACAGCAAGTCATGAGGCTGACCCCAAAATTGTGAGACAATGAAGTAAACCTCACAGATGTGGGGACGAGACACTCATCTATTCCACAAAGAAAAAGGGGAGAAAAGGAGGTTAGCAATCTTTAATTAAAAAGCAAATCACTATTGTTTATCTCCTCGCTTTCTATCCTCTCCTCCTTTTTCCTAAGCTGAAAAGTGTGTCTGTAAAACTTTTATTAAAAAATTAATGAAAATAAATGAACAAATAAATTAAAAACAAAATAAAATTTTCAGACTAAGCCAATGTATCATAAAACAGTTTGAAAGTTGGTTCTCTAAAAAACATAACAAAATAAAATAAAATGTTCATAAATGTAATCAAGGGAGAAACAGAAACACAATAATGCAATGGATACTGAGGAGAATACAATAATAGAAAGCATATGCTACTTATTTATGCAAATAAATATTAAAATTTATTTAAATTAAGAACAATGTCCTTAAGAAAATATAAATTGCTAAGCGTTTCTTAAGAAGCCTAAAACTTCGGGCGGAGGATGTAGCCCAGAGGTAAGGCAGAGTGCCTGCTGGCCTAGCACGTGGGAGGCCTTGGACTTCAATCGTCAGCATTGCAAAGAATAAAGAAAAAGAAATAAAACTTTAGATAAAAATACACCTTTGAAAGAGTAGTGAAGGAAAAGGAAATTGCTATTTAACATATAAAATAATGATCCTAATTCTGAATAAAATGGAATGTGTATATTGCACCACACAGCTATAAAATCTCTACAGCATGTGGAGCTGTCATTTGAGGACCTTGAAAACTTAACATACCAGTTGGGTTGAAGAATAAAAGCAGAATTCAAAGTACCACCAAATCAGCCCTGAGTTTACCTTATTTATTTTCCAACAGGATCCCCAGGGTTAATTCAGTGTAGGCAGAAACCCAAAAGGAGGCATTGGTACAGACACACAGGCCAGAAAGTACGGGTTCTGGGACGGAAAGATAGGGAAACAGTCTCCTTGCTTGTTCCTGTGTTTACTCTTTTCTGTTTTCTCAATTCCCAAGGCTAGGTATCTCTTGACACCCAGAGCCAAGGCAGGCAGCCATACCCCAGAGCGCCGCAGGAGCCAAAGCTTGGAGGAAGTGCCTTCTCTTGTTGAGGAATTGCAAATCCAGGAGGATGGAACACTACGTCCTTATCCTCCAGCCTTTTGGCGCAGATGACAGCATATGCACAATTATGTGCGGGAAAACAGGGAAACTGAAGTCCCAGCTTTGGGAGCAGCGGACTGAGAAAACAGCATCCTACAAAAACCAGAGGGAAGGGGGGAGATCTTGGAAGAAAAGTGTTTGGAAATTTCTAGGTTTGCTCCTAATCTGTGCATACAGAAATCTGATCTGACTCAGTCATTGGACTTTATGATAGAACTTCTCACACACCAGAGAAGTCCTAAGATCATGGCCCTGGAGTGGACATTACAGTCAACGCTCACAGAAGGTTTGTGTCCTGAGCTTCTTCAGGTTAACTACCAACTAAAACAAAAATATCAACGGTTTGCATAGGATTTAAACAAGACCCAAAATTCTATAACATAATATTCAAAATATAATCACAATTCCTCATTATATTAAAATCAGAAGGCAAATTTTTTAAAAAGAATACAGCTTTCACAGGAAACAAGTCTCAATGACAAATACTGGACTCGCAAAGACTTTCAACCAGTTCTTACATAAAGCTCTGAACTGCAATCATAAACACTTTTGAAACAAATGAAAAAGCAACACTGTATCTGAGAAATGTAAAAGAAAAGGAAAAATTGAAAAGTATGATGATCAAAATTAGAAACTCGCTGAGTGAATTGATAGTAAATTTGAGATAATAGAGAAAAGGGGAAAACCCTTTAGGAATTCGAGTGAGATTTTCTTTAAGATGAAAAAGAACTAAGCTGTTGCCAGTGGATCTGCTATACTCTAATTTATGAAAAAAAAATTCTTTTTTCATGTGAAGTAGAAATAAAGGTAGAAATTTGGAACTTTAATAGCTATTTGTGTAATAGAAATTGAAACCATAAGATACTTATGCACATCTATTCAAATGGTGATATATGTGTATGTGGCTTACATACATGAACATACACATACACATAAACACAAAAAAGCACTATGTACTGGCTATAATATGAAACAACTGAAACTCTTATACATTTCTATTGTGAATGAAAAAATGGTACAAACACTTCTCTGGAAAACATCTGGGCAGTTCCTTACAATGAAACCAGCTTTTGCTATATGATCTAGCAATTCGGTTCCTCGTGATTTATTTTAAGTAAACTAAAACTTGAGTTCACACAAATGTATGTACAAAAGCCTCAGAGAAATCTGTTATTGTGCTAAGTGAAAAAAGTCACCAAAAATAACATGCTATTTAATTCTATGTATATTTCATTCTTAAGAAGACGAAACCATGACAAAGGACAGATTGGTGCCCCGGGGGCGAGGGGAGGTGAGCTGTGAAGTCAGTGGTTTGGGTGATAGAGATGTTCTGTGTCCTGATTGTGGCTGTGACCACATGAAACTGTATGCTGATTTGAATTCATGAAACTCTTTGGACCCTGAAGGTCAATTTTGCTATTTGGTAATTTTAAAATGGTGTTTATAAAGCAGCCATGGCTTCTCTTCCAAGAGGAATCGTGGTGCTAGAGTTTCTCAATAGGAAATTATCTTTTCAATTCCTTTATATTTCACATACTGACAAGAGAAGGAAAGGAGATTTTAAAAATCACAAAGGTATACTTTTTAAATGCTGCTACTAGCAGCATTTTTCCCATTTTATTGATATGTATAAGTGCAAAATTTAAGGTTTATAATGAAGTTTAGCGTTTTGTGCACCTACGTATCTTGTCATGGTGACAAGTACTTTCCCACTCTCCTTTTAGCAGAATATCCTCTTTCACGAAAATGACAAAGGGAATCTGCCTCAATCCTTGACCTTTGATGTAATGCATCGAAATATATACTACTGGGATTTTTGTTTGGGCAAACCAGGCCAGGGTCCTCACAGAGCTGAGAGCTACGTTCTCAGCTCATTTTACTTTGGTTTTCAGAAGGGATCTTGCTAGGTTGAAAGTTGTTCTCCTTTTTACAGATTGAACATGGTGGCAGATGATCACACTTCTCTTGTTACCTCCAAGTGGACACAAGGCTGCTGCTGCCCGAGGATCTGGAGTCCTTCAGTGCATGTCCTTCTAGAAGGGAAATCATCCCTCATAGGATCTTGGATTAGGGGGCTTGCAAGTCTGAGGAAACAGGTGACATTTGGCAGAACGTTCTCTATGAATTGCTCTTTCTGAAGTGGAAAAAGAAAGAATCACAACGAATATATCAGGCAGCCCTCATGTACTTCTGGTGCTCAGGTCTCCTAGACCTGAATGTCTGCTTAGAGACTAGGCTACTTTCTGCATTAAGGAGGCAAATACATAGTATGGGAGATGGTGGGTCTCAAAGACCTTCCATACAACCCACAGTGAACTTCCACCATCTGCCCACAAGGTAAAGGTGATGATGTGGTGTCTTCCTAGAAACCCTATGTCTCGAAACAATCTTTTTAAAAGAACATGCCTGATTGGCATGTACCTTTCCTTTAAACTGGCCAATTAATGCCCACATTTGACAGGAGAAGAAAAGGACACCAGTGGAGAGTCCAACAGCTGACATGCCACCCCATTTGGCCAAAACAGTGAAGGACCAGGTGGGCTATAACCTGGATTGCTTGACGGAGTTGTGTGACACAGGCTACAAGCTGTCCAGATTCAAAGTCCCTTGATTACGTCCTCTGGGGTTCATTTTTATTCAGTGGAGATCGAAGACCAAGTTATATGAAGCATCATGATACAGATTCAAATGCAGGGTGTGACAGAAATGACACCAACACACCTCTTCCATTACAGGCCTGCATCATTAGCAAGGAGCCTCCTTGTAGGACATAAGCCACTTCTATTTCCAGACTTCTGCCTAGCTTAACATTGGATAAAATTGGGTAGTCATCACAGAAGAAGGGATAACATTGTGATCATTTATGAAGGAATATGGCCTGATAAAATCAGACAAAGAGAATAAAGTGATGGGTTTTATTTTTTAAATGTTTTATTTGAATCTAACATTTTAATCATATTTATAGCATAATTTATTTCCCACCACAAGCACTATCTCTAAGTAATTCTACTTAGAAAAAAAATCAGACAGACTGGCATATTTTTTTCCAAGCTCTGTATGTGGGAGAATGTCTCTGTTAAATTCAGAACAGAAAGATACTCCTATAAAATGGAGTCACAATGAGGCATCTTTCTCCAACAACCATTGCTGGGTACTATGATTTACTAACAATGTGTTAGAGATTTTTTTAAAAGAAAGCAAAACATAATTTCTGTCATGCAGGAAACTGAAATTTTTTCCCATCTCTGCTTCTATTATTGGACGAAGTTCTTAATATTCCAGAAGGATCCTGACCAGCACCACCCTATTCCTCAGTCCACGTTTCTCCATATGTAAGTGCGCATGATCTTTCTAATGATCACAGTTCTAATGTTGAAAGATGCTTGCAGTGAAGGAGGAAGGACGAAGAAGGGTGGCATCCACAGCCCAGGGACAGGTCCCAGGGAGCAGGCGGAAGTGAGGTTCTCTTTCTATTGACTTAACCCCAAGACTTTGAATGGAGACGCGGGTAAGAATGTTGTGCATCCTTAGATCCTGCCCACCCACCCAAGTCCATTGCAGGAGATGCAGCCAGGCCAGTTTTTCTCAGTTCAGCACCACATTGACCCTTTGTTGAGGTGACTTCTAATTCTTAGTTTTTGGAAATATGAGTTTTTATCACTTTCTGTGTTCAGTCCTGTGGTTTAGGCCAGGATTATTCAGCCGCAGTCCTACCAGAACTAATGGCTGCCTGCTGTGAGTGCTGCTGGGTTAGCTGCGTTGGTCTCTGTAGCATTGGGCTGTCAGCAACACTTCATCCCCTGTTCTAGACATTGCTCAGTGCTCTCAAGGCCAGGGTGTAAAATCAGCCCCCTCTCTCCCCTGGGCCCTTGTTGAGAAGCTTTGTACTGGATTATAAAAGCACACACAATGGTGAGGAGCAGTGACAAGGATTAGAGCAGCAGTCTTAATAGCATTCAGGTAAGATTCCTCTGCCTCTAATACATCCTCGCTCTCTCACCCTGAGGTCAGCTGGCATAAGCCAGACTGTCCGGCCAATTGGAAATGCACAATAGCAGAATATATTGGTCTTGTGTTTCAGCCCTAATCAGAATTGTCCAGGGCAGCTTTCAATGTGTCGAGCCCTGTGCAGGTACCTCAAAATGTTATTACTTTCATCACTTTGAATATAAAGTATTTACTGAGACTGTTGGCAGGTTATGTTATTTGCTGTAAACAGGAAAATATACATGCATTCCTGTATGACAGATTTTATTTTAAAAAGTATTTAGGTAGCTGTATTTTGGTGTAATTGGTGTTTTGTGCCAAGAAAGGCAAGATTCAAAGCAGGACTGAGATTTTTAAAATAGGGAAAAAATAATTGAATTTAACTCCCACTGTTGCTCAATTATAAGCTCTTACTAGCACTTGACATCACTACATAATTAACCAAGGTCACATAAAAATATGAAGGGTGTTAAGTGAACTTACTACCCTAAACTAAAGACTGGGGGGTTCATACAGAGACTTATTTGCAAATATTGATTACAGGACCCTCTAAAATTTTACGGCAGCCTATGCATCCCAGGCCTTTGTCTCTTATTTGGTTTTTGATTCTATTGTTTTCTCATTTTCATGTGACTTAATATAGCAATTATTTGAGATTTTCATCAAATTTTCCTGGATTTCTGCTCTCTGGACATATGGTAAACTCGTCCTTTCCTCCTCCATTTGGAGTTAGACATGATCATGTAATTTGCTCTGAACTCACCATTGGAGAGGAAGTGATGTGTGTTGATTTTGGAAGGCATCTTTAAGACTTGATGTGCAGTTGATTAGATTCTCTTTTCTCTGCCACTGCATTCAGGAAGGTATAGCTTCAGAGGGGAGGATCCGTGGCAACAGAGTTGAGCATATTAGGATTAAGTTCAACTAGATGTGACAGGAGCACTCAATAGAAAAGGAATAGATGGACACTCAGGAGTGGGCGGCTCTAATCCGGAGAGCTTACAGGGACCCACCCCCCATCCGTTCCTAGATTGTGACCATTATTCTCCTGGTCCACAATGGCGGTCAGAACTCAGCCACCATATTCATGCTTTCTACAATAAAATGACATAAAGGACAGGCAGAGCCAACAAATAGAGGATGGGAGCTGCCACCCAAAACCACGCAAAACCTAGTCATCTGGTCACATCCAGCTCCGGGAGACAGTGCGAAATGTGCTCTTTGTTCTACACAACTTTGTGCCGAAACTCAGGGTCTCATTTGGGTTTCAAGAAGGGAAGACTAGATGTGTGTGTGTGTGGGGGGGGGGGAGTGTGTGTAGGGAGTGGAGAAGGGTTACTGGGAGTCTCTGCTGCAGTGAGCACATGACCTCGGGTAGGACAATGACAATGACCTACCTTGAAATCACAGTGCCAGGTGAAGGGATGCTTCATGTCAGCCCTTCTTCCACTTAGCAGTGGGGGTTTCTGGTCAATTTTTTAAAATCTTGAGATTGCCTTTACTTCTCAGGACATAAATCTGGAGCGGAAATTAATGGAGCCTGTGAGAACAGACCTGAGGGAAATGCTGAAGGCCTGCATAGCTCTTGCTGTGCCTTTCCAAGGCTTTTTCAGACCAGTTCTACCACCCTGCCTTTTTCCCAGTTTACTTCCTTGAGCCAAGAAATTCCATCCTGTTTAAAGGAAAAATTGCTTGCAACTGAAGGTCCCTAAGGCAATTGTCTACCTCCCTGGGTTTTGTGGGGAACACAAAATACTGCACACAATGAGTTGCCATAGTGTCTCATCCACGAAGGTTCTGAAATGCTAGCTCTTGAGGGTGTTTTCAATAAAACAAAGCAGACAACATTTAGAAGAACTTTCCTTTCTTTTTTTTCAAAAAAAAAAAAAAAAGTTCAAGGAAGATATTGTCATTCCTAACAAGATTTAGGTCTTTCTGTTTCTCCTTGATCTCTCTTCTCCATATTGCAATCACTCTACTGTTCTGTAATTACCTGCAAACCTATGATCTCTTTTGTTATACTTCAAACCTCTGTCAGACTTAGGATGTAGCCTGAGGTCCCTTTAAGTCTTCAGGACCTAGCACATCAGTACATAGTAGACGGTCAATAAATATTGTTATGGGGGCTGGAGGAATGGCTCAGTGGTTAAAGTGCTTACCTAGCAAGTGCTTAGGTAAGTGCTATATACCCGAGTTGAATTCCCCAGTATCACATAAGCTGGGCATGGTGGCACATGCCTGAAATCTCAGCACTGGGGAGGCTGAGACAAGAAGACTGCTGTGAGTTCAATGCCAGCCTGGGCTATGAAGTGAGACTCTGTCTCAAAAAAAAAAAAAAAAAAGAACAAAAAAATAAATATTGTTACAATAGCAAAACAAGGGTGTTAAGAGCTATCAAGGTAACAGGTGACAAGAGCAACCAGCACTTATCCAGACATGCTGTCCCCAAGCACTGCCCTCAGAGCTAGACAGACCACAATTCTTATAATGACCCTCAATATGCTATAATTGCTCCATTTTCCAATGAGAAAACTGATGTCAAGGTCACACAACTAGTTTCTTGTGCAGCTGAGGTTCCACCTTGGGCAAAGTGCTGCCAGAGAGAGCCCTGAAGTTTCAACAAAACACACAGGGATATCCCTCACGGAAGGCATTTCATAAATACCGATGGTGTTACATCAGTCATTACTGCGGACACAGGCAACTTCGAGGTCTCTGAATTCCATCTGCAAACAAATACAGAAATGGGCCCAAGGATTCTGGGGGTTCTTATAACTGCACAGGCAAGTCTACACCAGTCTCCTGGTTCACAGCTGACAGCTCTGCCCCTCGTGCAAAGTGTGTGCCTGCCTCCCTTCCACTCGGACTCTTCTGGGGTCTTGCTTGGGGAAAGCCACCCTGGAAGCAGTATATGTTTCCAAGTAGATATATGCCAGGTCACGTGAACCCAGGTGGACCCCACCTATTGAAATAGATAGAAAAGGGAGCTGAGGAAAAGGAACCCCCTATGAGGCAGGCTCTGAGCAGTCTTCCCTGACTAAGGTCAAGGTTATCTACCTAAGTTCTATCTTAGAGCATTTAGCATGGGTCAGTTGTGATTATACACAGTTCCTGTGCAACAGTTTGGTTGATGGCCCCATTATTTGCTGTAAGTTCCTTGGTTACGGGGATCCACGACCATTTTTATTCCCCTCACTGTCAGGGTGCCTAGCACAGGTGCTGCCACACAATGTGCACTTACAAACATCTGTCCTCTGAAGAAAGGAATTAATGAACAGACGAATAAATAAATGCATGAACTAAGTGGCATGACAAACCCGCCCTACAGGATGTCAGGGGGTAGAGGCAGCCCGGCTGTGGGGTGCGACTTGATCCCAGGGGGACCCCAGAGCCTCCACTGTCCCTGTCGCTGTCGCTGTCGCAACCGGGGCAGGGAGGCCAGGCCAGCATCTATCTAGGAAGGGCCTTGGGACCCCAAGGACAGAAGAGATACCCAAAAGGTGAGCGAGCGGTTTCCACGAGATGCCTCCAGCTCCCCGGCCTGTCCGCGGGTGTTTTCTCCTACAAAGTGTTTCCAATTACTGTGGCACTCTCGGTATCTGCGTCCATCTCCAGTGAATTCCTCCGCAGCTCCCGCCAGACATCTGGGATCAATCAGGGCTCCGGGCGCTGGTGCGCTGGCTGCGGGAATGTTGACAGCCCGGCAGACGCGGGGTTCTGGTGTCACGGAATCGCCCGGGCTGGGGCTGGATCCCGGGAGGGAGACGGCGCGGGGGAGGAGCGAGGTGGGGGCAGAGATAGAGCAACCGGCGTGGAGGGGGAGCGAGGGGCGGGGAGGGCGGGGAGAGGGAGAGGGCGAGGCTCTCCTGGATCCCCTCTTCAAACATTCTACAGGCTTCGGACGGAGACGGGCCGGGAGACGGGGAGAGAGCGGGAGGGGAACAGAGAGAGCGGAGAGCCGGGGGTCGCGGGCGCGCGGCGGGGGGCCGGCACCGCGCCCCGCGTCGGCTGCGAGCGCGCTGAGCCGCGGCCCGCCCTGCGCACGCCCCCCGCGCCCGGCCCGCGCCTGTCCCGCGCGTCCCGCTCGGTCGCCGGCGCGATGTGGCTGCGCCTGGCCTTTTGTTGCTGGGGGCTGGCGCTGGTGGCGGGCTGGACGACCTTCCAGCCGAAGTCCCCGTCGCGCGACTTCACTTTCCGCCTCTTCCCGGAGGGGGCGGCGGGCGCGCCGGGGCGGCTGGCGGGGGCCCCCGCGCCGGGCGACGAGGCGGCGGGCAGCAAGGTGGAGCGGCTGGGCCGGGCGTTCCGGCGCCGCGTGCGGCGGCTGCGCGAGCTCAGCGCGCGCCTGGAGCTCGTGTTCCTGGTGGACGAGTCGTCCAGCGTGGGCCAGGCCAACTTCCTCAGCGAGCTCAGGTTCGTCCGCAAGCTGCTGTCCGACTTCCCGGTGGTGTCCACCGCCACGCGCGTGGCCATCGTGACCTTCTCTTCCAAGAACAACGTGGTGCCGCGCGTGGACTACATCTCCTCCAGCCGCGCGCGCCAGCACAAGTGCGCGCTGCTCAGCCGCGAGATCCCGGCCATCGCCTACCGCGGCGGCGGCACCTACACCAAGGGCGCCCTCCAGCAAGCGGAGGTAAGGCGCCGCCCGCGCCCCGGGCTGGGCTCTAGGGCCCGGCGTGACCCAATCCGGCATCCCGTCCACGCAATGAGTCATTGTTGCCCTGTTCTTGTAGCGGGGCTCCAGTGCGATCCACGGGGAGTGGCGGGGGTGGGGGGAACTTAAGCGCTTAGCTGTCAAGTTTCTCACCTGCGGCACTGTACCCAAGCCCAACCAGGCAAGTTTGGCTTGCCAGAGGTGTCCACAGGCAGGACGCCAATGCGTCCCCGTCCTTTCCTTCTTTACAGGATTGCATACTTTCTGTAGTACCCACGTGCTCTTCTTAATTTTGCTCCAAGCCCAATAAAATCGTAGCACCTGGGAGAAATCAGTTTTAGGTGACGGGCTTCTACACAAAAAATTTTTTTTTCTAACTACAAAGTCCTCGGTGGTCAGTTGAAGACAATTCGGATCACGTGGGAATGTCTGACCCGTAACAGCGAGTCAGTGTTTGTGGAATGAATGACATGAAAATGGGGGAAAGGGGCGGGAGAAAGAAGGAAAACCCCCTAATTCAAGCATCCCTCGAGTGCCGTGGCCGCACGTGCTGAGCGTTTTTCCAATGAGCACAGTCGTAGTGTTTGGACCATGTCAGTGTCCGGCCGTCTCGTAGCTTTTTGTGATTAAAATGCTCTGCACTAGCTGCGTATGATTCCAGCGCTTGCAAGCATCATAATGTATTTTAGCAGTCATCCATCGCTGGGCCCTTGGGACTTTTCAACCAAGTTGCAGGGAACACAAATATTTCTGGGCCTTGTGATAACTGCCTTAGGAAGTCCCCAAATCCGAAATGAAAAGTCACGACGTTTAGCCCCTTGGCCCACGTCACCCCTTGGAGGGTTTTGCCCTTTACGCCCCCCAGCGCAGTCTCGCCAGGCAGTAAGGTTGCTACATGGTGATCAGTGAAACACACAATTATTTCCCTATTTTTTTGTGTGTGAAATTGACAGGGGTGTAGAGGCATCATCTTAGCAAATTCCGCATTTTTATTTTTGAAGATGAACACTTCTGTGGACTGAACCTTTGCATTTTTTTCCTTTGACAACTATCTTTACTATAGTTTTGGCCCTCTTGCCACTACAGCTATGTTTCCTTGCTTGTTCTTAATGATTTGTAAGAAAAAAAAAAAAGTTTTTCATTTAGTATACAGTAACTCGTGTGTGTGTGTGCATGTGTACTGTGTATGTGTCTACTACTAAGTTTTTCTTTCCAGTTAATTTACTTTTGTTTATGGTAATGTCATTAAATGAGGGAACTTAATTTTTTATGGGCTCAAAGCTGTCAGATTCTATTTTTGAGGCAGGGTGTCACTCTATAGTTCAGGCTGGTCCTGAGCTCACTATGGAGCCCAGGCTGACCTGGAACAAAGCCCAATTCTCCTGCCTCAGCCTCCTGTGTGCTAGGACTACAGGTGTGCACCATCACTCCCACTATTATGTGATGCTAGGGGATCTGCGGCCTTGTGCTTCTAGGCAAGTGCTCTAATCACTAAGCTACACCTCCCCGCCCTCAATCTTTGCTTTTAAAGTCCTATTTTTGCTTATATTGTTATAGTGCTGTTTCTGTTTTCCAAGTTGGAAAAATAGTTTTCCATTTAACAGTTTACTTCATGTGAACTTTCTACGGGGCTTCATAACACAACAATGTGTTTTTTTAATTCATTATTCATTACTGTTTGCTTAATAGCCATTCCATCATTTCCAATTTAATTAATTGCCTCCTTTGCCTGATACAAAATATGTGTTGGGATTTGATTTCCCCTGGCTTTTTTATTTCACTCTATTATTTATTTTATTTTTAAACTGCTAAAATGATTTAACTCTTGTAACTTTAAACATATTCAAATATCTGGCAATGCAAATTATTTTTCCTTTTGTTCTAATCTATCCCTTTTCCCCTCAATCTGACCCATTTCTTAATTAGTGTAGATATTTAATTGATTCCTAATGAAATCAGTAAGATTTAAATTTCAACATAAGAAATATCTTACTGAGGACCCTTGCATTTTTACAATAGCTATTCCAACTCAAAATGTAGTATGTTCATTTACACCAACTATTTTTCCTATCAATAGAGTTGTAGATGTTTGCAAATTTAGAACCAAGCGTATTAATATCCATGAGTATCCTTTTAAAAATTATGATTTAAATAATTGTTTTTGGCATAGAAAGACAATGTAGTTTTTATGTTTTCTTTATTTTGATTTCTCTCTCCCTCTTTTTTAAATGGAGTCTCACTGTGTTGCTGAGGCTGACCTGAACTCTTGGGCTCCAAGGACGTTCCTGCTTCAGCCTTCCATGTAGATAAAATAGTTGGCACGCTGCTATGCATCTGACACTCTGGAGTTTTGTTACAGTGTCTTTAATTGTTTTCTTTTCTCTTTTAGAGCACACTTTATTTTACTGCTAATAAGTGTTTATTGTAGAAAATAAAATAGAAAGAATTCCTCTACATGTACACGCGTAACTTTCTGCATGCTAATCCAGGTGACAAGTATGTGTTTTGCATCTATATATATCATGCATAAATAATATTCACTTAGGAAGCAATCAACCGGTACTTTCTCCTTCTTGTCCTTTCTCTTCCACCATATCCTTCAGTGCGCTTTCTCTAAGAAATACACTTTCCTGTCTGAAGGAATGGCTCAGCAGTTAAAGCCATCATGCACTAAGTACCCAAGTTCGATTCCCCAGCACCACATAAGCCAGGTGTGGTGGCACACCCCTGTCATCCCAGCACTTGGGAGGCTGAGGCAAGAGAATTGCCATGGGTCCAAAGCCAGCCTGGGCTCCATAGTGAGTTCAGGACCAGCCTGGGGTCCCGAGCAAGACCCTGTCTCAAAAATTTTTTTCTCATTTTTTAAAAAGTCAGAAAGCTTTCCACTGTAGGATGTGCCCTTGTTTTAATCACATAATTACCTACGATTACATATTTAGGTTGCTACAACATTGTATGATTAAATATTTGCCGGTATCGCTCATCATTTTGCTAATGGAGAGCTTTGAAGTGACATCATTGCGTCAAAATTTTGTGTATTTTTAAGGCCATCGAAACATGTGGAGAGCTGTTCTCTGAAAATGGTATGACACTGCACTGGCACAGTCAGTGCTTCTGCCAGTACCTGGAATCCAGACTTGCCAGCACAGGTTAATGTCATCTGAATACTGCTCCCAGCTTTGTATGTGGGAAATAGAGTCCCATTTTAAATTGAATTTCCCTATTTTGGGGGCTGAACACACTTCTCCCCATGTATCAAGGCCATTGTAGCTCTCCTTTTTTTGAATATTCGTTAAAATATTTTAGGAATATTATCCGTTTTTCATTTGAGGTGGTTCTCTTTCAAATCTACTTGAAAAGACTTTTTCAGTCTTAATGAAGGGGCTGGAGGAATAGCATAGGAGTTAGAAGGCTTGACTAGAAATTGCAAGGCCCTGTGTTCGCTGCCCCAGCACCACAAAAAGCCAGACGTGGTGGTAGTGCACGTCTGTAATCCCAGCACACAAGAGGCTGAAACTGAAGGATTCCTGTGAGTTCATAGCCAGCCTGGGGTACATGGTGAGCTCTGCTCCAGGGACTACAGAGCAAGACCCTGCCTCAAAACAAATAAATAAATACATAAATATTAATGATAATAGCCATTTCTTGCCAATTATGTGACAACACTTTTTTTGGCCTCCCTTTTAATTTTAAGATCAAAGAGTCTGTTATGTAATCAACCTATTAGTAAACCTGTTTTTCTTTTTTTTTTCTTTTTTTAAAATTTTGTATGTCACATTTTAAAGCACTGGCCCTTGACAGATGTGAGAACTGCAGAGATCTTCTCTATTTTTTGAAGCAACCTCACCAGGCAGAGCTTGGATTTACAAGCTTCTTCCAACACTAGGCCTCCTCTCCAAGTCCTCCTAAGGCCCTGATGGCTAGCCTTGTTCTTCTTAAATGACACTTATTACCCACTGGCTCAGGAAAGAGCTTCACTGTATGAGGGAGGAAACTGCCATGAGCCAACTCTTCTGTTTGGTTGGGCCAGACTTGGCCCAAGGTTTCTGAGAATGTTGATCCAAAACAGTAGAATGGGTAATGCATCCGGTACAAGGCAACCACCTCAAGATCTCCTCTACCTCCAGATTTCTTTTTCCAAACGCTACATCCTGTCTTGGAAAGTGAATTTCCAACAAGGTTCTCAGGGTCTTGATTCAATCTGCATCCATTTGTATTCTAACAAGCAGAAACTTTCCAAAGTTTGTGTTGGTTGAACTTCCTCTTGACTCTATTTTTTTTTTTTTTGAATCTTCATTTTAGTTGTGCTATGAGAAGTCACAGAAAGAGATCAACTAGACCCAGTTCCTGTCTAACCTGGAAACAGACTTGTCTTTTCTGTAACATTTCCAAGGCTCAGATGTGCGTGCTTAGGTATAAAATGTATTTAGAGAAAATTGATAGAAGATATCTAATATTTAGAAACTGCTAGTGAAGGTTTGGATGTGAATTTTTGCATAGAAGTTAGGCAGGCATGGATTATTGCAGAGTTGGTTTGAAAACAGTAAGTTGTATAGTTGTGTTTCAGATATAAACTTACATATTTCAATATGAAAGTGAGAGCATTTAGCAGATTTCCATGTGTGTTAGCAGAATGGCAACGTTTGGTCTTCATATAAAATGGAAAATCCAGGGGGATTTTTTTGAGGCTATTAATTACTTCACCTAGGAAAATTAGTTTTTCAACTGTTTTCATTGGCAATTCTTTGTCTACTCAACTATATACAGACACAATCACAAGCAGACACATAGACAGATGCATAGATATATATGTAAACACACTTGCAATTTAGATTCATTATTTCTATTAGATAGTCTTGAGCTGTAGAATTTCCTTTACCAATATGAATCTCTCAGAATATGTAATTGACTACACTAAAAAGATATAATCACTTAATATTTTATGAATTGGTGTTACAGCTGTCTAACTTAAGGAGGAATGGGGGGAAGGGTGTTCACTGTCGCCACACATAGTTTGAAAGGATAAATTACAGTGTAGACATTTTAGACATTATCCATCTCATTCATAAAGAATTCAAGAACTATAGTAATAGAATCTTTAGTTAGTACAGATCCTTCCAGAGACTGGGGAAAAGATTAGCACCTTTAAGTCAATTGCATGGAAACCCGTCACAAATTTAATGAAAGGCTCTTCAGCTTTTTCCTGGTGAATATTGCTTACAACAACATTTTTTTCTGCCAAGTGTTTATAGATTGCCTTTCCTAAACTGCAGATTTTAGATTAATCCTACCATGAATATCAGGCTCTATGTAACGGTAAATGTTTCGCATCAAAATAAAATCAGTGCCTCTCATCCCCACTTCACTTTAGTTAAATATCTGTTAAGCAAACACAGCGTGAAGCTTTCTTTGAAAAAAAAAATCACTTTCTCCCTTGTTCTAGAGTTCCAGAAATATGATCCTCTGGTGGGAAATGAGCATTCTTCCAACTAAACAAGTTTTAGGTGGCCGGGAAATTGGCTTCAAGGAACGAACATCAGCCATTACAGTTAACCCTGGCATACGGTCAGTCCTTTTCCTGGAGACCAGCCTTCTGTCTTAGCCTTAGCAAGAAGAGAATTTATTTTTTATACTTTCTAATAAGACCTGAAGCTATGTGCTAGGCACTAGACTAAAATCCTGATAGAGAAAATTAGAACCGTTCTGTTTTCTCATCATACATTTTGCAGGGGTCTCTCTCCTATGTGCTGAAGGGGCGAGGGAGGTGTGGGATCTGCTTTCCTGTAGGAAGAGGGGAGAGATCCTCCCACCCCGAAGCATATTCAGCTCTTTAAACTCAGAGCATGATTTGGAAGCCAAGAATTGTTTATTGCTGCAGAAGCGAATTTCTTTCCCTATGCTGAAAAGATATTATGTCAAAATGTACCCCTGGGGACATGGTCTCTTTTGTGCTTCTCAAATAATTCTTCTCTTGCCTTTGATCTTATGTAGGAACCTTCCATTTGTAATTATATCAGAACCGTAGAAATCTAGATTGAATGGAATGGAATGAATGAATGAATGACTCTTCTGTGCAAAAAGTGTATATGTGTGTATGTATGATACATACACACACACACACACACACACACACACACACACACACACACACGTATCATCCCAGGTCAAAAGAATGCACCAAAATTCTTAATTTGAAGAAAATAAGCAAATAATATCAAATATCAAATTCCACTTCTTGATCTAGCACTTGTGCCCATGTTTTATTCACTAGTTTATTTTTTGCCTGCACACAGGACTCTCTGGTACATAGTAAGACTGCACACTGCCTACTGCTATTGAAGACACCTGGTGTTATTGGCTTCCAGGATTGTATTACGCTTGGGTGAAATGCATGGACTGTGAGTGCTTAGACATCGTGAAGGTAGACACTCTGGTGTCCTGATCCCTAGGGAATGAATTTCTGCCTTCTCAATGGGCAGGAAATTCTCCATCCTTACATACTGATACGAACGCATTCAGAGACAACACCAAGTATGACGTAGAGTTTTTGAATATATTAAATTGCGAATAGACTTTCAACATGTAATTTACAAAGTGCTTCCATATTATAATCTTTGTCTGCATTTAACAAAAAAATATAAAGAATAAGAGAGGTTAGGTAATTAAATACTTATCAGAAAGCCAAGTAAATATGAAAGAGTGATGTAGACATCTGACTTTTCTCTTGGCCTAATGGCCACTGCTTACAAGCCCCAAAATTTTACCATATCACTTCTATGGGTTGAGTAATATCAAAACTATGGGGGGAAAAAGGTTTTTATTTCCAGGACAAAAAAAAAAAAAATTCACGTACACTATAAAGGCAGTTTATCCCAGGGGATGAGACCATGCTTTGAGGCCATACTCATCCCATGGGTGCATTTTAATTGGGTATGTGTGTGATGCTAATTTGTCTTGGTTTTATTCCAGTGCCATGGCTAGGTGTAGATGTAGCTACATATGACTGTCATGACAAAGAAGGACCCAGGCAAAATCAAAGCATGACCAGCAGCAACAGAGTTTGAAGTTAAGGTTTATTGCTCTCCATGACCTTATGCCTGGGTGGCAAGTCCAAGTGTCAGGCCCCATGAACCATGTCTGGGTAGCAACTCCAGGCATAGGGCCCATGAACCATGGCAGGAAGTCTAGGTGTAAGGCCCGGATCACAGGGTGAGGAGAGCTTTTATGTAGCGTTGCAAGAAGGCTGGGAATTGTCTGATTATCTGGCATGTGTATGGAAGAGGACAAAGGGGTCACCTGAAAGGAAGGGGAAGCTGGCCGATGGGCTAGTGGTTAAGGGCCTTTCTGGGCAGTCAGAGTTGTCATCATCAAGTGGCCAACTATTGGGGCCAGATAAGTTACACTGGAGCCAGAGAAGCCAAGTTTCTAAATCTGGTCAGGTTACCAAAGCTGGGAAGGTTACCATGGCCAGAAAGAACTGAGGGAAGAGCTACCTCTGAGATCAAACACAAAAAGTTAGACTCTGAGTGTGGAAAAGGCTGAGAAATCCAGCAAAGAAGTTACATTGCGGGATTCCTCCGATGATGATGATGATGATGATGATGATGATGATGATGATGATGATCATAATAATGATAATTTAAGATTAATGGAAACATGATAGTTATTTCTGTCTTTAATTAAACAAGGCTTAGGTAGAAAATTCAGAGCTAACGTGGTAAATCTGTGATGTATTAGGGATCCAGATTTCTCCTTTTAGCTCATCTCTATCCTCTTCAGTCACCCCATGATCTAAAATGACAATGAGAGATGCCATTTGTTCCAGACTCCAGGCAGGAGACTGGGTGACAAGCCTACAATACTTTCATGGAGATGTCACTGAAGGAAACTTCTTTTAGTAAAAATGATCCAAATTCCTGAGCAACTCATTTAAGTATTGGCAACATAAATGTCTCATCTTAGTTTCCCAGAAGTCAGTAGCTTATGCAGAATATGGTATTCACTCACAAAACCAAGATTATACTGGAAGTAAAAGCATGTGTTACAAAGTAAAATTAACATTCCGTTGTTAACTTGATAAACACAAATGAACCTTTCTCTGGAAAACAAGATCTTTTCCCCTTGTCTTTTCTAAAGTAAACTGTCAGTTTAAGAGACTTCTACTAACATGAAAGACAAAGTCTGTTGTGTATCGTCCCTGCGTTTCCTGTAGATGTTTTAAGGGCTGTTCCTGTAGGTCTCAGTTTTAGCTTCAGTATCCATGAGCCTTCGCATTCTAGTCCACATGTATCCCCAAAACACATGAAGAATAGATTTCTGGCAGAGTTTGCTTACACACAGTGACCTTCTGTTCCTAAGGGAAGAATGAAAAGTGTGGGAATGGGACGACACACCTCCAGACAGTTACTCTGACAGGTGACACTCCGCACAGAAACTAGAGACAGCAAACACCAAATTCCTTCATTTCATGAGAATTTAATAAAACAGCAACATACACACATTGGTGTGTATCATAGTAGATAAAACCATGTTTTAAAGACTATTTAACAACAGAGTAAATTGGCTATTATATTAAATGAGGCAAAACTCTATGCATCTACCATCAGTAGAGGAAATTCTCACAGATGCCTAACTTTATAAAATATAGGTGCTCATGAAAAAAAATGGGCAGAAACCTTCTAATATATAAATAGTAATTACCCACACGTGGTGGATTCATCAATTTAAATCCATCCATTTCTCCTGTATTTGAAAAAAAATTAGTTGTAATGAACATGTACAACTGACTGGGAAATAAAGTGTTCTGGTCTTACTAGGTAAAGGTGACACTTTAGGGGCAACTGAAGGCATGACCCGGAGTGTTTAGTCTCAAGTACAAAAATTTCTTTAAGTCTCAGTTTTTAGCTTCAGTATCCATGGGCCTTTGCCTTCTAGTCCACAATATGGCTCTGCTCTAAAAGGTAAAACTCTGCTTTAGCTTACTATCAAGATATTGAAACAATTACTTTTGTTGGTCAAATGATGAGGGCTGTGGCATTGAGTCTGTCAGGACTGAAAAACTGGGCCCAATGGAAGGGCCTCCCGCTAGGGACCCCACTGCTCACTCCAGCTGCTCTGTCTTTCCTCCTACTTTATACAAAAATCTCAAGAATTCAGAATCATACAAGACACTAGTAAAAAGGTGACAATACTTGTCTCATTGTGGGTAACAGTAGTTGTCCTGCTCTCTGAGGAGAGGAGCCAGACAGCCTGGATACAACACAGAGCAGGTGTTGAGCTGCAGATGGCAGAAACACCTGATTCTGTCCCCTCACTGAGAGGTCAGAAGAGAGTGACACTCCTTGGTTTGTTACACATGGACACAGCAGAGTGGGTCACTGCTCTGTCATTCTCCCTTATCTTCACTTCATGATACTCACCAAGGAACATTTTCAGGGAAGAAAAACATCTTCCAACACTTACTGGTATCCCATGTAGATATAATAGTTGCCCCAAAGGACCCATTTGCCATAGTAAACTCTCCTTCCCGAGCTCTCAAGTTCCATTTTTCATATTGACTTTTGTCCTGTGCAGTAAAAAAAAAAAAAGGGGGGGGGGGGGGCTCCTGCTATTGTGGGTGGAGCAGATCCAGGTGGGCTCAAACGCATTGTATGTCTTGTATGGGTGACTTAACCTGGATCACTCTCTGACCTACTCCTCTTCGGTCCTATCTGTAGAATAAAACTTCTTGAATCTTAGTCCTATTTCGTTGGCTTTACCTTTCCAAATGAACCTGAAATGGAGTTTGAAAGAAATTAAGCAGATTTTATTTGGTTATTTGTGTTTTTTACAGAACTGTTTCTAGCCAAGATTTCTCTCTTTTTAGTCATGTTTTCCTTCATAATATGCATGCCTGGCTTTTAAATTTTCTTCCAGAAGTGATTATTTCAGGAAGTTATGGTTGGAATTTTCTGGCAATAAAGATATTGAAGTTTAGGCCATTTGTAAATAGCGAAATCTAATTAGTCAAAGCCCATGTGTTAAGTAAGCATCACCAAAGAATGTTATGTGGGCTTTTCTCCGTCGTCACAGGTTTGGCGCCAGGGCCCACAGCACACACTTAAAAACATTGTATACTGGACATTTTAATGAGAGCCATCAACAGCTGGAAAGAGATACATTCCCCCAGAGTTCATGGATCCTGTGCAGATCCAACCTTGCAAAATCAGCCAGCACCCTGCTTCCCTGCCAGTACCTTCCTCTAATTTATTAATTTATACCAGCAGAGAACTGAGGAGCAAGAGAAACACACAGAGAGAGAACACAGGAAGCATTGGGATGTCAGGCTTTGGGGAGCTGTTCAGACTGAAGGACAGATCTCTCCTGCCCCTCATGGAACACTTGCCTCTCCCACAGCTGGGAGAAGGGGAGACCACTTTCTGCACATTGACTAGAAACTGACTGGGTGAGAGTCCAATTTGCCCCAGTGACTGTTTCCTGGAGAAGTGACTTAGAGACACAGCCAGTGTCTCAGTTTGAGTTTTGCCAGAAGCACAGCCTAAGAAGGGGTTCTAAAGGTGAGAAGTAGCTTATTTGGAAGGTTATCTGGGTATAAATATTGAGAGGAGGGTGGAGAACAGAGACAAGCTTTCCTGTCTCAGGTGTTCCTCTAGGGAACACAGGAGCAAGCATCAAATTGAAGCCTGAAAGGTGAGGGATCGCAGGTGTTTATAGACCACTTAATGCCAGTTTTTTTCCCACTACTTTTATTAATATACAAATGTAATACATAGTATTTACAATGAATTTGGGTGTTTCGTGCATCTACGTATCACATCGACTTCACGATCCCTTCCCATCTTCTACCCTCCCACCCCCTCCCTGTCCCTCCCCCCGGCTCCAGCTATCACTTTTCCAAGTCCGAGAAACCATACGGTGTTTAACATATTAATATTCCGCGCCTAAGTCATTTCACTCAAGTCACCACTCTACCTCAGCTTCCTATTCCTCTAATGGGTTCGCAGTAGTCAAATCTTGATATCTCCTCTCTGAATCCATACAATCCCTTCATTTGGATATTCACCAAAAGGTTTTTTCCATATTTTCCTACATCTTTGTTGTTACTGTTAAACCTGGCCTTACCCACCAGTTCACACTAGAAAATAATTATAAGCATGTAGTTCAAAAGACTAGTTAATTTGGGAAAGAAGAAAAAATAATAAATAAATAAATTTCAATTGCCTTAGCTGAATACTGGAAGGTGCATATTTGTTCATTCACAAGGTTATGTTTACATCAATCAGTTTCCTTAGGATAAACTTTCATTAGTGACCTAACAAGTGAATTGCTACAACAAAATAAAGTTAAAACCATATCACATTGCTACATTAAATGAACTTAATTCTATGCCACATAAATATATTTAAAGCAACAGACATGAAGGCAAATCTAGTTATTTCAGAATTTCCTAACTTTCATATCTTATTTACTCATATTTCACTGATTACTAACCTACTTTTTTCTCAGCTCATTCTCCTCTAGCTATTGTCACTTTTTCTCTGGGGTCATTGTTGTCGCTGGTCTCCCTTTCACTGTCCAAATTTCCTTTAAGTATTTTCTGCAATACTGGCTTAGTGGCTGCAAATTCCTTTAAGCTGTCTCTGTCACGGAAAGTTTTAAGTTCTCCCTTTAAATTAAAAGATAATTTTGCTGGATATAGCAGTCTTGGTTGGCATTTATGTTTTTTTAGTGCTTGGATGACATTGCTCAATGATCTTGCTTTTAGAGTTTGGATTGAAAAAATCTGCCATTATCCTGATGGGTTTATCTTTGTAGGTCACCTTCTGTTTTTCTCTTACTGCTTTTAGTATTTTCTCTTTGTGTTGGGTTTCTAGAATTTTAATTACGATGTGTCGTGATGAGAGTCTCTTCTGATCAAAGATGTTTGGTGTTTTATATGCCTGCAAAAGTTCCATGTTCATTTCTCTTCTTAGATTTGGGAAATTTTCTTCCATTAGTTCATTAAACATGTCCTTTAAGCCTTCTGTTTTGTCCTCAGTCTTCTCCTCGATTCCCATAATTCTGAGGTTATTTCTCCTTGAATCATCTATCAGTCGTTGTAATGACTCGCTTTCTTTATTTACTTTGTATTCTTCATGGCCTGTATGTTGCAGCTTAGTCACTTTATTTTCTAGGTCTGACATACTATTCTGAAGTTGTTTAAAGTGGTTGCTTATTATTACC
>PVKB01003598.1:0-190478 GCA_004027205.1 Ctenodactylus gundi | reverse complement strand
GGAAAACATGTATATTTGTGTACTCAAGTTCACAGTAAAACTACTCAAAATAGCTAAGACGAGGAAGCTAGCCGGTGTCCGTGGGTGGAAGGCGGATGAGCAGGAAGCAGAGAGGGACAGAGGGAATGAGCAGCGGGGAGGACGCGGGTCACAAAGCAGAGGCAGAGGAGGATGAGACCCTGGGGCTGGGCGGGGAGAGGGGAGTTACATGCTCAACAGGTAGAGGGGGCAGTTCTGCAAGAAAAAAGTTTTGGATATGGGAAATAGTCATGATTATGCAACAATGTATGTACAACTGGGCCCGGTGGGGCAGGTCTCTAATACCAGCACTCTGGGGAGGCTGAGGCAGGAGAATTTCAAGTTCAAGCCCAGCCTGGGTAATCGACAATTTAGTGAGGCCTTATTTCAAAAATTAAAATAAATAAATAAATAAATAAATAAATAAAAATGGCTGAGGGCTGGCGGTGTAGCTCAGTGGTGAAAGTGCTTGTCTAGCATGTACAAAGCACTGGGTTTGATTTCCTAGCAAGGCATAAAAGTTAGCCAGTGTGGTGCATGCCCGTAATCGCAGCAGTCAGGAGGCTGGGTCAGGAGGATTACCATGAGGTCAAGGCCAGCCTGGGCTACATAATGAGTTCAGGACCAACATGCACTATAGAATTGGGACCCTGTCAGAAAAAAGGAAAAAAACAAAATGCAAATTATAAAAAAAAAAAATTCAAAGTTTAAGAAAAGAAAGGCTGGGCTGGAGGAATGGCTCAGTGGTTAAAGTGCTTGCCTAGCAAGTACTAAAGTCAAGCACTACATACCTGAGTTCGATTCCCCAGTACCATATAAGCTGGACATGGTGGTGCACACCTGTCATCCCAACACTGGAGGCTGAGACAGGAGGATTGCCAAGAGTCCAAGGCTATCCTGGGCTCCATAATGAGCTCAGGACAAGTCTGGTCTCTATAACCACACCCTATCTAAAAAAGAAAAGGAAAGGCTGGGGACTGAAGGAGCAGCTCAGAGGTAAAAGCCCTTGCCTAGCAAGCTCAAGGCCCTCAGTTCCATTCCCTGGCACCACAATAAATTGGGCGTGGTGGGGCATGCTTATAATCCCAGCACTCCGGAAAGCTGAGGCTGAGCAGGCCTTCTTTTTGTCCAAGGGCATCCTGGGCTACAGAGTAAAAAAAAGAAGGGCTGAAGATGTAGCAAAGGTCCAGGATTCTGTTTCCATTATAACAGAATAAGATGCACTTGATACTGCTGAACATTTATTTTTTACCACTGAACATTTAAGAGTAGTCAAGATACATATGTGCACAAAATGCTCAACTTCATTGTAAACCTTAAATTTTGCGCTTATACATATCAATAAAATGGGGGAAAAATTTTAAAAATAAATAAAAAGTCAAGATAGAAAATTTTGTTGTGTGTATTTTACAATATATATATATATTTTTTTACATAGGGCCTCACTCTGCTGCCCAGGCTGTTTCTGAACTTACTCTGTAGCCTATACTGACCTCAAATAGACAACAATCCTCCCGCCTTAGCCTCCTGAGTACTGGAATCACAGGCATGTGCCACCATATCTGGCTTATATGGTGCTGGGGATATCACACCCAGAGCCTTGTACTTCCTAGGCAAGCACTCTAACCACTGCGCTATTCCTCCAGTCCAAAAAAAAAAAAAAAAAAGTTTTAAATGCGTGTGATCACACAAAGTAAAAACCCAAAAAACAAAAACCCCAGTTATCCAAAATCCTATAAGCAAATTCTTATTTCCTCATATTTCCCACCTAATTTTTCTGACACCTTTTCTGAAAACACTGAGATTACATTAAGATTATAATATGTAAGTGTCCTGCATTTTTCCTTAGTTTGTATTTTTTTCAGGTCACTTACAAAAATCTCTAGTTATATAATATTCCATGGGTTGATTCCACATGGACAGACCATAAAATGCCTCAAACACTTTAGACCTTAGAAGAGAACCCCCTCTGATGTCCCCCACTTCCAGAGGGAACTACCTACACTCTGCTGGTGGCAGTAAGAGCCCAGAGTAGGCCCACCAGGAGGTGCCTCAGGCCTGGCACCTGCTCATCCTGGAAGCCCAGAGCCGGGCAAACCCACGTTCGGCAGCACTTGGAACTCTCTCAGCCTATTTCTCAAGGTCCCTGGGCAGCTGCCAGATCCCTGAGCATCAGAGCCCACATCCTGGGCAGGAAAGAAGAGGGTCTGACTTTTGAAGTTTTGTCTTTAGATTAAACCTAGGGCCTCAAGGCAAAAGGAAGTCTCTCTTCACAGTGCATCTGCTCTACAAGCTCCAGGGTCAGCAGGGCCACAGCTGCCCCTCCTCCTCCAGCACGCCACTAGCTGGAGAGAACTGGTCTAGCCATCCAGGAGCCACCCTAGAACTATGTTAGATCCCGCCCCTTCCCACAAGTAGTCTGATTTCCAGCTCTGGGCCAGGGGACCAGCTCAGCCGGAGCTTAAAAGTACTCTGATCACCAAGCTACACCCCAGTCCCTAAATAAACTCTTAACCTTGTAAGAAAATACTTTGGTAGGACTGGAGGAATGGCTCAGCAGTTAAAGCACTTGCCTGGCAAGCACTAAGTACCCGAGTTCGATTCCCCAGCACCACATAAGCTGGGCATGGTGGCGCACGCCTGTAATCCCAGCACTTGGGAGGCTGAGGCAGGAGGACTGCTGTGAGTCCAAGGCCAACTTGGGCTCCATAGTGAGTTCAGGACCAGCCTGGACCACAGAGCTTGTCTAAAAAAAAAAAAAAGTTGGGGCCTGGAGGAATAGCACAGTGGCTAGGAGCTTGCCTAACAAGCACAAGGCCCTGAATTTGATTCTCCAAGACCACATAAGCCATGGTGGTCCAAGCCAGCAGTTGGGAGGCTGAGGCAAGAGGACCACCATGAGTTTGAGGCCAGCCTGGGAGTTCAGGACCAGTCTAGACCACAGAGTGAGATCCTATTTTAAAAATACATATATATATAAAATGTTGGAAGACAGTCAATACACTTTCCCACCTTGGCAAGTTCCTATACAGTCATTACATATCCTACTGATTATGCAATACGCAAGTTACAAAATCAAATCAAGATCCTAAGAAACAAGGCAGGAGCAGGAAACATGACTAGAGGGCTGTCCAGGGGTGCAGTCGAGCGGTAGCTAGTCTGCAGCTCTGGCCTTTTTTCTCAGGGCTGGGGCTCAAACCCAGGGCCCTGGCCATGCTAGGCAGTGCTCTCCCGCTTGCCCAGGCCCAGCTTACGACCGGGGTGACAGCATGAACTCAGAGATGGCTGTGGTTTACTGTTATAGGGAGAACTGTGGGTGAGCGCAACTATGACACCCTGCCTGCGGAGCACCAGCGCCGCTAGCTGCCAACTGGCCCCATGTGGTGCCCATCAGCGGCGCATGTTGGCCTGGGCCCGCTCAGCCGCAAAGCACCTGCCTGGCATGCACAACACGGGCTAGATTCCATGGTGTGAGAGGAAATATCAATGCGGCATTTGTTCTGACGGGAAGTGGCCTTCTCACATGGGCTCTTTTTTGTTGTGGTAGTCAATGGAACAAGGTTTTACTGGTAAGACCATGTGCTCTGGGAAAGGTGGCTAGAGACGCTGCTTCAATTGAGCCGGTCGCAAAGAGCTTCCTGGGGCTGGGAGGTTGAATAGTGAGCATCGTGAGAGGTCAGAGTGCCGTCAGCCATGGCTCCAGGACATGGACACTAGCATGGTCACACTAAGATGAGACTTCCAGATTACAGGAAGTGGAGGATCGAGGGGACACTGTTGGAAACCGTCCAGAAAAAGCTGGCAGCACAAGGAGGGGCCCTTGGGGCCGCAATTAAGTTTGGAGATACATAGGTGGTTTTGCAGACGTTTCTTTCTTTGGTGTGTTATTTGAAGGATTCAAATGGGGATTTGCTGCATTTATGGTAGCTGTAGGAGTTGAATACTAACTGGAGTCCCAGAGTAAAACCAAGAAATACCACTGAACACAGTGCATGGAAGTTGTCTCACCAAATTCTTAACTCTCACAAAAATAAGATTGCACCACTGTAGCTTGTGTGCCTGTCCCATAAAGAATCCTAGTAAAATACCATAAAGAAAAATAAAGAGCTCTGGTCCCCATGTCAGTACCTCCCTGACTGTCCCCTAGCACCAGCTCCTTTTGGAAGATGTTCTTGAGAAAATAATTAGAATTATGCATCACATCAAAGTAGTCTGGGGCAGACATCTTTATGTTCTTCAAGTTATAAAGTAAATCGAAGACTAAGGATTTCTCAAAATGTTTGAAATGAACACTCGAGATTTTTTTTTCTTTTCTTTTTTTCGAGACAGGGTCTAGCTCTGTAGCCCAGGCTGGTCCTTAACTATGAAGCTCAGGCTGGCCTCAAACTCCTGGCAATCTACCTGCCTCAGCCTCCAGAGTGCTGGGATTACAGGCATGTCCCATCATGCTCCGCTTTATGTGGTGCTGGGGAATTGAACTTTGGGCCTTGTGCTGGCAAGGTATGTACTTTAACTGCTGTGTCATTCCTCCAGCCCCACACTCTAGAAGTGTATCTAATTTCCAGACATTTTGTTGGTTTGCAAATGTGAAAATCTCTACTACTCAGAAGATCTAGGAATGAGCCCTGAGATCCCAACGCTCAGGGAGGCTGAAGAAGAAGGATCTCAAGTGTAAACCCAGCTTGAGAAAGTTAGCAATTTAGTGAGATTCTAACTCAAAATAAAAACAATTTTTAAAAGGGGCTGAGAGCTGGTGGAATGGCACAGCAGTTAAGAGCACTTGCCTAGCAAACACAAGGCCCTGAGTTTGATCCCCCAGTACCATATAAGCTGGGTGTGGTTGTGCACACCTGTAATTTCAGCACTTGGAAGGCCGAGGCAGGAGGATTGCTGTGGGTTTAAGACCAGCCTGGGCTACCAAGTGAGTTCAGGACAGTGTGGACTACAGTGGGACCCTGTCTTTAAAAAAAAAAAAAGGGGGGGGGGGGCTTGGGAATGTAACTCAATGCAAAGGTCCTAGGTTAAATGCCTAGTATCACAAAGGGGAATAAAAGCAGAGGACATACAAGCTAAGACCCAGGTCCCACAGGTCCGGTTCCTTGTAGTCTCTGGCCATACCATTAGTCCAATGGGGAAGCACTTTCCCACCCTCTCCAGCGCCACAAAAACAGCCGCTTCCTTAACACTTACCACCCTCCACACTGAGGAGTTAGAACCCTGGAGAGCTATGAAAATGCAGAAGGAACACCCCCCACCCCCAGACGTATCCAACCCTGTTAACTATCTGCAGGAAACATCACCCGATGTGTTTCTGTCCGCCAAGGTCCAGCATGTGACCAGAACTGGGCTGGCTCCTCTCCCTCTAGGAATAGGAGACAGTCTTACTCCTGCCCTCCAATTATACGCACCTCCCTGGGGGAAAGCAAGACCTCGGTGGACACACGGACTCTAATGCAGGCACAGCGACAGCAGGTTGGGCCCTGCTAGGAAAACAAACACCCTTCTGACCATAGCCCAGGCTGACCTTGAACTCAGAGTGCTCGGGTTACAGGTGTACACCACCTCCCCCACCTTATGTGGAACCAGGGAATTGAACTCAGGGCCTCCGGCTTGCTGGGCAAGGGCTCTAACTGCTGGGTATCTTCCTGCTTCAGCCTCCTGCCTGTGTGTGAGATTTCAGGCATGTGCTGGCCCGCTTGGCGTACGTGGTGCTGAGGAATGAAACCTGGGTCCTCCAGCACTCTAATCGTTTTGCTATCCGTTCAGACTCAGGACCTGGCAGTCACTGGCAAGTGCTTTAACCAGAGTTGTACCCCTAGCAGGAGAGGAGTAAAGCCAAAGGACATCTGGGCAAAGCTGTGCGTATCTCAGGTGTGCACTGCCTGCGAGGAGCAGGAAGGTGGCAGGAAGAGTCTACTCAGGAGGTGCTCACAGGAAATCAGAGACAGGAAGGGGTCGAAGATGGAGTCTAGATTTTGGTCACGGCGAGGGCAGGAGAGGCAAGAAGATCCTGCTGAGAAGTAGGGGCAAGCACAGTGGGCGGGGATGAGGGAGGCATGCCCAGCGTGGAGGCCTGCGGGTCATGGGTGACAGGGAGCAGGGCCACATCGGCCAAGAGTTCCGACCCAGACCAGACAAGAGCAGCTGCAAACGCTCAGCAGGCAGGTGACAGCTATGGCCAGAGAGATCAGAGAACCCACGAGTGCACCGAAAATGGCAAGTGGCGGGCAGACCCGCCAGTGAGAACACAGAAGCCGAGAGAAAGGACAGTAGGAATCCCAGGGACGGAGCAGCCCTGGGTGTCCAACGCCAAGGAGGGTGTGCACAAGCCCTGATGGTGTGTCTGAGGCGGACAGGGTCTCAGGACGCTTAGCAGGGACAGATCAGGCAAGGGATCCAGGGAGACACACTCAAACAGTCTTGGTTTCAAAGGCCAGGAGAGGTTTATGTTTACTCGTTTGTCTATAGTGCTAGGGATGGGGCCCAGGGCTTTTACACTGAGCTACATCCCAGCTCACTTTCACTTCTTATTTTATTTTTACTGGGGATTGATTTTGACACATTCTTGCTAAACTCCACTTTGTCCAGGCTGGGCTTGAACTTGTGACCCTTTTGCCTTAGGATCAAGGCCGGGCCTGGCTCAGGAAAGACTTATCTGAAAGAAAGCACCAGTAGCAAGGGCAATGCAGCATGTCCCCCATGACGACAAGGGATGGTGAGGCGCAGAGGGAGCAGGAGGGGCCCGTGCACAGCCGGAACGGGCATCTGCCAAGCAGCAGCAGGGCCTGGACGCCCTGAGGGAGCTGTCTGCTGGCTAATGCCTGGGGAAACAGGCACAACTGCCACTGAAGACGAACGCTAAGCCCTCCAATTTGTTCTCTTTCTTCCTTTCTCTTTCTTTGCTGAGACAGGGTCTCACTCCGTAGTCCAGGCTAGTCCTGAACTTGCTATACAGCCCAGCCTGGTCTCCAACTCATAGCAATCCTCCTGCCTCAGCCCGCCGAGTGCTCAGATTACAGGCATGCACCACCTCAACCAGATTCTGTGCCGCTGAACTCAGGGCCTTGTGCTTGCTAACTGCTGTGCTACTCCTCCAGCCTCACCTCCAATTTCTCTAAGCAGGATGCTAGGGAATGAGCTTCCACAGGGACATCATGGGTGGACACCCATAGACCCACCAAGGACTTTCAGGAAGGCCATCTGGAGAATGGGCTGCGCCCAGTGGTGGAGGCTGGGGGAGCTGGGACAAGCAGAAGCGGTTTTCTTTTTCCTTCTGTTTGTACTGGGGATAGAAGCCAGGGCCTTGCACATGCTACATACTCTGCCATGACGGCAAACCAAATTTCTTTCTTTTCCTTTCCTTCTCTCTCTCTCTTTTTTGTGACAGGGTCTCGCTCTGCAGCCCAGGCTGGTCCTGAGCTCACTATGGAGCCCAGGCTGGCCTTGGACTCAAGGCAATCCTCCTGCCTCAGCCTTCCGAGTGCTGGGATTACAGGCGGGCACTACCACACTGGCTCCAAAACAAGTGACATCCCTCAGCGGATACCCAAGCTATGATATATATATATATATATATATATATATATATATATATATATATATGATATACCCAAGCTAAGTTATATAATTGGCACTTCCTCCGGTAGATGCCTGCACTTCACAAGCAGAGGCAGAGGTGCGTTGGTCCAAGGATGAAGTTTTATCAGATGTGCACATAGAGAAGCTGAGGATTCTGCTTGAGAAACGAAGAAAGAGGGATTAGAAAACTAAAGGCTGGAGTGGGGGGCTAGTGCAGCTATTGAGTGCTTGCCTAGTATCATGGCTTGGATCTGGAATGTCCCCCAAAAGTCTCATGTATTTGAATGTTATAGATTGTCTATGGAACCACGTCCTGCGGGAGATTGGGGCCTAGTCTGGAGGGGCAGGTTACAGGCATGTAGATTGGATTACAGGCATGTAGTGAGGGCTTACGACACCTTTCACACCTGGATACAGGAGAAGCTGATCGCTAGGATGAGACCTGGAAGGATGTATAAGCTGGTTCCTGTTCCTTGAAGACTAGTTTCAACTTGCCTAGACTTTGGCTTCCTGTTTGAAATGTCGAGGATCTGCTTCCACCTCTGCCTCTGCCATGTACTTCCACGGTTGCCAGCCATTCCTGAGTGGACTATGACCTTCTAAAACTATGAGTGAAAATAAACCCTTCCTCCCCTAAATTTGTAGATGTTGGGTATTGAGTCACACCAATGAAAAAGTAACTAAGACACCTGGCAAGTGCAAGGCTCTGAGTTCAATTACCCAGCACCACAAAAGTCAGTCGTAGAGGTGCACGCTGGTAATTCCAGCACACAGGAGGCTGAGGCAGGAGGATTGGCGTGAGCTCAAGGTCAGCCTCAGCTACATAGTGAGCTCAGGACCAGCCTGGACTACAGAGAAAGACCTCATCTCAAAAGTAAAGTGAAGAAAGTAAAGGCAAGGGCTGGAGGAATGGCAGAGTAGTTAAGGAGCTTGCCTAGCAATTGCACAGCTCTGAGTTCAGTACTCCAGCATCACATAAAGTTAGGTTTGGTGGCACAGGCCCGTAACCCCAGCACTCAGGAGGCTGAGGCAGTTGGATTGTCCTGAGTCCAAGGCTAGCCTGGGCTACACCAGGGAGTTCAGGACCAGCCTGAGCTTCAGAGTGAGACCCTGTCTCAAAAATAGGAAAAAGAAGAAAAGAAGCTAAAAGCTTCAGGCCAAAATAAAGAGACAGAAGCAGGAGAGAAGGTGTAAGAAAGGGGAAGGCCAGGATTTGGGAGGCTACAATCCTGACAGGGTGCCACTCTTGGGAATCACACGGACCAGGAGGTGGCAGCTGAAAACAGACCGGAAGGAAGGCAGCTGCAGCTGTCAAGGTCAAAGTACTAAGAGGCTTATGCGACTAATGCCAAGGTAGGGCCTGGCCTGGCTCCGGCGGGGCGGAAGACTGCACACCGAGCACCAGATCGTCAACCACACAGGAGAGGGCCATCTTTATGTCGGGCTGGTTCCACAATCACCATGGGAAGATTCAGGCACTGCCTAACTGTACACTGATCACAAGGACTGCACTACTGAAACAAACACTGCAGGCACGTCCTTAGTCCGTTCCTCAGGTAGTGAGGAGGATGTCACAGTTTTGTTTAATTTTGAGATAGGGTCTTGTTAGGTTGCCCAGGCTGACCTGGAACTCCTAGGTTCGGGCCATCCTCCTGCCTCTGCCACCCATACAGCCGAGACTCAGGAGCATGCCTCTGTGTCTGGCCACATCTTTGAATATAATAGTCTTTTTTCTCCACCTCGATCCTCTAATTCCCAAGTTTAAAACTGCACACAATGGGACTGGAGAGTAGCTCCACAGTTAGAGCGCTTGCCCACCATGCAGAAGGCCCTGGGTTCAACTTCCCACTAGTTCTCTTTTAACAGACAGGAACCCACTTGCTCTGTAGCCCACTCTGTGACATCAGAACTCAGCGCTGGTACAGCAGGTCTCTGGAGTTTTGATCCACTCTAAGACACTGAGCAAGCCCTGGTCCTGCGCCCATGCCCGCACCCTGTAGTCAGCACTGCCCTGAGGTGAAGGGCACACATCAGGATGGCTGCCAGAAGGCAGGCGCCCTCTCACCTAGGAGCAGAAAAGCCGAGAAGTAAATCAGTCCCTGAGTGTTCAAGCAGACACGTTTTCTTTCTAAGATAGTCTTGTTATTTAGCTACGGCTGACCCCCAACTTGTAATTCTCTTGTCTCCGCCTCCTAAATGCTATGTTTATCTGGACAACCATGACTGGCTTTTTCCCCCCTTCTTTTTCTGTGGTACCGGGCATCCGGCTCAGTACTTTCACAGTGAGCTACATATCACACCCATTTAAAAATTTTTGATTTTGAGACAGTCTTGTTAAACTGGCCCAGGAGGAACTGAACATGGAATTCTCCTGCCCAGCCTTCCACTGGGCCTAGCCTTGGCTGTTTCTTAAAGGCTTTGTGTATTTTTTTGCAGGGGAGGGGGCAACAGGGTCTTGTTCCATAGCTCAGACTGGCCTGGAACACAGAATAATCTTCCTGCCTCAGTCTCTCAAGTGCTGGGATTACAGGCATATGCCACTATAGCCAACTACTTATGGGGTGCTGGAGGACTGAATGTCAGGGGGTACCTGCTTCTGAGGCAAGTGCTCAAATCACTGAGCTCCCAGCACTGTGCTGTTATTTATGTTTTTTTTTTTTTTTTTGAGACAGAGTCTCATGCTGATATACAGGTTGGTCTTAAACTTCCTATGTAGCCTAGGCTGGCCTCAAACACATGGCAATCCTCCTGCATCAGCCTCCCAGTGCTGAAGTAATGGGGTGTGACACCATGCCCTACCAATTTTTTTTTCAGACAAGGTCTCGCTCTGTAGTTCAGGCCAGTCCCAAACTATGTAGCCCAGGCTGGCCTCAAAAACATACAATCCTTCTGTGTCAGTCTCCCTAGTGTGGAATTATAGAAATGTGTTACCATCTTGGTTTATGTAACTCTGGGCTATTCAACTTAGCATCTTGAGCCTGCTAGGCAAGCACTCTATAATCACTGTGCCATTCCTCTAGCCTCCCAACTAATTCGTATGTGGATTTGAATCATTGGCCCTACACATGCCAGGCCAGTGCTTGAACCACTGAGCTATGTCCCCAGCTGCTTTGTGTATTTTTTTTTTTTTTTTTTTTGAGACAGGGTCTCACTCTTTAGCTCAGGCTGGTCCTGAACTCACTATGGAGCCCAGGCTGGCCTTGGACTCAGGGCAATCCACCTGCCTCAGCCTCTGAGTGCTGGGATTACAGGTGTGCGTCACCACACCTGGTTTATGTGGTGCTGTGGAATCGAACTTGGGTACTTAGCATTTGACTAGCACTTGCTATGCAAGCGCTTTAACCGCTGAGCCATTCCTCCAGTCCCAGCCTTCAGCTTCTTAGGCAGGCACTTCAACGACTGAGCTACACCCCAACCCCTGTACTCTCTTGATGCAAGATTCCTGCTCATTTCTGTAAACCTGCAGATGGACATTATTATTCCTGCTTTCAAGTCAAGCAAATGAAGAACTGAGAAGTCACAAGCCTTTTCTGGTGCTCACACAGATGATAAATGGCAGAACCTGAACCTGGGCCCAAGTGTTTAATGATTGCACATTCTGCCCTTGTACTAACCCGTTTTGAAACTAAGTACCTCTGCAGTGGGTCTACCTCCTATGGCCTGGAACAATTCTCACTGCACTTTGGGTGATGATGACATACACAAAGCACTCCACTGGGGCACGGCATCCCCACCCTGGTCTCCACCAGTAATCCCAACTCTGTGTGCATGCCTGGAATGAGGAATGGCTCAGAAAAAGAACTAAAGATGATAAAGTAGGGCCTAGTATTAGCAACCAAGGGCTGTGAGGAACAGGGCCATCCTAGGTAGCAGTGTCGGCAGGTTCATCTGCTGGTTTCTCAAAGCTAAACACAATCCTTTTATACTGAGTCCTATGGGCTTGTTGCAAATTTTTATAAACTTATCAACTGATTCAGGTGTTTGCACTGAGTGCAGCAGTGTACACCTGTAATAATCCTACTTATGGGCTGGGGGTATAGCTCAGTGGTTAAAGTCCTTGCCCAGCAAGTGCAAGGCCCTGAGTTCAAGTCCCTAGCACCACAAAAGCCCAGTGTGGTGACATACACCTATAAATCTAGCACTTGGGAGGCCGAGGCAGGAGGACTGTTGTGTTACAGGGCACCATGGGCTACACAGTGAGTTCAGGACCAGTCTGTACTACAGAGTACAATCCTGTCTCCAAATAAATAATAAGAAAAATAAGAAAAATGGGCTGAAGAATTGCATAGCAGTTAAAACGCTTACCTAGCAAGCACAAGGCCCCGAGTTCAATTCCCCATACCACATAAACCAGGCGTGGTGGCACATATCTGTAATCCCAGCACTGGGAGGCTAAGGCAGGAGGATTCCCATGAATTCTAGGTCAGCCCTGGCTATACAATGAGTTTAGGATCCGTGTGGACTACAAAGTGGACCCCGTCTCAAAAAATAAAACAAAAATATCAAAAGAACAGTAATCCCAGCTGAGGCATTGGAGGCTGATGCAGCAGGAATATAAACTAGAGGCGAGCCTAGGCAAATTAGGGAAATCTTATCACAAAATAAAAAGCGCTGGGTTTAATCCCCCAGTCTACCACCAAAATATATATATATATATTGTTTGTGAACTGTCTGTTCATAGCCAACCTCGCTCTGACCTACAGATTCCCTATTTTATTTAAAGTTTTGAGAAAGGGCTGGAGGTACGGCACCGTGATTAAGGTGCTTGCCAAGCACTAGGTCCTAAATTCAACTCCCAGCACCACATAAGCCAGGCATAGTGGTGCACGCCTGTAATCCCAGCACTCAGGAGGCTCAGACAGGAGGATTGCCATGAGCCCAAGGTTAGCCTGGGCTACAGAGCAAACTTATATCTCCAAAAATAATACAATTTTGAATCTTAGTTGCTAAACTGCTCCATCTGGGTTTGAATTTGCAACTCCCCTGCCTCAGTCTCACAGTGCTGGGATCGCAGGCTCTGCTAGCCTGCAGACTCCTCATTCACCTCTGTATCCAGGCTCTCTCTGGGCCTTACACAGCAGGTGTGGGGTTTACCAAGTTCCCTCTGGGGCACCGCTATCACTCCACTTAAACCAACAGCGAAGGCCTATCAGACTGCACTTTTCCAGGAGCCCACAGCTTTCCCCAGCTCACCTTTCTCATGCACACGAGCGCAAGAATGAGACAACTTCCTGCGATTCTACACCCCAGGAACCTAGTGGCTGAGAAAGCTATCACGGATTACAGAATCTCCTTGGTACTCTGCTGCACATTCCAAGTTCACAGGAACAGGCAGGTTCAAGGATGTCGACCCAGCCTTCGTGGTGTGGCACTAGAATAACCAAGCAGAGAAAAATGGAGGTGCCCCTATTACCCCGGATTTCAACTTCTCTTATTCATACAGGCAACAACTGGATTCCTCACTGTAATAAACTACTTGGCCTAAGAGAATCTGATGAAAGCCACCATATAAAGACATAAAACAGAGTGCTATATAAACAACACTAGTTTTTTCCCTTTGGTACTAGGGATGGAACACAGGAACTTCACTCTGAGCTTCATCCTTGGCCTCTTTTTCTTGTGCACTTGAGACAGAGTCTCATTACTAGATCTGCCTCAGCCTCCCAAAGTGCTCGGATCATAGGCCTGCACCACCAGGCACCGGCTGGGTTTTTTGTTTGTGGGTTTCTCTGATACAAGGTCTCACTCTGTAGTCCAGGTTAGGCCTAAACTCACTATACAGCCTAGACTGGCCTCATAAACATAGCAATCCTTCTGCCTTGGCCTCCTAAGTGCTGGGATGATAGGCACGTACCACCATGCCTGGTTTACATGGTGGCGGGGAATCAAACCCAGGGCCTTGTGCTTGCTTGGCAAGTGTTCTAACCACTGTGTTATGCCCCAACCCCTTTTGAACTTTTATGGATCCTGGGCTGCAGGAACAGCACAGCAGTTAAAGTACTTTCCTTACAAGCACAAGTCCCTGAGTTCAAATCCCCAACACCACAGAAACTAGGTGTGGTGCCAAATGCCTGTAATCCCAGAACTCCGATGAGGCAGGAGGGTTGCCTTGAGTCCAAGACCAGCCTGGGCAGCACAGTGAGTTCAGGAGAAGCCTGGGCTACAGAGTGAGACCCTGTCTCAAAACAAACAAAACCTCACAAACTCTTATGGACCCAAATGAGGTCAAACTAACTCAGATGCACACACACAAATTTTCATCCTGATTTTTCTAACATTTTGCTGAGGAAAAAAAAAGCACAGATCTGACTGGAATAGGGTCCTCCACCCAAATTTTCCTTTTGGTGTAATACAAGGCAGAAGTCTTTATTTTCCAAACAATAACCTTCTGCGATATATTTCATGCATTTGTCATACATATTATATTCAACTTGAACTGGTGTATCTATGTATCACACCTTAACCTTTTTAGACAGTTTCTCACTCTGTATCCCAGGTTGGCCCTGGACTCACTAGTAGCCCAGGTTGGCCTCGAAATCACAGCAATTCTCCTGCCTCTACCTCCCAAGTGTTGGAATTACAGGTGTGGTGCTGGGGAATTGAACCTTGGGCCTTGCACATGCTGGGCAAGTACTGAGCTACACCCTTAGCCCCTCTCATTTCTCCTCTGGGAGTCTCTCATGTCATCCCTGTCATCACTGTCTTCACCATCTTGCCACGTGGCTTGAAATGTACCAGGTGCTCCTTGTCTATGAAACAGAGACTGAAGCCAGGTGAAGAGGTGCACGCACTTTCAGCACGCTGGGAGGCTGAGGCAGGAGGGTCCCAAGTCTGAGCCTAGTTCGGGTAAGTTAGGGCCTCAGCAAGATCCTGTCTCAAAATTACAAGAGTTAGGAACTGGGGGGTGGTGGTGTAGCTCAGTGGTTAAAGTGGCTGCCTAGCAAGCACAAGGCCCTGAGTTCAATTCCGAGCAGCACATAAACAGGATGCGGTAGCACATGCTGGTAATCCCAACATTTGGGAGGTTGAGGCAGGAGGACTAAGGCCACAGGGGGCTGCATAGTGAGTTCAGGATCAGTATGGACTTATTACAGAGCAAGACACTATCTCAGGAATAGAGAGAGAGAGAGAGAGAGAGAGAGAGAGAGAGAGAGAGAGAGGAAAACAACTAATACTGGGCCCATGGCACAGGCCTGTAAACCCTGCACTCCAACAGCCTGGGGCAGGAGGATCGGAACCTGAAGCCCGGCCCAGGGAACTTACTGAAACCTTGTCTCAAAATGAAAATAAAAAAAGGGTCTGGGGACTTAGCTTTGTATAAATGTCCTTGGTTCAGTTCCCGTACTCCCTCAAAAACAAAGCAAAACAACAAAACGAGCTGTAGCTCACCCTGGATTCAACCACTACAGATAACAACAGGAAGGAGACACGCAGAGACAGACACACTGGACTATCAGTGTTGGTGGGAACAACGCAAAGCCACCAACTCCCGCCTGACGTGACTGGGAGAGAGGCCGGCATTGGAACAGATCACAGAGCAATTTCTTGAGGCAGCCAAATTAGTTTGCAGTAAGGGGAAACTGTTTAACATTAATTCACTGTTAGAGCCAATCACGCTGTCAAGACAGAAACATGGTAGAATCAAATTTAATAGCCTATAACCAGTGATGGAAATGGGCTGGGCTGCAGCTTGGGGCAGCACTTACCAAGCATGCAGGAAGCCCTGGGTTCAATACTCAGCAATTCCCCCAGCAAAAATATTAATAAGATGCTGTCCGCTCAAAGCAAGAACAGAGTCCCAGGCATTCTTTTTTAACTAACGTCCTTTCTTCTTCCATTTACTCCCATCTTCTGCACATGCACACGTCCCAAACCACATGATCTTTTAAGTCAAGTCTGAGCATTTAATGAAAGCCTCTAAAAAAAGTACTAGAAAATGCATCAATTTCAGAGGCATCAAATGAACTGTCAGCTAACAGACCACACCTTTGTCTTCTTGCTGTCCTGCTTAGGTGGCCAAAGGGCACATTCTTCACAAGATGTGTTACTGCACCTCCTCAGCCATTGGTGAGCTCTGATTTCTGAGACGCTAAAAAAGCTTTGCAAAGCTGTTCCAATGCTTTCAATAATTACCTTTCTTCCACAGTTGCTGACACTCACTTTCCCAGTACACTGGAAGCTTTGCAGAAACCTAGAGACTCAAACACTTTAGTAGCCAGAAAGTATAACAACTGCCAGGGCCCGGACACAGGCCTCTAACCCTCTGGGAGGCCCAGGAAAGAGAACTGCAAGTTTGAGCACGACCTGTCAACTTAGCAAGACCCTGTCTCAAAACTGGAAATGAAAAATGAGCTAAGGAAGCAGCTCAGTAAGAAGGCCCTGAGTTCCAAGCAGCACAACAACAATGAAAGATCCGACATAGAACTTTTGTCAGGGGGCTTCTGAACTATTTTCCTGAATGAACCACGCACTCCGTGGCATGAACTACAGCCTCTGCCTTTGTCCAGCTAGGTGAGAAGGTAACAGTAAGCAAACACTGGCGTAAGAGAAATACGAGCTTAATTAAATGACCACTCTTCTCTGCCTTCCAAAATTTACTAGAAACACCTCCGGACCCACTGTATTCTATCCAGGCAAAACAGCAGAAGTGGAATCATTTCCACCTGTGCAGTCTGTTTTGACGGTGCAGTTGAATTTGCCCTTTGGATTTTGACTGTGAGCAGCAAGTGAAGTCTGGCTAGAGCTAAACACAACAGAGTATCTGCAGACAAGATACTCCACAGCTGGGTGGAAGCCATGAGTACCTCCCACCACAGAACTTAAGAGTTGGCCAAACAGGCTACCTGCCCTGGGGAAAGTTTTGGAGCAGCTGCTATGAAAGCAATAAGGAACAATTTTTTTTTTTTTTTTTTTTTTTGAGACAGGGTCTCCCCTG
Organism: Ctenodactylus gundi; assembly: GCA_004027205.1. Lineage (NCBI taxonomy): Eukaryota > Metazoa > Chordata > Mammalia > Rodentia > Ctenodactylidae > Ctenodactylus > Ctenodactylus gundi. The sequence goes on along the minus strand of PVKB01003598.1, from coordinate 173,947 downwards.
CAGCCCAGGCTGGTCCTGAACTAAGGAGCCCAGGCTGGCCTTGGACTCCCGGCAATCTTCCTGCCTCAGCCTCCTGAGTGCTGGCATAGAGCTTGCTAGGCAAGTGTTGTAACTGCTGAGCCATTCCTCCAGCCCCAGCCCCGTTTTTGGCTGTACTGGGGATCGAACACAGGCGTGAGGTTCATCCTTAGCCCTTCCTTTCTGTTTTGAGACAGGGTCTAAGTTGCTAAATGGCCCTGGCAGTGCTTGAATTTTAATCCTTACACCTCAGCCTCCCAAAGTGCTGCCATTACAGGCCTGTGTCACCAAGTCCACCTAATAAACACTGTAATCCCCCTTTTTTGAGACCGGGTATTGCTCTGCAGTCCTGGATGGTTCCCGGGGCTGGCCCTGAACTCTGGCCTCGGCTTCAACATGCTGAGGGCGAGGGGTCAGATCACTAGCAGGCGCCACCACACCCAGCCACTCTCGGGCAAATGCTCTAAACACGAGGATACACTCTGAGCCCCTTAAGGGTTTTTGTTTTGTTTTGTTCTTGGTAGTAGTAGTGGGGACTAAGCTCAGAGCATTTGTGCTGAGCCTCATTCCCAGCATTTCTTCTTTCCATTTAGAGACAGGGCGTCAGCAAGTTGCCCAGGCTGGGCTGGAACTTGTGATCCTCCTGCTTCAGCCTCTCAGACTACTGGGATGACAGGGGTGCACACACCTGGCTTCTTTCTCACCCACAAACCTTCCTACCACCTGAACTCCTCTCAACAGCCAGCATTCCCGGGTCTGACTCACCAGTGGGACCGCTTCAAGCATTTTCCCTAGTTCTTGCACTCCGTTCGTATCTATGAAGAAGTATCAGTTACTTCCAAGGACATTCAACCATCAACTACTAGACAGGGGGAATGGGAAATTAAAAAGTAGTAAGCCACGTAAAAGCCAGTTTTAATTTATTAAGTATTTATGCAGAGTTTACAAGTTACGAAGCCAGAAGTGACTTAATTCAACATACTTCCAAAGTTGTAGGTAAAGCATTCCAAAGGGAACTACTCAGGTTTTCAAACTCAGATTCAAGGAGATGATTCAATTATTCTTTACACTAATATTAAAAAGAATCACTCTAGAGCTGGATGTGGTGGCTCAGGCCTGTAATCCGAGCACTGCGGGAGGCTGAGGCAGGATGTCAAGTTTGAGCCCAGTATGAGAGACTTAAGAACATTTCCAGCCTGAACCATGGGTTCATTCTCTATAACCCCGATAGAAAGAGACTAAATTACATTTGTAAAATTACCTTTTAGTTAGACTGCATAAACATCTCACTAGTATGTTTACAATAAGTTAGCCGCCTGTTTTAAGAAGTTGTATCAACTGTATCACAGTTCATCATGGTCCTCAACTGCATTAGCTCAGTTCCAGCAGAGGAGTAAACAAGAACTGCATTTTTTTGAGACAGGGTCTCACTCTGTATTCCAGGCTAGTCCTGAACTCACTATAATATAGTCCACGTTGGCCCAAAACTTCTGGCAATCCTCCTGCTTCAGCCTCCTGAGTGCTGGGATTACAGGCATGTGCCACACTGCCCAGTTTATGTAGTGCTGAGGAGTTCAGGCCAGGGTCTTGCACTTGGTGGGCAACACTTTGAATACTCAGCTACATCAAGAACATTAAAAAGTCCAACGATTACACTGTAGTGCTAAACTGGCCAAATGCTGCACGCTTAGTCACTCTTTTGTTTTCGGCTTTCCACGATTTTCTTAAAAATCAGTAAACTTTAACCCACCTATCACATCGACCAAAAAGGTAAGAGCAAAACCAGCTTGCTGTTATGATTTAATTTGCCGCTAATTTGTGCCACGAAAAAAACCTAAGTTCTGCTGCAGCTGTAATCCCTCCTCCTCCCCCTCCAGTCCAGGATTTTCACTGAAATAATTCTAAGACTGATGGGTACAGAAAGCATCTGTGTGACAAACAGGTGAGGACAGAAGCAGAGCAAACGATGACCGGCCGGGCAGCGACGAAAGAGCAGAGAGACGGAAGCTGCAGCCAGCCACCGATAGCTCTGCCCTCCGACGAGAGCCGCCGGGACCCTGCGCAGTTCTAAGATCCACGGGAAACAGGCCCCCAAACGGCTCCGTCTTAGGTTTCCGCGGGTCACAAAAGAATAACGGACATCCTCCCAACGGCCGACCTGGAGATCCGCGCGCCGCTTCCGCCGGGCCCCACCCCGGCGCAGGGACAGGGCGTCAGCGGGGAGATGCGGGGGGCGCGGCGGCGCTGGCCCCGCTGCCCGTCTGGGTTCGCCTGGCCATCCACTCGCGTCCACCGTCTCTCACCCGAAGCCCTGCGCGAAGAGCAAACGCCTCCCGGCGCGAAAAACGAAGCACAGGCATTTCTCATCAAACCACTTTATTGGAGCGACGGGGCCGCCCCCAAATGGCGCGTCAGCTGCCCTGAGCGTGGTCCCCAAGCCCCCCGGGCCTCAACCTCAAAACACCCCCTCGTTTTCTCTCCGCTCCCCAGCTTCCAGCCACCGTAGGCCGGGACCGCGCGAACCGCTCACCGGCTCCCTGGGCGGCGGCCGCAGCACTGACGCCCCGCTCCAGAATGCTGCCCGGGCCCCAGGCGGCAGTTTTTGTCGCTGCTGCACCGCTGAGGGTGGGGGCCGCACGACGCTGAGCGGCGGCAGCGGCGCCGGGCTGACGTCACGCGCCATGGACCAGCCAGCGCGCGTGGGGACCGTCCCGCCCCCTGTCCCAAGGACCCCCCAATCAGGGAGGAACTTGGGCTAGGGGGCGGGGCCACAGCGGCGAGAGGGACCACCGGATTGGCGGAGAGGGAGGAGCGAGCGCATGCCCGAGCGAGTGAGCGCGAGCAGGGCGGGCCGAGGCCAGCGCGGAAGTCTCGCGAGGCCTGGCCGGAGCGGAGTGTGGCGGCGGCGGCGACGGCGAGATCTGGGCTCGGGTTGAGGAGTTGGTATTTGTGTGGAAGGAGGCGGAGGCGCAGAAGGAAGGGGGAAGTGGAGCGCCGGCCCGAAGGGCGGGAGGAGGCGCGGCCAGGGCGGGCGGCCTAGGCGAGGCGAGGAGGGGAGCGGGACGAGCAGCGGCCGAGCGAGCGCGGGGCGCACCGAGCGAGGGAGGCGGGGAAGCCCCGCCGCCGCCGCGCCCGCCCCTTCCCCCGCCGCCCGCCCCCTCTCCCCCCGCCCGCTAGCCGCCTTCCTCCCTCTGCCTTCCTTCCCCACGGCCGGCCGCCTCTTCGCCCGCCCGCCCGCAGCCCAGGAGCCGAGGCCGCCGTGGCCGTGGCGGCGGAGCCCTCAGCCATGGCCTCGGGCGACACTCTCTACATCGCCACGGACGGCTCGGAGATGCCGGCCGAGATCGTGGAGCTGCACGAGATCGAGGTGGAGACCATCCCCGTGGAGACCATCGAGACCACAGTGGTGGGCGAGGAGGAGGAGGAGGACGACGACGAGGAGGACGGCGGCGGCGGCGACCACGGCGGCGGGGGCGGCCACGGGCACGCCGTCCACCACCACCACCACCACCACCACCACCACCACCACCCGCCCATGATCGCGCTGCAGCCGCTCGTTACCGACGACCCGACCCAAGTGCACCACCACCAGGAGGTGATCCTGGTGCAGACCCGCGAGGAGGTGGTGGGCGGCGACGACTCGGACGGGCTGCGCGCGGAGGACGGCTTCGAGGACCAGATCCTCATCCCGGTGCCCGCGCCGGCCGGCGGCGACGACGACTACATCGAGCAGACGCTGGTCACCGTGGCGGCGGCCGGCAAGAGCGGCGGGGGCGGCTCGTCGTCGGCGGGCGGCGGCCGCGTCAAGAAGGGCGGCGGCAAGAAGAGCGGCAAGAAGAGTTACCTGGGCGGCGGGGCCGGCGCGGCGGGCGCGGCGGGCGGCGGCGGCGGCGCCGACCCGGGCAACAAGAAGTGGGAGCAGAAGCAGGTACAGATCAAGACCCTGGAGGGCGAGTTCTCGGTCACCATGTGGTCCTCAGGTGAGCGCCGGCCGCGCGCCGCGGCCCGGGATGTTTTTGTTTTGAAGGGAAGCCATGTTTTATGTGTGCGATGGGCGCCGCCATCTTCTCCGCCCGGGCAAGTATGGCGGCCCCAAAAGATGGCGGCGGCGGGGGCGGCGGGCCGCGAGCCGCGAAGATGGCGGCGCGGGGGAGGGGCGGCGCCGCCCGGCTAGGCCGCAGTGGCGTAGTTAGTGCCCGGAGCGGGGCGGCGGGGGTGGGGCGGCGCGCGGCCCGACACGCCCGCGCCGCCGGCCCCGCGTGGGCGCCGCCCCGCGCCCGGGAGAGACGCGCCGGGCGGTGGCGGGCCGCGGCGTGGGCCTCGCGGGCCGGGCCGCGGGCCGGGCCGGGCGCTGCGGGTCCCCCGGCGTCCTCTAGGGGGCGGCGCGGCCCGCCCCGCCCCACACCCCGCCGAGCTTCCCCGTCGCTTCCGGGAGGGGCGGCCCTGCCGGCCCTGCCCGGCGGTCACGCAGCCCGCGGCGGGCGCTGCGCGGGCGGGACCTGGGGCAGCCGTCGGGCCCGCGCGCGTCCGGGAGTCGCTCCGGGCCTGCGCCCCGCCGCTCGGCTTCCCAGCCCCCGGAGGGAGCTCGCGGAGCGGCCCGCGGGGCGTCGCGAGGCGTGCCGGCCTCTGCAAGCGGCTCGGGCCGGTTCGCACCGCTGCGGGGGTTTAGCCACCCAGTGAATCGAGTCGGGCGGTTTTATTGGCGCTTCTTTCTCAGCGCTTTCTACTTGATCGAACCCTGTCGCTCTGTTTTTCTTGTGGAAGGAATTTCTAAAGGCGGCTGCTTAGCGGGTTTCATTGTTTTGATAAGATTTTTAATCAAAGCCGGGAAAAACAGCAGTAGAGGGCTTGCCTGTGTAAAGTGGTTGTTTCCACTGTAGAATTGTCAAAAAGCTGTTGTCATTCTGCTAGTGTTGTCGTGGCAGAGTTGTGTTTTTGTTCACGTTTTAGTCAACAAAATTGCTGAAGTAATTATACTAAGAGTGGTCTTAATATAACTGGTTAATGTAGCACCTGTGGCAATTTTTTTTTTCTTTTGAGACGGGGTTTCGTTTTGTAGCCCAGGCTGGTCCTACACTCACTGTGGAGCCCAGGCTCTTGGGCTCACGGCAGTCCTCCTGTCTCAGCCTCCTAGTGCTGGGATGACAGGCGTGCGCCACCACGCCCAGCTTTTGTGGTGTTGGTGAATCGAACTCAGTTTTAACCGCTGAGCCATTCTTCCAGCCCGCTATTAAATTTAGTACTGAGTTCAGAGCCCCTTTCTTTATAATTTGAAACTATTTTCTAAGTTGGATGGGGTCTAAAAAATACGTGACCTTTGAGTAAAATTGTTTTGCAGATGTGGTAAACGCCTGTAATCCCATCTGCTCGGGAGGCTGAGACTGGAAGGATACAAGGTTTGAGAGGCCAACCTGGGCTGTTCATTACCAAGACTCAAAATTTTTTTTTGGGCGGGGGCAGGAAGGCTGAGGACGTAGCTCAGTGGTAGAGCCACCCAGAGTTCAAACCCCAGTAAGGGAGTGAGGGTAGGCTGTGGTTAAAATTCAGAAGAACAAATGACTAGAAGATGAAAAGGCTGGGCGCATACATGTCATTGAGATAACTAAAGCTAGCTGGTCTGTGCTGCAGGGACTGCGGAGGGTGGGGGGACACACAAGGTAGTAGCTGCGGGCCGAGGAAGCCCTGACATGCGCTGTTCAGGATTCCCTCCCTGATAAGAACTCTTAGCAGTTTCATAATAAGAATACACTACCACCTGATAATTAAAGAGGAGATCTCTGGATTTTGGTAGCTCACAGTGATTTGCACACTGATCATGTTGGTACTAAAAGCCATGTCTTTCCATGAGTAGGAATGGAAAGGGGGAGAAATTTGGGTTGATGTGGACTTGCTGAATTAAAGATACCGTTTGAATTTAGATGCTTAGACAAGGATCCATTAGCCACATAAGACTAAATTTACTCTGTTTCATTATAATGGTCATTGGTTTCCCAGCACATATATTCCATACATGTGGTTGTGCTTTAATCAAATTGGTGGGTTTCTCTGTGATCGAGGGGGGCCTTTGCATGGAGCTAGTCCCAACACATTCTTATGTTTGTTTTAGACAGGGTCTCTGAAGTTGCCTAGCGCTAAGTTGGGCTAGGTTGAATTTGGTGATCCTCCTGCCTCCACTTCCCAGAGTGCAGGATTACAGGTTTATGTTATATTCTGTGTAGCCCTGGCTGGACTCGAACTCACAGCAGTCCTCCTGCTTCAGACTCCCAGGTACTCGTGCCATCACACCTGGCTTACCTGGACTACTTAGCAAGGCTGCCTGCATGTGTAAAATTACTACGTGATGTTGGGGAATCGAACTCAGGACCTATGTGCTTGCTAGGCAAGCATTCTTAACTGCTGTGCTGTTCTTCCAGACCCAGAAAATTTGGTAGTGTATATGGCTTTGCTTGCTGAAATTGGATGGGTTTGGAGTCAGCCAGTTGTGGAGAAAGTCTGAGGGGCCTGACTAATGTGGGTTAATTTTCAGTTAAGTAGGCATTTAGTCATTATTTCCCCGGTGTAAGTGGCTGCTTACAAGGATGTAGTTCAGAGTTGTTTTAATGTCCATTTCTTGAAAGCATTAGTTGTCCAGTATGCTCCAGAGAAATCTGCATAAAGGAAATTAGGAATAGTTGGTGGCAATAACATAGGATGGCCTATTTCCTCAGACAGTTTTGTGGTAAACTATCCCCCTTCCTTGTGGTGTAGAATTATTACAAAAACACGCTAAGTAGTGTATGGTCAGCTGTGCCTGCCTCCAGGTCAAATTCTGCTGTTCATTAAGAGCTGAAGTATGATGGTGCAGTGATGTGAAAACATCAAAGTGGGTTGATATGTTTGTCTGTCACCATAGTGGACAACATGTTAACTACTTTGCCTGACTGATCTCACTTGAACCTTGGCATGAGATTTTTTAAGACAGGTTCTTGCTCTGTAAGCCCAGGCTGGCCTCAAACATATGGCAGCCTCCCCAGTGCTGGGACTACAGGCATGTGACACCTGCCTGGTTTATGTGGTGCTGGGGAATTGGACCCAGGGCTTTGCACTTGCTAGGCAAGCACTTTAAGCACTAAGGTACTGAGGCATGTCCGAAGCCATTTTTTGAGGCAGAGTCTGGCTCTGTAGTCCAAGCTGGTCCTACACTATGGGGCCTGGGTTGGTCTTGTCTCTGGATATTCTCCTGCCTCAGCCTTGTCAAAGCTAAGATTACAGCCTTGTGCCACCACACCTAGCTGTAGTTGTTTCTAAGCTACTCTTAGATGGGAAGGAGCTGAGAAGTCACAGCTCTGCTTAAACCCTAAACTTAGTTACCTGAAGCCCTTATTTTTTAAAAAAATTGTACATTAAGAGCATTCTTCAGGCTCTAGTTACTTGTCAGTGTCTCTGTGTTTATGTTTAAAAGGCTACCAACAGCTCAGTGGTAGTCAGCATGTTTGTTGAAACCGAGTGTTTAGCTTTTATCAAGTTCCTCTGCTTGTGCATCACCTTCCGTTGTGCTCCGGAGCCACAGGATTCTACCTGGTAGATGTCTTTTGAGTGCAACAGCAACAACGAGGGAGTTGACCATTCTCCTAATGGAATTTTAGAAGACCTGGAAGTGTCTTGGAAAGTCTGGGTTAGGTGGTTCTCTCTTTCTGACAGGATCTCACTCTGTAATACACCTCATTCTGTAATCCAAGTTGGTCCTGCTCACTGTGTTGGCCTAGAGGTCTCAGCAATCCTCCTGCCTCAGCCTCCCAAGTGCTGGGATTATAGGCACGAGCCACCACACCTCACCACGGTGTGTTTCTTGCTTGCTTGCTTTTTAAAGAAAAGCTGGTAAAATTTTTTCACACAGTTTAGTAATCACTTCTGTATTGTCAGATTGTGAACAGTCACCTCTGTCTAATTGCAAAACTTCATTGCCCCCAAAAGAAACTCAAGTGTCTGACTGTAGTCACTTTCCACCCCTACCCCCCAACTTTGTTGATTTTTCCCATTCCCGACCTTTTTTTTCCCCTTTTCCTCTCCAGTGTAGTGGGTTGAATCCGAGGACCACTGAACTACATTCTTGGTCCTTTTTATTTTATTTTGAGGCAGAGTATTTTGCTAAGTAGCGCAGGCTGGGGTATAACTTGGGATTCTCCTGATCTGCTCCTGAGTAGCTGGGATTATAGGCCTTGGGCTGCTAGGCACATTGTGTTAGACAAATAGAATGTTCCAGTGTATGTGTGTGGCCTTCTAAAGTACCTCGGTTATTAAAGTGTATTCAGGGTCCATTCATGTGGTAGCATGTTTTTTATTTTTATGACTGAATAATAATTCATTATGTAGATAACTTGGCAGGAATTTATTTTTGCAGATGAGAAAATAAAGCCACCTTAATCTGAACATGTTTCAGTATGTAATCATAGTTAACTGTCCTGACTTAAATCAGTTACTTATTTTTCAGGCAGCGTTTACTTTGAGTTTTTTCCTTGCATACAAGTTTATGGACATTTCAGTGTTGACAGATCCATGGGACAGTGTTAGCCATCTTTTTCCTGGATAGTCATCACCTTTACATAGGAGTAACTATGCATTATAAACCGAACCACTTAATTATAAGACATTGGATTAAATAGGGGATCTGTGGGTAGAAAACCTGAACATTTAAAAACATTTCATTTTGGGAAGGAAACTTACATGGCTTTAAAATTTTTGATTCCGTATTGTCAAAAATCATGGCCTGCAGGTTAAATATTGTATGGTTTCTCTAAAAGAGAGATGGAAGAAATAAGATAGACTTTGTAGAGACAGAAAGGGAAGGCGAGGGGAGGTTGAGGAGGTGGGAGGAGGAAAGGGATGCAATATATATTGTTAAAAAGTTAGAGCTCAGCTTGGGCAAGTTAGCAACTCAGTGAGACCCTGTCTTATTGCTTAAAGCATCCACGACCAGACAACCACTGATTTTTTAAAAATTACTCTTTTTATTAGGATGTATTTGCAGTACATGGAATAATGAACCTGGGAAATTGGTGCATACACGTAGTGGTCACTTTCACTTCCCTCCACCTACCTCACCCCACCATACCCCTCACCCTCTCCACAAAGTCCATCTTCCCATTTTCTTCCACATCTTATTTTGATCTCTTACTTTTTTATTTTTTAATTCTTTGGCAGAAAACCACTGACACCAAAAGTAAGTTTTGAAAGAAAATCAAAATGTACTGAAAATTTCACATTCTTAACACATTCAGAAAGTTCAGGTTTGCAAAAAACAAGTCATGACCATTTGCTGTTCATCTGGGCTGGCTTCCCACTCCCTTACGCTGCTGTTTATTACTTAGCGTAATTGTCAGTTTCCGTAGAGCCTAGAAGGCGGCTTCGAAAGGAACCACTGCAAAGCCTGACCTGCATAGGGTAGCCTCAGAAGCAGGTCCTTATCCAGACCTGTTAGCTGTTGAGTCCTAGTGTCCTGTCCCCCCTTTCTTCCCACTTCTGTCCTTAGACCTAGGTGAGTTACCTTTCCCTTTCCCTCCCCTACAATAGCCAACTCCCCCTGGTGGGGATAGAAGAAAATCCCTATCAGGTAAAGTTCCTTTTAGAACTGGCATTTTAGGCTTTCGGAAGAATAAGTTAAAAAATGAAACAGCTGTGCCAGACTCCTAGGTGGTGTTATTTATAAAAGGAATTTCTGTTTGGTTTTGAAGTGAGCTTAGCAGATTCTTTTTTTTTTTTTTTAAGCTAGGAAACCTGGGACTTGTAACAGGTTATTAACCAGAAACACTTAGCACAATGAATGTTATTCCCCCCCTCCCCTTTGTGGTACTGAGAATTGAACCTAGGTATTTCACACTGAGCTACATCTCCAGTCCTATTTTTTTTAATGTATTTTCAGATAAGAGTTTTCTAAGTTGCCTAGGCTGGCCTTAAACTTGGAATTCTTCCTGCCTCAAGTCCACCAGAGTGCTAGGATACAGGCTTGTGCCACTACACCCAGCAACAGTGAACCTTTTGATGAGCTCCTGGTCTGCTCAGGTGACCTTTTTTTTTTTCTGTATGGACTCCCAACAGGAAGAGTAAGCAAGAGTGGGCATTATTATAACTTTATAAACTCAGAATATTTTTCATTTAGTTGTGTTCTATAGTTTAATGAGAAAAAACATCTTGTATTTTTGAAATTCGGCATCTAAAACATGACTTGAATGTTAAAAATAACGATTCTGTTACTGTTAGCAGAATATTATGATGATTAAGCCATATCTTTATTTGAAAAAAATTAGGCTGAGGCAGAAGGGTCTTGGAGGTGAGTTGACTGTTGTATTGGTTTATACCTTCTGTGTGGTGAACTTTGATTGTACTGTGTAAGGAGAGCTACTTAGTTCTGAGAAGATTGTTTGGCTGTGTAATTTTATTTTCATTCTTTTCTTTCTTGGTACAGAGGGATGGAGCCCAGTGGCTCGCCCACGCTAGGCAAGTGCGCTGCCACCAGCTTGCTACATCCCCATCTCTATGGTTTTCAGTAACAGAGCCCGGGGATTTCAGGGAATTATGTTAGTAACAAACAGCATTGTATTTCCTCTTCAGTGGTCCCTGACTAAAGTATGTGGCCTTGGCTGGCCTGTCTTGTCTTCTGACCTTGCAATTTTTGTAAAATGAAGTTGTTTTCACACTGGAGATTGAGCCATGCAAGTCTCACCTTTGGGCTACCTCCTCAGCCCCCATTTTTCAGTGTTGATAGCAAAGAAATTCTACTTTACAGATTACTATGTGACAATAAAAAGTAACATGCTCAATTTTCTTCTTTCCTTCTGTTCTGTCCCTCCTGTCCTTCTTTCTATCTATTTGTTGTTTTTGAGACAGGATCTTGCTTTGTAGCCCAGGCTGGTCCTGGACTCATTATGTAGCACAGGTTGGCCTCAAACACACAGCAGTCTCCTGCCTCATCCTCCCAAGTGTTGGGATTACAGGTGTGCTCATCCACACTTGGCTTATGTGGTGCTGGGAATTGAACTCGGGCACTTTAGTGCTTGCCTAAGTGCTTGGCAAGCACTTTCTAGCACTTCAACCAATGAGCCATTCCTCTCCAGCCTTTCCTCCTTTTCTTAGGGGCTATATTTAGTTAGAAATAGCATGTTTTATTTTTGCCTTTTGCTTACCTGTTTTTGTGTCCTTTGCACAAAGGCATAGGTAACTAGTAGTAGTTAAGTAAATTATATTTGCCACACTTAACCTATAATTGCTACAACAAAATTTAATTTCTTAGGATGGGAGTGTGTGTAGAAACAAAATTTAGCCAGCACATAATGCATACATAAATAGATAGGAGAAAATGGAAAATCACCAAAGAAAAGGAAATACTAGAGTCAGCCCTACCAAGTATCCTGGCAATCAAGATAAACAGGGAAGTTGTGCTATCTTTGTCTGATTCCTAAGTAGCTAAGGACTTCATAGGACTGAGTTAAAAAATGAACTACTTTGGACTGGCTGTGTGGTCCAATGATAGCGCACTCGTATTCAGATCCTCAGTTGAAAAACCAAAAATACCACTTTGTATACAAAGGGCCCCCAAGTGGCAGTACTGCACAATTGTGCTGGTGCCCAAAAACTTGGCTTTTTGTTTCTCAGCCAGTATAGTATCAGATGTCACAGTGCTGTCTAAAGCTGCCTTAAAAATGTAAAAGCTGAAATATAACCTAATTGAAGATTCATTATGTGCTCACTGTAGTTTTTCAGCTTAGTTCTTTAGACAAAGTAAGTCTGATAGAGAATATCTTATTTCATCAATTACTTTTCACTAACAGAAGTATAAAGTGTAGGATAAAAAAATCTGTTTGACTCAATGAAATATGATACTAATTTTAACAGGTCTGTTAGGTGTGAGTTAAGATTTGTTTTAGAAACCACAGTTAAAGGGCTTTTGTTCTGTTGTCTGCATGAGGGTAGAACCCCGGCCTAGACAGGCTGTCACTGAGCCCCAGCTCTGGGCCCTGCTGAGGTTTATATGAGTAACATGTGGTAGGCTGACTAGAATAGTAGTAGTTCCAAAGATATCTTCATTGCTTCCTGTATCCTTGAGCATGACTTTATTTGCACGCAGGTGTGGTTAAACTAAGGCTCTTGAGATGGGAAGAGTGTCCTGGGCTATCTTGGTGGGCCCTGAGCACCACTACTGTGTGTCCCTGCAGTCGCAGGAGGGAAGCTGAGGAAGAATGAGCTCCGAAGAGGAAGCAAGAGGCTGAGGCGATAGTGGTGGAAGGGGCCCTGTAGGCAGCTTTCGAGGAGACCAGGTTCTCCAGGAATCTGCGCCACAGCTCCAGCTTGCATTGGTGCTCACTGTGGTCTCCATGACCAAGAATTTCTGTTGGCTTGGGTTTTTGCCCTTTTTGAGATGGGATCATGTGTGAAGTGGCCAGGTTGCACAGATGAGTTTGAACTTGACAATCCTGTTTGGCCTCCTGGAGTCCTGGGTTTACAGTTGTGGACCACCGTACAGCCGTCTATATTGTTTTAAGCCACCCAGTCAGTCGTAGTTTGTTACAGTGGCACCAGGAAACCAGTATGTATGCTGACATCCTCTGTGTGCTTGAGCCTGCAAGTAGTTAATCTGCCGCTTACCAAACAGAAGCCTTGCTGTCCCCTTAAGCCTAGGTAGGTAGGAGGGGAAGTGGAGTAAAGGTTTGTTTGCACACTCAACTCAGACCCAGGAGTTGAGGGTTAACATACCGTCAGCCTGGTAAAATAGGTGGTGGCCTTATTTATTCAGTAGGTAGGAGAACTGAGCAAGGCCGAGCGCTAAGGCTGGTGCTCCAGGAGTGAACGGTTTTGGTCTGGGTGTTGGGACAAGGGCAGTAGGGGAGTGTTGAGTTGAGGCCTTTGGATTGGACTTTGATGCTGTGGAGAACTCACTCGGTTGGAGCATGGGTGACGGAGGAGACACTGGTCTTGTTACTTCTGGATTTTTTGAGTGCTTCCAGCCTTTCCAAGTAACTCCTTAACTGCACTATTGTGACTAGAGTGTGGGTTGTTGCTTTTGCCTCTCAAACTAGACTGCGAGCATTTATTGCTTTGGTGACAAAGGAGACTGAGTAACTGCGAGACAGGTTGGGCCAGAGACTTGTATACCTGTCTTTACCTTTGGGTAGCACCATGGGCAAGGCCGGATTGTGTTATGTATGAAAGAGTTAAGTTGTCCTGCCACATTTATAGATGGTGTTGGTTATATATTTTTTTCCATACCTCCTGGTTTAGGCCATTTAGTTTTGATCTCACTGTTCTAGGTCGTTGTTCTGACTTGAAGTTCCCAGCAGGACAGTGTTCACATTGCACCTCTCTGAATCAGTGACTTGCATTCTCAGCTTTTCTGAACGGGAATTCTGGGGGACTGAGGGCATAGTTCAGCGGTAGAGCACTTGTCTAGCATGTACAAGGCCTGCAGTGAGGGTGAGGCAGGAGAATCACAAATAAAGTCCAGCTGGGGCCATTTAGTGTCTTAATGAGACCCTCTCTAACAGTAAAAAGGGCTCAGCATGAAGGCCCTGGGCTTGATGCCTGGTACCAAAAAAGGAAAGAAAATGCCAAATTGGGAATCCTGAGAGTTTTCCTTCACTTACATTGCCTACTTCTGTTCTGGTAGCTGTTCTCATTACAGTTAAGGTGCACTTGGTTGTAGGAATCCATCATCTCGAGGAAACTGATATGGCCCTGCCCTTTGAAACAATGAAAGCACCAGTGAAAGTCCTCCCCTCGAGGGAGATTCCCACAAGGAGACTCTGGTATAGTTCCTAAGGCAGAGTGAGAGCCTTTGCTTCTGGAACATCTTTTACCTGACTCTGTCTTCAGAATTGCCCCATTGCTAGTCAACAAAATCAATAGCCAATTTGATGTTCAAAGTGGATCAGTTAATGGCATCCTCTGTCCTCTGCACATCACATTTTTCAGTAGTAATTATGAAATGAATGGAATGTAGCTATGGCCAGTACAGAGAATGAAATTTTTATATTCTGTGCATAGGCCATACAGGTAAAACCTTTTGTTGTGGGGGAGGTACTGGGGTTCCTCACACGTGTTACACAAGTTATGTAGCTGGACTTTACCCTCTAGCCTCCTCAAAAAAAAAAGTCTCGTCCTTATTTTGGGTGGTGTTTTGCTTTCCGTTGTTTTGGAAATCCAGGACCTTGAGGGTACCAGGCAAGCAGTGTACCACTGATGTACATCTTCTTGGCCTTTTTTTTTTTTTGAGACAAAATCTTGCTCTGTGGTACAGGCTGGTCCTGAACTCACTATGTAGCCCTGGCTGGCCTTGATCTCCCAACAGTTCTCCTGCCTCAGTCTTCCAGGTGTTGGGATTAACAGGCATATCCCACCACACCCAGTTTATGTAGTACTGCAGCATCAAACTCAGGGATTTGTGCTTGTTAAGCATGTGTTGCTGTGCTATTTCTCCAGCCCCTCAATTTTTAATAGTACATAAACCACAAGAGGTTAATATTTCTCACTAAGGTTTTTTTTTTGTTTAACAGAGAGAGAACGTATGTTTTTCCTTGTAACAAAAATACTAGTCTTTCAGAGCATTCGAAGTATTTGGCAAAATCTTCTCAATGTTTTCTTTTGCAAATATTAAAGAGACCAGATGATAGCAAACATTGCTGTGATTCGATCGTGCTCTGTGTCCATTTCTTGGAATGAGGCAGGCAAATACCTTTCTTGAATTTCTTCAGGCAAGAGAAGCTTGTTATTCCATGCCCTCCCCTCCCCCAGTCATTTTTTGCACGTTAAAAAAAGGTTTTTCCCCCTTACATGTTGGATAGTTAATAGCCATGTTCATAGTTTGTATGCACTGATCTTGAAGGCATTGTCTGAATGAACTTCAATGTACTATAGTAGAATATACTACCAAAGAGTCAGTCATAAACATGATAATTGTATCAAGCTTAGATTAGAAGAACATAGTAACTGTAGCAGTTACATGAGGCTTAGATTTGTGAAGTTTTTGTTTTTGTTTTTGGTTTTTTTTTTGTTTGTTTGTTTGTTTTGGAGACAGGGTCTTGCTGTGTAGTCCACGCTAGTCCTGAGCTCACTGTGGAGCCCAGGCTGGCCTTGGACTCAGGGCAATCCTCCTGCCTCATCCTCCTGAGTGCTGGGACTACAGTCACGCACCACTACACCTGGCTCATATGTTGGGGAATCGAACTTGTGTACTAAGCGCTTGCTAAGCAAATGCTTTGACCACTGAGCCATTCTTTCAGCCCATTTTTGTTTTTGTTTTGTTTTGTTTTGAGGCAGGATCTTGCCCTGTAGTCCAGGCTGGTCCTGAAATCACTGTGCAGCCCAGGCTGGTCTCAGACTTGTGGAACTCCTCCTGCATCAGCCTCCTGAGTGCTGGGATTATGGTGTTGGGCTACCCACCCTAGGTAATTTTTATGTGATTCTGGGGAATTGAACCCAGGGTCTTGCACGCATGAGGCAAGCACTCTGACCCCTGAACTACACCCCCAGGCCACTAAAGCGTTGTGTAGGGAAGAATACCACGTATTTGACATTGTTTAGCGGTGCAAGTATGTGGTGATAGTTAGAGACAAGCCATGTTGTCCCTCATGTTTGTGCATGAGACATAGGCTTCTGCTGTGTGCCACTTAGTGAAGTACTCATTAGAATTTCCTTGACACAGTCTTCTCGTTCCAGTGTTGGAGTTGCCCAGCTCTTAGAGCTGAGCCCTCTCTCTCTGCCCTTCTATTTCTCTGCTTACACAGGCGGTCAGGTCAGTTACTCTAACCCGCACACTTGTGGAGCCAGTGCTTTGGAAGATTGTCCAGTGAAAGTCGCACAGGTAATTTGGAGCCAAAGAACATCGAAACTTTTGCCCATCACCTCCTCTGCTTGTCCTCTAGCCCAGTAGGTAATGCCACCGCCTCTCAAGGCATGCCAGTAAGAAACTTCCTCCCTCTGGCTGCTTGATCACATAGTCGTGTCTTTTTCTTTCAAGATGTTTGTTCATGTGGTGCTGGAATTGAGTGAGCCCAGAACCTTCACTGTGGTGATCTATATCCTCAGTACGTTTTGTATATATTATTCAGAGGCAGGGTTTCACCAATTTGCCAAATTGGGCTTAAACTTGTGATTCTCTTGCCTTAGCTTCCCAGAGTGCTTGGATTGTAAGCCTGTACCACCAGGCCTGGCTCCAAGATAAATGTTTAAATTGATTTAGTTACCCACTGAAAAGGTTTCATCGATAATGAATCCTACTGTTCGATAGTCTCACTGTCAGAAATTGTTCCATTTCCAAAAGAAAAATTATTACTGTAGCTTAATCTCATTTTTCTCTTAAGTGAAATCCCATTGGATAGATCAAGTGTCAGTAATATTTCTGTAAAGTGCAAGTGCCAGGTAGTAGTGACATATTTTGTGAGTTACATAGTCTTTCTTGCAGGTTGTCCATAAATAAGAGACCAAGTATGTAGCTCAGTGTTCACACTGGCCTAGCATGTTCAAGGCTCTGGTTCTGAACCCAGTTCCAGAGACAGGCAGCACACACACAGCCAGCCCAGAGAGGGAAACGAGAACAACTCGAGTGTCTCATCACCCGTGATGGAGTTCGGGCCAGTGTTCATTGCATCTTGGTCAGCTCTGGGGTCCTGCTGTCTGGTCCTGGTTGGCCTTGCACTTAGTCCTCCTGCCCCGTCTTGGAGTTCTGACATCCACTCCGATTAGGCATTAAAAATTTTTCTTGTTGAATATGATTGACAAAGTCCTGTATATATAAAGTGTACAGCATGATACGTTGAAATACATATATGTTATGAAAATGTTTACTACAATTAGGCTAATTAACATCCCTAACTAAAGTTCTCCGTAGTATTGGGGATTATAGCCAGAGCTTTCACACTGAGCTAACCGAGCTATATCCCCTACCCATTTTTATTTTTATTTTTATTTTGAGACAGAGTTGCATTAAGTTCCTAAGTTGCCCAGACAGGGCTTGAATTTGTGATCCTCCTGCCTAAGCCTCGCAGGGTGCTGGGATTATGAGCCTTTGCCACCAGGCCACCTCACACAAGAATTCTTGATTTCTTCCCTTTAGAAACATTTTACAATGGTACGAACTTTTTATAAAAAATTTTTTTAAAAAATGTGCTCAGCATGTCACTCTCACATGCAGGTTAAATATATACCATTCTAGATTTTCTTGGTCCCTCTATACATAAGACACATTTTACCTCTTTTAACCTGTCCTATTAACCTCCCTTGGAACTTCTCTTGTTTATCGTATGATCTCTCATGTTATATATTTTCTATCTATATTTATTATGTATTTGGAGACAGGGTCTTGTTCTGTAGTCCAGACTGGTCCTGAACTGATTGTGTAGCCTCAGGCTGGCTTTGGAGTCACATCCGTTGGCCTCGGCCTCCTAAGTGCTGGGATTACAAGCGTGGGCCCAGCTTTTATGGTTCTGGGGAGTCAAACTCAGGTACTTAGCCTTGCTGGTAAGTGCTTTAATCACTGAGCTGTTCCTCCAGCCTTCTTTTCTTTTCCTGAGGCAGGGTCTTGTTTTTTAGGCCAGGCTGGTCCTTAATTCACTGTAGCCCAGGCTGACCTCAAACATAGAGCAGTCCTCCTGCCTCAGCCTCCTGCATGCTGGGATTACAGGTGTGCACTGCCATGCCTGGTTTTTGTGTTGCTGGGCAATCCAACTCAGTCTTGCGCTTGCTAGGCAAGCAACTAACTGCTGTGCTTTGCCTCCAGCCCTTAGATTTCATATGTAAGAAAACATGAGGTATTTGTCATTCTGAACCTGGCTTGTTTTATCTCTAGTTCCATTTATATTTCTGCAGGGACATAATTTTGTTCTTTTTGGCTGAATAAGTACTCCATTGTGTATGCGTACTGTTTTATTTACCTGTTGGCTTGTTGCCAGGCACCTGGGCTGGCTCCACCCCTCAGCCGCTGGGCGGTGTGTCCCGTACTCAGACCAGTGCAGGTGCCCCTGGAGGATGCTCGCCTCCTTTCCTTTGGGAGTGTGCACAAGGAGGGGTGTACTGCGGTCTCGTGCAGGTTCCAGCTTTAGTTTTTTGAGAAACGTCCACACTGTTTCCCGTGGCAGCCATGCTGATCTTTGCTCCCACCAGCAGTGTAGAAAAATCCTCCCTGCGTCTTCAACTTTTATTGTGTTTTGTTGGTCACTGACTGTAGTGAAGAGTCTTGGTGATTTGTGTTTCTCTAAAAACTTAATGTGCCATACATTTTTTCATTTATTTGTATTCCTTTTCAGAAGTGTCTGTTCAATTTATTTCCCTATTTGATTTTGTAAAATGCTTTTTGAATTCTTTATGTATTCTGATAGTAGCCCTTCCTTGGAGCAGCAGCTGGCCAGGATCCTGTGCTGTTCTCGAGGCTGTCTCTTTACTTGGTAGGTTGCTTCCCTTGTTGCGCAGGAACTTTTCAGTTCGTAGTTTTGCTTGTGAACTCTTGGATTATTTTCTGTGCCACTGGGGTTTTATTTAGAAAGTCTTTGCCTGTGGTGTCCTGTGTTTTTTTCTGTTTTCTTTCTTTGGTCCATTATGAATTGATTTTTGTATAGAGTGAGATAGGGCTCAAGTTTTAATCCTGTACCCGTGGGTATCCAGCGTTCCCAGCACCATTTGTTGAAGAGACTGTCTTTTCTCCGGAGTATGTTTTTGATGCCTTTGTCAAGGCTCATCGTGCTGTGATGACACCTGCCTATAATTCCAGTGCTTTGGAAGGCTGAGGCAGGAGAATTGCAGATTTGAGCCCAGCCTGGGCAATTTAGCAAATTAGCAGGACCCTCAGAATAAAGGCCAAGCGTGTAGCTTGGTGTGATGGCCCTGGGTTCAAAACCCATAGTAAGCCAAGAAAAAAATTAGATTGCTTGTAGTTTTAGGGGTCTTCTGTTTCATTGGTCTGCAGGTCTAGTTTTGCTGCTGAATTCATGCTTTGTTGACAGGTTCTGTCTGTTGTCCAGGATGGTGCTGTGCTCCCTGTGAAACCTAGGCTGCCCTAGGACTCACGGCAGTCCTCCTGCCTCAGCCTCCCAAGTGCTGGGATTAGAAGGGTGCAGGGCCATGCCTGGCTAATTAATTTTTATGTGGTGTTGTGGAATTGAACCCCAGGCCCTGTGCTTGCTAGGCAAGTGCTCAAACGACTGAGCTATGTCCTTGGCCCCAGTGGTTCTGTTTCCTTCTTTGGCTTTGTAGTATGACATGAAATTGGATGTGGTGATGCTTCCAGTCTTATTTTTTTAACTTAGAATTGCTTTGGCTATTCTTGCTCTTTTATGTTTCCTTATGAGTTTTAGGTTTTTTTCCTAATTCTATGAAGAATCCATTGGAATCCTGATGGGCATTGCACTGCATCTGGAGATTGCTTTTGATAGTAAATAGGACCATTTTGACAATATTAATTCTACTGATCCGTAATCATGAGGATTTTTTTTTTCAGTCTTTGTCTTGTTGTCTCTAATTTCTTCAGTATTCTATAATTTCATTTGTATAGGGCTTTTATTGTTTGGTTAGGTTGACTTGTAGATTTGTTTTTGCGATTGCGAGTGGATTTCTTTTCTCAGCTAATTCACTGTTGGTGATAGAAAAGTTATTGTTACTTTAATGTTGGGTTTTATTTCTTAAATGTACGGGAATGTCTTACTCAGTCTTGAAAGGGAATGAATTTTGATATTTGCTGCAGTGGATGGCAAACCTGATGCTTGGTAAAATAAGGCAGACATGGAAGATAAAATATTACAGGATTCTTTTTTGAGACAGGGTCTCACTCTGTAGCCCAAGATGGGCCTGAACTCAGTAGCAGTCCTCCTGCTTCAGCCTCCCAAGAGGTGGTGCTAGGAGTCGAACTCGGGTACTTAGCGCTTGATGTAGTGCTTGTAATCACTTTAACCTCCGAGCCATTCCTCCAGCCCCAAGGATTCTACTCATATGAAGTATCTTGAATAAATTCATACAGACAGGAAGTAGAATAAAGGTTAGCAGGGGCCAGAGGGAAAGGGCAGTTTTTCTTTAATGAATACAGAGTTTTTGTTGGAATGGAGAAAATATTTGTGTAGGTAGGAGTGATGATAACAAAGTTGTAAATAAATGTAGGTAATGTCACCAAATTATGTTATGTTTTTGAGACAAGAGTCCCTCTCTGTAGTCCTAGCTGTTTCTGAACTCACTATGCAGCCCAGGCTGGCCTCAAACTCGGCCTCATGCTTGCTAAGCAATCGCTGTAGCTACTGTGCTATTCCTTCAGCTCACAAAATTGTATTAATTGTGATAAATTTATTAAAGTGAATATTATGAATATAATGTCTGTATATACAACACTAAAAAAAGAACAGCTGCACATGGTGGTGCATGGATGCTGAGGCATGATTGCCAGCCTGAGTTATGTAGTGAATTCAGGACCAACCAAAAGAGGAAATGGAAAGTAACCTGAAAAAACGGGAAAACTCGGTGCGGGCTAGATGTTGCCCATTGGCTGTATTTGCCAACCCCAGAAAATCTTTCCAGCCTCTGCTTTAGATTTATTATTACTTTTTGTGATTGGTTGATTGTTGCGGTTTGGGGATCAAACTCAGGGCCTTTGCTTATGCTAGGCAAGCACTGTCTACCACTGAATCACATCCCCAGACGTGTGGTCTGGTTCTTCTTAACCATTCTGTTACTTCTCTGGCAGTTTTTGTTGTTGTTGCTATTGTTGTTACTGTTTAGGGACAGGATCTTACTCTCTAGTCCAGGCTGGCCTTTGACTCACAGCAGTCCTCCTGCCTTAGTCTCAGGAGTGATGGATTAGAGGCGTGCATCACCATGCCCAGCTTGTGTGGTGCTGGGGAATCTGACACAGAGCCATGCACTTGCTAAGCCAGTGCTTTAAACTGTTGGGCCATTTCTCCAGCCCCAGTTGTGACACTTTCGAATGTTTCGGGAAGGACTGAGCCTTCAGAGGGATTTCTTTCTTATTTGACTTCTGGGAATGTAGGCTCCCTGGTTCTTCTGTCTAGTCTCCGGTTAGTAGGCGGTGAATCAGCACAAGGCTTAGTCTAGCATGGAGATCCTCTGCCCTGTGTTTGGCCTCTTTCTGTCTCAGCATGCCTAAGAACCTGCACTCTGCAGTGGACTGAATTTTATACGTTCTCACCCTATTGCCCAATTTTATAATTGAAAACTAATCTCCAGTTTGATAGGTTAGGTAGTAGAGCCTTTGGGAGGTGATTTGGATCTGGGAGCTGAGCCCCAATGCATGGGTCTAGTGCCCTTCTACGAATTCAGAGAGCTCTCATGCTGTCTCTGCTGAGGCCAGCCATCCGCCAGCCCGGGAGATTGTGTCCTCCACAGGGCAAGCTGCCCTGGCTCCCTCTTCTTGGACATAAGCCTCTCGGCTGTGAGACATCAGTGTTGTTGAAGCCACAGTCTGAAATTTTTACTGTGGCACCTACGGTACACTAAAACACCTTGAGTAGTTCATTGGGGTTATCTGTGACTCTCAACTTCGCTGTTACTCTTATATTGGAACTAAATGATCTGGCCAGGTGTGATGGTGCACGCCTGTAACCTGTTGGATTTGAAATGATACTGAAAAGGTACGAGTAGATAGATATCCTGTGTTCTGGGGACAAAGATTTACCGAGGGCCAACTCTCTGCGGACTTTGCATAAGGCCCTACATATCCTTGGGATCAGAACTGACATTTCCTTGTCCTCGCAGAGCTTACAGTCTAGAGGGAAAAGCCTAGAAAAACTTCTTGGCTGTAATTACACTTGTGCATGAGTCAAGGCCCTGAGGCTGGCTGGGTGGGCAGGCTGTGCTTGTGGAGGAAGGAGTGAAGAACAAGGTGGCTGGAGACATAGGCAGAGGGGCTTGCTAAGAGGTGCAAATGTGGAAACAGATTTCTCTCAGTGTCAGGTTGATAGTTAACAGGAATCGTGTGGTGGGGAAAAAGCGGAACTCAGAAGGAGAAACACAGAAACTGAGAAGCCAGCTGGAATGTTGGCTGTAGACCAGAATGTGCAGTGTTGAAGGTTCCAGTAGCTGTTCCAGAGACAGTAGAGGAGATAAGAGATTTGGTGTTGAGGTTTTTGGTGACCTTCAAGCAGAAACAGTTCAGAAGATTGAGAGTTAAGTGGCTAAGAACTTGAGGTGATAGCTATAAATAACCTGGCTGAGAAGGTGCTAGAGGGAGCAGTAATTACGCTCTTAAAAATCGCATTTACTCAACTAAGATAATCTCGATGTGTTTCAGATGAAAAAAAAGATATTGACCATGAGACGGTGGTTGAAGAACAGATCATTGGCGAGAATTCGCCTCCCGATTATTCGGAGTATATGACAGGAAAGAAACTCCCTCCTGGAGGAATACCTGGCATTGACCTCTCAGACCCTAAGCAACTGGCAGAATTTGCTAGGTAAGTGGTAGGACTTTCCTTTCTTTATATTATAGAAAATGCTTGAATCTTGGTAGTGTGGGTTTCTATGCCCAAGTCACAGTGGTGGTTTGTATTCTTTTACTGTGGAAATTTCTGAAAACAAGCTATTTTATTTTTAGTAGTGACAAATACTACTGTGAGTGGCCGCATTTTGGGTCCTTGCATATAATACGATGAAGCGAATACTCTCTTGATTTCATACGTAACCTTGCTTGGGAGTAAATAAAATTGCACTCTGTAGATGAGTCTGTACGGAGGCTGCATCTTGGTCTGCATTTAGTTCCGTATTTTGCCTTGGCTGGGCTGCAGGAGACTTGAGTCTCTCTCAGATGGGTGTCATCAGTTAAGCTCCCAGTGTTGGGTTGACTGGTGCTGGGTGTGAAATCTCAAGAGATAAGACATTTATGGCCAGCACTTCCACAGTGGCTTGGTCAAGCTGTAAGCCCCTTGGATGTTTTGTTTTACCTAATAAAGGTTAGATGCTTACAGAAGCCTCTGCTCCTTTCTGTCCTGTTTTACTTTGCAGCAAAGGTTTGGTCCCTCTCCCTGTGAGGCTGAAAGGAGCCTGGGAGAGCCCAGGCTATTGCAGGCAGGGGCAGGACAGGAAGGAGGAACCGCCATGGGCCGGGCCTGCTGCAGACAGAGTGCATCTTTGTTCATTCTTGGAGAGCAGAGCAGTTGGGAAAGAGCCACCCCCTCTGTACCTGTCTCCCACCCTGCTGAGAACATAGTGGGCACCTGGAGTGCCACCGAGCGCCTTGGTTTCCCCATGTATCCAATCTCACTGTGTTTTTCTCGTGAAACAGTAGCTATAGAGAGCAGATGCACTCGTGTATTTCTAATTTATCGTGGCTCAATGCGTGGCTTGGTATTAAGGCTTCATACTTTTGTTGGCGTTGTACTCCAGATTTTCTTGACATTCGTATTTTAAATAGTTATGTGAATAGAATGTTACCTGCCCTCCCCCTAAAAAAGTCTAGATGAAGGCTGAATCTATAAGGTGCTGTTAGCAGAGAGTTTATGATTTTTGGTTATATTAAGCCAGGTATGGAGTAGGTGTTTGGTAATTCTCTTGTTTCCTTAAAAGTAAAATTCTTCCTTATGTGCTCAGAATTTCATGGCGATATTTGAACAGAAGAATCAGGAACGTTTATTGAAGAGGGTGACATTTGATGTAGGCCTTGAAGAATACAGTTCTGGTGGGTGGAGATGGCGGTGTTCCACAGTACGGTCTGCATCCTGGCACAGCGTGACACTGTAGAGAAGTGTGCACTCCTTTTGTACAGTCTTGCCTGAGAATTAGTGAGTTTTTGGGAAGTGATGGAATTTAGGTGAAATGGAAACAGGCCACTGAGTTTCATGCTTACTGAGCTGGCCATGAAATGTGGATTTATTTTTCCCCTACTGGGAGTTTGGGTCAAACACTAGCACATGCCTATAGCCCTGCCTCGGATTGTAAGTTCAAGGCCAGCCTGGGCAACTCTGCCAGATTTGTCTTTAAAAAAAGAAAAATAGGGCTGGAGGAAAGGCACAGCAGTTAAAGGCCCTGAGTTTCAATTCCCCAGCACCACATAAAGCTGAACGTGGTAGCACACTCCTGTAATTCAAGCACTAGGAGGCTGAGGCAGGCTAATTGTCCTGACCCCAAGGCCAGCCTGGGCTACACCAGTGGGTTCAGGATCAGCTTGGGCTACTGAGCAAGACCCTGTCTCAAATAAATAAATAAATACAAAAGTCTAAGGATGTAGTTAGAACTAGAGTCCTTCTCTAACCTGCATAAGGCCTGTCTTCTGTACCAAGTACTGCAGGGACAAGAGGAATCTGGGAAATTAATTATAGCTTTCAGAAAAAAATGATCACTTGGCAGCTGTGTCCAGGCTGGACTGGTGCAGGCATGACCAAGACACAGGGTAGACAAGCTGTGCAGGAGTGCATGAAGGCCTCAGCTAGAATTGTGGCCATGAGACAGCCAAGAAACAAGTGTGCAAAAATTAGAAGAAACCATTGGAACAGAAGCAGGCTGAGTTTGTATTGTGGGAGACATAAAAGGAAGAATTTAAAGGATGTTGATTCTGTACTACTTGAGTTTTAGGGTTCAAAGTGTGTGGTATTTGGTGTTAAACACTTGTTGGACTTGGGGTAGTTTTAGGAAGTAAGATCGGGATAGTGTCTTAAGAGATTTGTCTAGCAGTCTGGGGGGTAGTAAATAAATTCTGGGAGGTTTGGAAAGAAAAGACTCAGTGTACAGTCTTGAGGAAACCCTTACGTTCTGAGAGTTAGAGGAAGCAGTGAGAGTAGAAGGATCCCTGGGCCATGTCTGGGGAGACTCAGGAAAGTAGGGCACCAGAACAGCCCAGGAGCCAGCAAAGGGGGAAGAAAGATCTCCAGGCTCCGGATAGGGCTTGCATCCTGAAATGGCAGGGTGATAGAAAAGGACAAAGTGACTTCACGGTTACATGTTGTGAGGTAATGTCAGTAGCAGGGAAGAGAGTGGAGAAGGGTACAGACCTTGGCTGGGATGAACACTAGTGCGTAGGTAGGTGGTAGTGGTGACCCTTGGTAGGAGCCACTCCCCAGAGAACTGGGGCAGCGCCTGGGCTTTCTGTCCTCTTGACAGAAAATCCTGGACGCATCTGCTGTTGGACGATGACCTGGCCCTTTTACCTCGGGCCTTAGAACCTTCCCTGTAGGAAGAGTGCCCCCTGCATGGCACTGGCCATCCAGCTGTGACATTACAGAGCTGCAAGGATAAAGGACTTAAAAACTTCTAGGAAGAAAAGCCACCTGGAGATGAGGGTGACATGATTTGTGATTAGAGAACAGTAGAGCAATACTCTCGGAGAACAGTGCTTTAAGAAGTTACTATGAATGTAGAAATCTTGTTTCTGTTTTTTCTTTTGAGACAGTCTTACTCTAGTCCAGGCTGGTTCCGAACTCACTGTAGTCCACGGTGGCCTTGAGCTTACACTGACATTCCTGCCTCAGCCTCCTGAGTGCTGGAATTAAAACCATGCATCACCACACCCGATTTATGTGGTGCTAGGCAATCAGACCCAGGTTCTTGTGCTTTCTAGGCAAGTGTTCTAACCACTGTGCTATTCCTCAGCCCCTGGAAGTCTGATTTTGCAGTACTGTGGGTGGAACCCAGGGCCTTCACAGTCCTTTGTACTTTTATTTTTCATATAGCGCCTCAGCTAGGCCCAGTAGCACTTGCCTGTAATTCCAGCACTCCAAGAGGCTGAGGCCCAAACAGGGCAACGTTGTAACTTTGCAAGACTCTGTCTCAAAAATAATATAAATATAAATATGCATATATTATGTATACACGCACGCACGCATGCAGGAGAGAACACACAGGAATGCTTAGTATAAAGGACCCTGGGCTCAATCCCCAGGATCACACACAAAAAAAGTTGCTGAATTTTCAGGTGGATCTCAAATGCACTCTTCTCTTGCTTCTGTATTTTATTACAGGCAGGTGTTACTGTAACCAGCTTAACCATGTTTTTTTAATTAAAACAAATTTTTGTGGTGCTGGAGAGAAATCAACCCCAGGACCATGCACAAAGGTACACCCCCTAGCCCATGAACATAAAATTTGTTTGGTTTGGTTTACGTTTAAAATGGGATTTTGGTGGATTTCTCAGGTTGGCCTAGAACTCTTGATTCCCCTGCCTCAGCTTCCTGAGTAGCTGAGATTACAGGCATGTACCACCATGTCCAGCAAAACTGGGAAACAGCCTCTTTGGAAAAGGAGCTTCCCTGAGGGGGCATGGGGTGCACACATGCCGGTGGGCACTGGCTTACCATGAGTCAGGGGAGGAAAGTTTCACTCAACAGTGGATAGAAAGGTGTGGGAAAGAGTCTTCTAAGACAGAAAAAGGTGATCAGAAGTCCCCTGGGAAGGAGGGAGGGGAAAGGGCTGGGCAAGCCATGGCAGGGCCTGCTTTTGACAGCACTGGGAGAAACTGAGAAAGGCTTCCTTGGGGTATGCAGCCTCCCGGGAGGGTGGACTTGCAGAGCGAGAAATCTGATCTGGCTTGTTGGAAGCGTGTGCATAATCACAGTAGGAGTGCAAATAGTGTTGTTTTGTTTTATAATCAAGTCTACTTAAAGGTTTCGTTATGGAGGATGGAGGCAGGCTCAGTTGTAGCGCTCTTAGCCACCCTGTGCAAGGCCTCGGGTTTGATTCCTGGTGCCACAAAAAAGAAAAATTGTCTAAAGTAGGATGCCACCTTTCCCATTTGACGGGGTATAAAAAGAAAGGTTGTAATGTTTGGGCACTGAGGTCCAGTGACGTCAGACTTATTCATCCTTGTCATGCGTGGCATCATGTGAAGTTTTCGTGAAGCTAGACACATCCCTGGTGAGACTTGGCACGGGGGAGAAGTACTTGAACTTGGGTGCCTGGTGTACCGGGTCTTCCATTGCAGGAAAGTGTGTTATACGGCTGAGTGGGATTTTCTGGAGACCCTAGAATTGGTAACTGACTTTCTCTGAAAGAGGCACCTGGTTTCAAACTGTTGGGGACCAGACTGCATCTTCTCCACTGTTGAATGCCCACATACGTTGTCCTTCCTCACCCTCTCCTCTGTGACTCAGAGACATGGTGTTTTCTAGGTTGCCAGCTTTTCCCTCTCCCTTGTGTCCTGGGGCAAGGGGACACAGATTGTCCTTAAAGCTAACTAGAGAATGGTTCAGAAGTTAACCCTTTGCAAACTTCAGTCTGGAGAGAGGAACGTTAATGCCAGTCCCTTGTTACTGTTAAGTCACTGCCCAACCTGAGATTTTGAAAGGATTAACATAAATATAAAACGTGGTTATAGGAGTGAAAAGACCTTAAAATCTTGAATATCACCTGGAGATACACTCTAGCGCATTAAACAAATGTGTTTTGTTTGTCTGAAAGGCAGCATTACCTTTGTATACAGGAGGGAGATGGACCAAGTCTGTGTAGAGAATCTGCCTCTGGGACATTTGTGTATGGCAGTTAGCGCGCACGTGCATGTTTGCGTGTGTGTTGGGGTCAAGCCCAGACTGGCCTTGCACTCATGGCAATCCTGCCTTAGACTCCCCGGTGCTGGGATTACGTGGTGCCGGGGAATCGGCTCGGGGCCTTGGGCTGGCAAGGCGGGCACTTTGGCTGCTGTGCTGTCCCTCCAGCCTCCTTTGACTTTGAGACACTGTCTTGGAGAGTTTCACAGTCTGGGGCTTGAATCTGTGCTCCTCCTGCCTCAGTCTTCGAGAGTGCTAGGATTACAAGCCTGCATCACCAGGCTTGGGTTTTACATAATGCTGTGCTGACATTATGCCAGGGAGTCCTGGAGCCCCGTCCTCCTGTGCGCTCCCCAAGTGCTGCATTGCAGTGAGATATCCCTGCAGCAGTCATGGAACAGGGCTCACACTCCTGCCCAGTGCTGCCTTTCAGCTGGTGCCATTTGCCCCATATTTCAGAGTGTGGTTTTGAACGTAAGAACTTTGTAGATTTGTTAGGCAAAAATGGCATATTTTTTAAAAATGAACTCACTTTTAACTAGGGCAGTTTAACACATACCCAATAGCAATAATAGCCATCTTCTCCCATGTACTTAAACCTGGCCGGCTTTTATCCCTCCAGCTCTACTACAGTAGGGCGTGTCCTGCCTGTTTACCAAAAAAGGAAGCAAGACCATGGATTTGCCTGCTTTGCTCAAGGTCATGCAGCTGGTAGAAGTCAGCTCCGTGTCACATCCCATCCCACCTCTCTCGTGTAATGCCTGTGCTGTTGCCATTGTCTCCAGGTTCCCAGAGCACCGCAGTGATGGACGCCTCAAGTCTAATCACTTCTGAAGAGTGCGGGAGGGTTGTAAAGATACTCCGGACAGTAGTATGTGACTTTAGTCTCTGCTTACAGACCACTATGAATCTGAGGGTCCCTTTTTTGAAAAGTGACCACTTTGTAAGTGACTGCACGTGCCCAGGAGCTTTGCAGTAGCTGCGTGTAAGTCTTCTGTGGTCTTTGTGAAGCCAGGGATGTTTGTCAAAATAAATGCATTTAAGTTCTCAGTGTACAATGAACTAGACCTATGAACTAGACCTCTAAATAGCATGCATTTCTTACAACATTTCAAGAAAAAAGTACCACTTCACAGAAGTTGGGTTAGGGCGTGCGTGGGCTGTTCCCTTGAATTTTGTGCATATTTGATGTTGCCCATGATAAAAAACGTTTAAAATGTAAGTTTATAGGAATAAATCTAAAATACGTAAGTCAAGTTTGCTGAGGTGACTGACAGTAAGACTAACCCTTTGGGGCATTCTGTTATGGGGCAGTCAGTCATGTGGCCGTTGTCAGAGTCATCACACAGCACGGTAGTGGGACCGCCAGTGAACGAACATTCTTAATTGGGGAGATTAGAATTTTATTTTTTAAATATATGCTTTTAGCTAAAAATTTGGAGAAATGGGAATCTATCATGAATCAGTTATTTTTGACATTGACCTAACCTCCAGGTTTGGTAACACTAAACTCCTGTCAACTCATTCTTTAGGATTTATTTACTAATTTTTTTTATGGCAGCAAAGGTTAGTTCAGGGGCCCACATACAGTGTATGCTTGGGAACTACTGACCAACTGATGCGATATCCATTTCCAGGGAAGGAATGTCTACAGATTGGGACGGGGGAGGGCATCATGCTGACAGTGTCCTGAGAGTGTAAAGTAAAATATATACAGCCCATCTGATCTCCTTCACCTCCCTCCCTACTCCCTCCCACCCCAGGTGTATCTTAAAAGATCTAGCAGAATTCAGGGCCTTCCTCAGTCCTTTCTTAAATTTTTAAATTTTGAGCTACAATCTCACAAAGTTGGTAACTTACCCAGGCTGGACTTGAACCTGTGATCCTCGTGCCTTAGCCTCCCTGCATTCTGGAATTAGAGTGTACACCACTGCATCTTACCTGCACTCTTGAGACAGGGTCTTTCTCTGTATCCCAGGCTGATCCTGAACTCACCCTGGAGCTCAGAGTAGCCTTGGACTCAAGGTAGTCCTCTTGCCTCATCCTCCCCAATGCTGGGATTACAGGCGTACTCCACCCACACCTGCCTTATGTGGTGGTGCTAGAGAATCGACCTCAGCGCCTTGCACTTGGTAGGCAAGCACTTTGACCTCTGTGCCATTCCTTCAGACCCTTTATGTACAGCCTGGAACAAATTCTGTGAAGATGCGATGACCCCTACAATCATCGCTTCTGCACTCAGGTGTGGGCAGTTCGGACATACAGTTTTATGAGCTTGAGGTCAATAGCATAGTAAGGATCCAAGGTGAGGAGTGGGGCTCTTGAGGCCTCTGTTGACTGATGGATAACAGACAAGGCGTTGGAAGTAAGGGTGGTAGCGACTTAACTCTCCAGTTAGGGATCGTCAGCATCGCAGCTTATTACCCGGGACCCTTCGTGGAGGGATATGAGGCCGTAGAACTAGAAACAGAAATTCATCGTGGAGATTTGCATCTTAAGTTTTTCTAGGCCCCTTTATTTTTTAACCCCCTCTGCTATATGCCTATTTTAGGGAGTATTTAGAAAGAGTTCCAGCAGAAGATGGTCAGTTCTGTGGGGAATAGTAGGAAAGTTCCCAGATAAGTGGTTCTGGGTGGTATGAGTCCACCCAAAGCTTTCTTAGACTGTGCCCAAATGACAGGGGCTCTTGTCACAGGTGTGAGCTTCCATGCTCCAGCCAGAAGCAGCCGAGAAGGGACTGGAGGAATAGCACAGCAGTTAAAGCACTTGCCTAGCAAACACACGGCCCTGGGTTCGATTCCCCAGCAGCACGTAAACTGGGCATGGTGGCGCACACTTGTAATCCCAGCACTCTGGAGGCTGAGGCAGGAGGTTTGCCATGAGTTCAAGGCTAGTCTGGGCTACATAGTGAGTTCAGGACCAGCCTGAACTAAAGAGAGAGACCCTGTCTCAAAAAAAAAAAAAAAGAAAGAAAGAAAGAAAGAACAGAAAAAGCAGCAGGCCAGAAATCTCAGTGGTTTAAAAGTGATAAGCTTCCTCTGCCACTCCACAACCATTATAAGGAAAATGAAATGGTAGGAGTCTGGTGGTGTTGCAACTTCTGCTAGTCCGTTGGAGGTACCCACTATGGGTGGGTTGCTGTTTCCTTGAAAGCTGTTTTAAAAATAGAGTCTTACTAAGTTGCCTTTGCTGGCCTGGAACCCTGGATCCTCCTGCTCGGCCTCCCAGGTAGCTGGGATCACAGGCATGCTTACATGTATATAAATAATCCTACTTAAAAGGGTAATACTATATACTTTTTAAATTGGTATAACTTAAAGATCATTTTTATCATAATGAGGTGGGCCCTCGGAACGGGTGTTCTTGCTAAGCAGTTGTATGGAAACATATTTTGGGGCATTCCCTTTGCTCCCTCTTCATAAGGTGCCTGTGTGAGCACGGCAGCTGCTTTGGGTACCTGACCCTGCATCCCGCTGAAGACTGGTCTGTGTTTGTCTGGGCAGTTGATTTTTGGTTGAGCAGACAGAACAGGCACCTGAGTCCCACAGATCACTGCACCAGCTCTGAGCTGCACAGCATGTCCACCCTTGGACCACAGGGGCCTGGCAGCCTTGCCATGCACCTGCATCCTCATGCCCAGAGCTGGTCCTGGGCACAGAGTGAGCGCCTGTTGTCTTGTCCCTTCCCTCGGGAGCATGTGTCCAGGAGAACATTGTGTATGCCAGCCCAGTGTGCCCGCTCCTACAAATCTCTCTCCTCTCTTTTGTTTTGATAAGAATGAAGCCAAGAAAAATTAAAGAAGATGATGCTCCAAGAACAATAGCTTGCCCTCATAAAGTAAGTAATGCTAGGGGGAAAGTGGGCACTCCGCTGCTAATGAAGTTGTAGAGCGTTCGGAACAAATTCACTTTCATTTCTTTCATAATTCAAGTAAAATGAGGAAAAGTAATTGGCTTTTTAAATTTGAGAGATTATTCTATTCAGTAAAAAATACCAAAAACCTTAAATGTATACTTTTCAGTGGGGTTACTATAGGGAGCCAGTGTTTTTATTATTACATTTTGACTAGTTTTTAGGTTAGCAAGTAAGGCATGGATTATGTCTCACCCATGGATTTTTATGGGAAGGTAGACTCAAGATTGAAATGTAGTAGTTTTGGTAAAATAAGCCAAATAGATGCTTGGTAATTTCCCTCATACTTTTCTTATTTATCCTGTCAAGTGTGTGTTACTAGAAGGGTACTTAATTGTTTTCAAATGTAATTAATCATTGAAATAACATGAGCTATTGATTGGTGTCTGTACCTAAACTTAATTGGATATAAAACTAATAGTATTGCATAGGTGTAAAGAAGCAAAGGAGATGGGATTAAGAATGGAATGAAGAATTTCTAAAACTCAGTAATTGGAGAATGATAAATTTAGTTTTGTGGAGTCGTCCCGTAGGGAAAACTCTGCACTTTCAGGGTTGTGATATTCCTTTTTTTTTTTTTAACTCTCTTTAATATGAAGACTCTGAAATTTAAAATGAATTCCACTGAAGCCAAAAATGAACATTTGAAAACAGTTAATGTTGTGAATGCCCGCCATCTCTTTAGCAGCTCTGTATATGTCTCTTCTAGTTATGAATATTATTACTACTATCATTCATTCCATTTTCTAAATGGAAGTGAGCCTAGAGGTCAAGGTGGAAAGACTGGCTCCCCCTTGCTGTGAAGCTGCCTGGTGGTGCCCTGTGCTGTCCTCTGTCATGCTGTCTCACCATTGCCCCATTCACTCCATCCTGGGCAACAACTGCAGAAGAAATTGTTGAGGCCATGCTTCTCTCGGGCGGCGCCCCACATCCATCGCCCCCCCCAGCCCTGGTATCGCTTTGCCTGCTCCCCCTTCCCGGTGTCTCACACGGTCGATTTCTTCTGTAGTTGCCATTCCTTGGAGACCCTCTTGCTTCTTTCTCTGTCAAGGAGGGGAAAGAGGCAGAGAGAAGAGGGGACAGTAGGCGATGGAGAGTGGCAGCCATTGGCGCAGCACAGACTATGGGGCCCACCCAAGGTAGTGGTGGACTGCCGTCATTTCAACCCCCTTCATGTCCCGGGGCTTCCGTTCCTGCGTCTGGGGTCGGAGCTGGGTGAGGTGGCTGTGGTGTAGCTGGAAGCCGGGGCGCCTGGGTTCTACTTCTCTTGGCTACTACTAGTAGCGTGACCTTGGGCAAGTCTCTTTCAAGACGTCTCTAAGCCTCAGTTTCCTCACCTGTAGAACACGGGTTTATGTTAACTGATAAGGCCTTTTCTAGCTGTCCATTTTTTGTCTCAAGCAATTGAATGTTCCACTGGATTGCTAAGTAGAGTTAAGATGGGGGTGGGGCGGCTTCGATTTTGGTAGTCATCAAAGGCTGTGAAGTGGTTGAGTCCCTCCGGTCACAGTGTGAACCACTAAGCTCCTTTCTCTGTTTGAAGGGCTGCACAAAGATGTTCAGGGATAACTCGGCTATGAGGAAGCATCTGCACACCCACGGCCCCCGCGTCCACGTCTGTGCAGAATGTGGCAAAGCTTTTGTTGAGAGCTCCAAACTAAAACGACACCAACTGGTTCATACTGGAGAGAAGCCTTTTCAGGTAGGGCCTATGCCCCCACTGTTCCCCACCCCACACTGCCTTCCTCGCACATGGGAAGCTGGCGGGGTCTTACTGTCGCCCAGGTTCTTGGGTGTGTGCCAAATATAGGGTGTATTGGTGTTAAGGAGCATGTGCCAAGCGGGAGAGAGCAAGCCCACAGCTACATGGCTGTCTGGTGCATTTGTTGTAGGATGGATTGGTTGGTCCTAATTAACTACGAGCTTCTAAAATCTTACTGTGTGTAAGTAGAGGTAATGCTTTGTCTTACTAGTTGGGCATGGTGGCACAAACCCTACTCTCAGTGCTTGGGAGGCTGAGGCTGGAGGATTGCTGCTGGGCTTGAGGCCACTGGGGCTACATAGCAAGTCCAGGACCTGCTTGGACTACAAAGCAAGGTCCGGTCTCAAAAAAATAAAATTACCTTGCTTTCGAAGCCCATGAATTAAGTGAACAAACTAGCAGTGCAACTAATAATTGCTTTTGACGACTGATGTCAGACAGCATGTTAGTGTTTTGTATTTTACTCTTGAGAATATGTCCAGAGTGGGAGGGACAGGGTGGCTCTTGCCAGGTGTTTCTCTTGGGCTGGGTGTGTGCAGTCCATGAGAGGTCTCCTGGGACTTTATGGGTGTGGACAGGCTGTTCCCTGGCAAAGCAGTAAGGTGCCCACTCGGGTTTTATTTCAGTAGCTGAAGGGTTCATGTCTGGTCTTTTCCTCGACAGTGCACATTTGAAGGCTGCGGGAAGCGCTTTTCACTGGACTTCAATTTGCGCACACATGTGCGAATCCACACCGGAGACAGGCCCTATGTGTGCCCCTTCGATGGTTGTAATAAGAAGTTTGCCCAGTCAACTAACCTGAAATCTCACATCTTAACACACGCTAAGGCCAAAAACAACCAGTGAAAAGAAGAGAGAAGACCCTTCTCCCCCGCGGGAAGCATCTTCCATGAGTGGGATTGGGAATAAATACACCTCTCCTTTGTATATTATTTCTAGGAAGAATTTTAAAAATGAATCCTACACACCTAAGGGACATGTTTTGATAAAGTAGTAAAAATTTAAAAAAGAACTTTAATAAGATGACATTGCTAAGATGCTCTATCTTGCTCTGTAATCTCGTTTCAAAAACACGGTGTTTTTGTAAAAGTGTGGTCCCAGCAGGAGGACGATTCACGAACTTCGCATCAAAAGACAATTCTTTATACAACAGTGCTAAAAATGGGACTTCTTTTCACATTCTTATAAATATGAAGCTCACCTGTTGCTTACAATTTTTTTAATTTTGTATTTTCCAAGTGTGCATATTGTACACTTTTTGGGGATATGCTTAGTAATGCTATGTGTGATTTTTCTGGAGGTTGATAACTTTGCTTGCAGTAGATTTTCTTTAAAAGAATGGGCAGTTACATGCATACTTCAAAAGTATTTTCCTGTACAAAAAAAAAGTTATATAGGTTTTGTTTGCTATCTTAATTTTGGTTGTATTCTTTGATGTTAACACATTTTGTATAATTGTATCGTATAGCTGTATTGAATCATGTAGTATCAAATATTAGATGTGATTTAATAGTGTTAATCAATTTAAACCCATTTTAGTCACATTTTTTTCCAAAAAAAAAAAAATACTGCCAGATGCTGATGTTCAGTGTAATTCTTTGCCTGTTCAGTTACAGAAAGTGGTGCTCAGTCGTAGAATGTATTGTACCTTTTAACACCTGGTGTGTACATCCCATGTAACAGAAAGGGCAACAATAAAACAGCGATCCTAAAGAAAGAACATGGCAGAAAAAGATCTGTAAGCACAGTCGTATTTTCTTTTGTTGTCCAAAATACTTAAAATTCTTTGAGCCTCCCAGAAATTGGAAGCTAAATAAAGCAACTCAAGTTTCCTTTATTTTGCACTTGATAGTGACTTGTGATTAAAGTGACGCATGGATATTTTAATACTTCGTACACGTCCTGGATTCTGAAAGAGTAGGTGACAGGCACCCTGTGTTAAGGAACTACCTCAGAGTACCCCAGACCAGGCCTCGGCTGTTAGCGTTGGACTTCAGCGCCCTGGCCAGTGGGGAGTGGAGCATGTGTGCATGGCCCGGCGCCCTCTCGAGGTAAGGCGCCAAGTGGCATGGGGCGCACCGAGGGAAGGGTAGGCCCTTTTTCCACCCGCAGGCTGCCTTCAGAGCCACGTCAGTGGGTCCTCGGCTTGTCCCACAGGAACAGTGTTGTTGGTTTTTTTGTTTGAGAGCTCTTGTTCCTCCATCTCTGTGGAGTTCTTATTAAATGTTAGCAGATGTGACGATTGGGCACCAGTAGCTTAATTTCATGCTTCTAAATAGACACTGGGTGCGATTGGCAAGGTGGCAAGATTACTAGGAGACTGTACTCAGTGAGTACTTGACTTCGTGTTGTGGCCTCTTAAATGTACGATTATAATTTTTCAATTTTCCTTAGGCTCAAATATCAAACTTGTTGAATATTTTATAAACTGCCATGGTACAGCAAATCCCATATATTCCAAGTGCATGTATGCCGCGTGTCTGTGCTGAATGCTCGGCTCTGCAAGGCAGATGACAGACTAGCTAAGATCAGATTTCTTTGCAAACTGCCCAGGACACCCTCCGGTCAGACCTGTCACCTGATTTCTTGCAGTTTCTTTGTCACTAGGAAGATTGGTGACCTACTAACAGTGACCTGTGGCTCTGTGGAATTTTGAAGTGCCTTCTGAATCAAATGAAAAGTTATGAAAAGTCCTAACTTCAGACACTTGTTTGATCTGTCTAGAATCTGTTAGCCAGTGTGTGGTTGGATGGAACTGAGTTAAGCAGAAGACCCCATGTTCCCTGGATAAGCCAGGCTTTGCTGTATCTGGTAGGCAGGAGAGAAGCCCGCGGCGGAGGACCCTTTCAGAGCCAGATTCCCCTGTGGGGACAGTGACTCCTTGTCAGTGCCGGGCAGA
This sequence comes from Ctenodactylus gundi, assembly GCA_004027205.1. Classification (NCBI taxonomy): domain Eukaryota; kingdom Metazoa; phylum Chordata; class Mammalia; order Rodentia; family Ctenodactylidae; genus Ctenodactylus; species Ctenodactylus gundi. Next base: position 137,928 of record PVKB01003598.1, on the reverse strand, counting down.
GCCTCCCACCGGCATGTTGCACAGTCCTGGTGTGGCTGTCCCACAATGCTGCCCCCATCAGTGGCTGTAATTAGGAGCGCAGAGCCATGTCTCCTACACCCAGCATTGCCCCCCTCTGGAGCCTGGCACTGTCCTCAGGACGCCTGCCCAAGGCGGAGCAGACCTGTGCTGGGAGCGAGTCTTGCCAGCAGCCCTGAGAGCCATGCTACAACCTGCGACGTGCAGGTTCCTCTTCCTTCGTGCCTTCATCCCTTGGGGGATGCTCTTGGTCATCTCTTCCGTCCCTTGCTGTCTTGGTGTGGAGTCGTCAGTCTCCTCGCCCCTTCCTCTGTTCACGTGTCTTCTTTCAGTCTGTGAAGTTCATGTCTGTAGGGAGCTTGTTCTGGGTTTCTCAGAACTGTGCAAGTTCCTTGTGGGCATAGCACTGTGACTTTGCGGCAGTGCAGGAATCTTAGATGAGTAGCAGCATAGAGTTGGTTCTCACTGGCTTCACTTTGCTTGTTAGAATTGGTAGTTTTGTTAAAGATGGTCTACAGTTTGAGATGGTGTTCTAACAGTGATTCCATTGTCTTGAGGATTCATCTGATTTGTAAGAGACATATTTTCTTACATCTGAGCAGAAATAAATGCATGTTTCTAGCCTGTGTAATATAAAAACTCGAGAGGATAAGTTTACACCTAACAAGAAGTTGTTTTCTATTTTTGAACTTCTTATGATTTCCCCCCCCCTCAATAATGGGGCCACTAGATATTTCTGTTAAAAACTGTCACTCCCGAGTGGCATTTATTTTCAAGGTGACACTGAACTTACGCTGTTGGCTACATATGGTGTTTGTGCTCTGCCTAGATTCAAGGCCTGAGGAGTTGAGGAAAATCATAATTTCCTTTTCCTGTTTGGTTTTATGTGCAAGTTCTAAATGTCACTTAATTTGCCAAGTTTGAGATTAGTGAGACCCTTCAAGGGAAGTGTGCGAGTTGCCTGTTTCTGAGCAGAGTGTAGTTCGTTCCTCATGAGTAGGTGAGATCTGAGACCCCTGGGATTGTCTAGAATGCAGAGACAAGTTGGCCTGTAGTTATGAGCCCTTTCCTGGGCTTCTTGCTGTCCTTGTTTCACGCTGCACTAACAGACCTACCTCACACTGGTCTCCAACTAGGAAGTATGTTGAGGCCTGAGAAAGTGGGCTCCCTAAAATGGGCTGGGATTGGAAATCTGCTTTTTCCACCCTTACTGACTCTGGGCCTAGAGGCTGATCACTTCGTGACTCTGGCTCCTCAGTGATCTGGAGTTTTGCATGGCCTAGGAAATCCATGGTGTGTGTCTCGTCTGTCAGACCCTCTTTTCTTTGACATCAGCCGGCGATGGTGAGAGCAGTGATCCCGGGGGTCCAGAGGTGGGTAGAGCTGCAGGTGCCCGTGGGCATCCCCTGGGGCCCACGCCATGCCGAGGTCTTCCTTGGCTGCTCTGCCGTCCTTCCCAGGCCACTGTCCTCTGATTCTTGGTTGCCTTGAGCCCTCTCCTGACTTGCCGGCCCTGAGCTCTTGGCTTCCTTGGCTCGAGTGCGCTGTGTGTAGCATCTCTTTAGAGTTTTGGCCACCAGGACTGGCGGTCATTAGCCCGCTGTTTAATTTCACGAGGCAGAAAGTGCACCAAGTCTTCAGCATCATCCCAGCGTCACGGCAGCATTGACCAAATGGCTAGCTAGGTCTTGTTCGCCTTGGACTTGGTACCACTCAGGTTGCATTTACATGGTCGGCATCAGGCAGGGAGGGGAGATCCGTGCCTGGAAGTCTCCACGGCCTCCTCCCCAGGCCTGAACGGTCAGGACCAGTGGTGAGGCTTGCTGGGAAGGAACAGGTTGCAGGTGTGGGCTTGCAGATCACCTAGTCCCATTACAAATACTGGAAGGGAACAGATAGATGTTGGCATCTGTCAGGAGCAAATCAAATGCCCCCACAGACTGAGTCTAGGCCAGAGCTGCCACATGGCAGGCCGGGGCCCAAATGTCCCCTGGTCTCCATGTCCCGGCCAGCGTTCTGGGAGTCTGCAGGGTGGTAGCAGTCCATGTATCTGAAGCACAGTAACTGGTTTTCCAAGTTTAGTGAAATTGACTAGTTTTCATTACAGTCTCAGATGCTGCAGGAAGCAGCATTGGGACAACCAGCGGCTGTGCTTGGTGGTAGCCATCCTGGCTTGGGGGCTGTGGTGTCTGTGCACTAAGAGGGGAGGTGGGCATCTGTACCAAACTGAGTGGCCGGTTTCTATGACATCAGCACCTTGTTAGCTCTGGTGCCTGCGGGTGGCGAGAGCAACTCTATTGTCCGAGTTCCGATGACGTTGCAGGCCCTGGCTCAAGGACGTAGCATTGTGTCTCATGTTCATCTTTTTCTTACGTGTTCTCTGCCATTTCTGGAATTGTCCTTGATTTCTCCTTAGCTCATAGGTCATAGACGCAGAAATATTATAGTATTTAAGGCATCCGCGTCCAGCATCAGATGGCTTTGCATCCAGAAAAACATTAATAACTCCGTTTAAAGCACCACGCATGTGTAACACGGCTCTATACAAATACAATAAACGCGTAATGTTAAGCTTTGCAACGCCTGCGGTTCTTGTTTGTCCTCGCTGCTGTGTCGTCACACACCCAGCCCGGAGATGAGTTCCCGCCTGGTCAGAAGGAACCCGGGAACTGTCACACCACTAACAGGTGCTTCTTAACTACCCCGCTCCCAGGTGGACCTGCTAGCCAGAACGGTGGTGGTGGTGGTGGTTTTTTTGTTTTTGTTTTTGTTTTTTGCTGTTTGTAGTGGTGGTAGTACTGGTGATCAAGCCCAGTTCCTTCACACTGAGCTACAAACCCAGCCCATTTTGATTCTGGGACAGGGTCTTGCTAAGTTACCAAGGCTGGATTTGAACTTGAAGTCCTCCTGCCTCAGCCTACCAGAGTTCTGGGATGACAAGCTTGTACCACTTGGGTTCAGATCACAACAAATCTCACCTGCTTTTCAGAAAGTGCAGCCGAGTTAAAATTCTCATCCAGTTGGTCCCTAGTTTCGGCCCTGGAAGTGCTAGAGGCAGGAAGGAAACGTGGAATTGAGTCGTTTGTAGGAAAATGGGTGCATGTTAAGACCCTTATTATGCCCAGTGAAATGAACCAGATCCAAAAAATTCAATGTAACATGATTTCTCTAATAGAAAACCAAATCATAAAATAAGCAATATGGACGAAAAGGAGAGAGGCTTTGGGGAGCGGGAAAGTGGAGGGGTGAGGGTGGGAAGGGGAAAGGGAGGCAGTGTGTAAATCTTTTAAATGAGCTGATGCTGTAGCTCTGTGCAAGCGCGGAAGGTCCTGGCCTCACGTGGGGCGAGTGCTAGGGAAAAACCAGGCGAGGGGCCTGGGAGCGGGCCTCGGGCAGGAGGTAGGCGTGCCCGGAGCGGTGAGCAGTGCCCGGCAGCCGCCTGTGCAGGGAGCCCGACCTTCCCAGTGAGCCACGTGGCTCCACCCCTGCGCTAAGCTCTAAAGAGAGACAGTAGTGGGACAGGAAGGGCCGGGTGTGCGTTTTGGGGCGTGGAGGGCCAGAACCTTTAGAAGTCTGAGGGGCCCTGTGAGCGAGGCAGCAAATGGCACGTGGGAAGAGCCAGTCTGTGATGCTCCTGGAGGCGAGGGGACCGTGGGGCGCACCTGGAGGGCTGGGGGCGTAGCTCCGCATGAAGGTGCCGGGTGGGCTCAGTCCGCAGTGCCCCACACACGGAGGCAGAGGAGTCTCCAGTGTGAGGGGTGGCAGGGCACGGTGAGGGCCGGGGCCCTGGTGCCCACCTGGCCATGCGACTGCCGATGGGCCCTCCCCACGCAAAACAGGAGTGCCAGGCCCACCTTGTGTGGGCAGAGGGGTCACAGGCACATCCACTTTAAGAGAAGTGACTCACCAAGGTGCAGGCCAGAGGGGCGGCAGGAGGGTTCGCTTCCTTATTCCTGCTGTGCCCAGAAGGCCAAAGGCAGAGGGTCGCTGGAGTAGAGCCGCCCCTACTCAGGCTCAGAGTTTTGGTTTTGAGATAGGCCTCACCAAGTTGCCCAGGCTGGGCTTGAATTTGCAGGTGCGCCGCTCTGCGTGCTGGGGTGACCGTCCTGCACCGCTGGGCCTGGCTTGGGCGTATGCTTGTTTTGGTTTGTTTCTGTGGTCATTTCTTTCCGTTTGTCACAGACTGAACCCAGGGCCTTGAGCGTGCCAGGCAAGTTCCTGCCACCGAGCTGTGTCCTGTCGTCAGCCCTGGGTTGATGCGCCATCCCCCCTCCCCCCGCCTTCATCGCCGGAGGGTGACAGCCGCAAAGACCCTCAAGAGGTTGTGAGGCAGGTGGGCTGCGGGGCCAGGCGGGGCCAGGCTGGGCTGAAGCTGTGGGAGAGCCCCGCCCTGCTCCTGAGCTCGCAAGCGCCAACCCAGGCTGGGCACCTCCGGCAGCGCTCCTTCACAGCCTTCCCTTGGGGGCCAGAGAAGCTTCCAGATCCCGAAGCTTCTCCGACTCTGGCTCCTGCCGTATCTCTGTACTCCTCACACATCCAGGAACCTTCTTTTCTCTGCAGGACTGGGAGTTGATCCCGGGACCTACACGCTGCCCGACGTGCCCAGCCCTTTTGACTCTGAGTCTGAGACAGGGTCTTGCTAAGTTGCTAAATTTTAATTTCAAAACCAAAACTTAAAAAAAAAAAAAAAAAGGCTGGGGATGCAGCTCAGTGTGAAGGTCCTGGGCTTTAATTCCAGTACTAGCAAACATATGTTCTTTATTTTTTAACAGAGTAAATTAAAATCAGGGATAAGGTAAAAATAAATTCATCTTTAAAATGCCATGGCTTTCCTCCCCCCGTGTTCGTTGGTGATTTCAGTGGTCAGCCCTCAGGCGGCAGCAGGGACCTGGTGTTGGGCACTTACCAATCTCTCTAGGGTCCTGTTCCTGCTGTGGCCAGTTCTGAGTGACACATATGTGGCCACTGAACCGGGAAGCAGCAGAGCCACCCCCCTCCAGGTCTGTTACATCACCCCTCACCTCCAAAGGGCTTGTCTTCTGCCACCCACCGGGACACCGGGACCCCAGGTGTCAGGCAGTGGAAGGGCTGGCGGCCGCTGCCTCACCGCCACCGAAGTGGCCCAGACTTCATGAGGCTCAGTGAGGGGTTTTTATTTTTTGGTACTGGAGATCCCACTTGGGGCCTTTGCACTAAGCTACGTCACCAGCCCCTTTTTTTAGTTTTGACCTTGAAACAGGATCTCACTAAGTTCCACGAGCTAGACTCAAACTTGGATCCTCCTGCCTTAGACTGCTGGGATTACAGGTTGCACCACTGGGCATTTTTGTTTTTTAGGTGGTGTTTGGGGGGGGGGGGTCTTGTTGGGGATCAAGCCCAGGGTCTTCACACCATTTTTCAGTTTTCAGACAAGGTCTTGCTAAACTGCCATTCTTAGGGCCCTTGCTCAGTGGCCAGGGCTGCCGGCTAGGCTGAAGGAACTACGACACCCACCACCAGTGATGTCCCTTCTACAACACACAAGGAAATGTCACTCATTTAAAAAAGTGACTACTTTATTCCTCGGTGGTTTCTACACAGTAAGGACACCCAGCTGCGTCGACTCCTGTCCTCAGGGAGTCGTATCACCTTCCTTGGAAGGCCTGTCCCAGTACTTGGCCAGATGGGAGTAGCTGGCCACGCCGTGCCTGCTCACAGGACCTCTGTCCTCCCAGGGACACTAGGCGCTGAGAGACTGCTAGAGGGTGGGGGAAGGGACCCACACTGCTTCTGCAAGCCGTGGGGACCATGGCTAGCAGGCACGATCCACACATCGGCTGGCCCATTTCCCCATTTCACGGACAGGCAGCCTCAGGTGAAAGGTTCCCTTGCCAAGATACACCACAGCCTAGCTACCAGGACTTCCTTTCCCTGGCCCATCTGCTCTCCCACCCGGCACTTGCATCCCCAGGGTGCCCCAGGGGCTGGCAGTGGGAGGGAGGGGGAACAGAGGCCTGCTTCTGTCCCGAATAGGCCAGGCGTGCAGCATGTGCGGAGTGAGCGAAGCAGGAGAGTCCAGGGCGGACGGATCATCAGAGACGCTGGGGCTGGGCCCCACGCGGGGCAGGAAGCCATGGCAGGGCCCGGAGCGCTGCCCCACGGTGTCTGCGGGGTCTCGCTGCGTCAGGATTCGGGGGTTGGAGTGTCCAGGTGGCTGGGGCCAGGGTGTGGGTGAGAGGGCTGGGCACAGAGGGTCCCGTTGGGTCGAGGGAGTGGGTGAGCTGGAGTGTGCGGCTGGGCTGGGGTAGGGGGCTGGAGTGCGCCTGTGAGTCGGAGTGCGGGGGCTGAGGGGTCCAGTTGGGGCTGGGGTGCCCAGCTGTGCAGGGGTAGGGGTTGCAGTGTGCGGGTGGGCTGGAGTGTGCAGGTGAGCAAGCGTGGGCACGGGGGCCTCTGAGGCTGGAGCGTCAAGCCGGGCAGGGCTCTAGAATGTGCCGGTGAGTCCGCATGGGGGGGGAGTATACAGTTGGCAGCGGGGTGGGCCCAGGGATGTAGCGGGCTGGAGTATGTCTGATGCAAGATGATTGTCAGTAGCAGCTCTGGGTGCAGACCAGCCAGGCCCAGTGCTGGGCAGTGCCAGGCGGGCTGAGGGTGATCATTTCACAGCTGAGCCTTCAGAGGCCTGTGAGGCTCCCGCCCGAGGCGGTCCACTAGGTAGCAAGTTGGCCCCGGGGTGGCAAAGGGTCGCCGACGTGGGGCCGCTTGACGCCGCGGCCAGGATCTGCAAGGTGGCCCTGGGGACCAAGGCGGGGCTGAGCATCACAGACTGGATGGCTGGGCCAGTGTGGTCCCTGTGGGGGTGGTGGGCATGGCCTCGCCCTCCGGGCGGCTCTCCGGGCCGCGCGCGTACGTGAGAACCACCGTGACGGTGGCGAAGGTGGCCGCGTTCACGGGGAAGGCGCGCAGCAGCGTGGAGGCCAGGCCCCGCGTGAACACGCGCCAGCCCTCCGCCTCGTAGCTTTGGCGCACGCAGTCGACGATGCCCCGGTAACGCGGGGCTCCCCGCAACCCGTCAGCCTGCAGCCGCGACTTGACCACGTCCACGGGGTAGGTGGAGAGCCACGACAAGATGCCGGACGTGCCACCCGCCAGCAGCAACTTAGGCACCAGCAGGCGGTCGCCGGGCTCACAGCCGAGCGCGCGTGTCAGCACGTCGTAGGACAGGAAGTAGACGCCGAAGCTGGGGGTCTCGCGCAGCAGCGTGGAGGCCATGCCCCGGTTCACGCCCCGCAGGCCCTCCTGGCGGTAGATCCGCGCCAGGCAGTCCAGGGAGCCGCGGTAGGCGCGCGCCGCGCCCGCGTCCTGCAGCTGCAGCCGGGTCTTGGCCAGCTCCATCGGGCAGCAGATCACGCACTGGATGGCGCCTGCCGCCGCGCCCGCCAGGAACTGGTTCAGCGGCGAGTCGTGGCCCAGCGCACGCAGGGTATTGCCCTGCACCCCAAACACCAGCGCGTTGATGAAGGTGAGCCCCATGAGGGGCGAGCCCAGGCCTTTGTACAGGCCCAGCACCTGCGGAGACAGAGGCCACCAGACCCTCCAGGCTTGTCGGTGCCGCTCCACCCACCCAAGTGCCCGCAGGACCACGCAGGGATTTTTTTTTTTTTCAGCACCTGGCTCGGTTTGGGTCTGGAGTGTCCCCCAAAAGTCCCATGTATCTGGGTGCATTGGAGTAACTGTGGAACTGTTCTTAGGATACAGAGTCCGGCTGGAAACACCGGATGCTTGGGGTTGAAGGATTGTGTCAACTTGTTGAGCTGGGGGTGCCCTGGGCAGGGCTTTTAGGTGGGTGTTATTTACTCGTAGGCCAGTGAGGAAGGGGCACCCACCCTAGGCAGCTCGGGCTATGTAAAGGAAGAAGAAACACTGTCAAAGCCTCCTCCCGGGAAGGCTCTGTCCTCGCCCAAGTCAGCTGGCCTCACTCCACACGTGGCTCCGGCTTCTGCCTGCAAAACCACGAGCAGCTCTGTGGCCTCCGTCATGGCTGCTTCACGAAGGGAAGGGGCTCCAATTTGTGACCCCCTGCCTGCGTGGCCAGGCCCGGCTTTTTTATTTCAAAACAGGGTTTGGAGCTGGAGGAATAGTAAGAACATTTTTAAAGGCTCTGAGTTCGATCACCAGCACCATAAAAACTGGGCATGGTGGCACAGCCGTCGAGAGGCTGAGGCGGGAGAATCACTGTGAGTCCGAGGCCAGCCTGGGCTACACACAGATTTCACTCAGCTGCCTAGGATGGGCTCAAATTTGCAATCCTGCCTCAGCCTGCTGGGATGCTAGGATTACAGACATGGGCCACTGCGCCAGCACTAAGTAGGATTTTATGAGAGGGAGAGGGGCGTGTCAGGATTCGCCTGTAATCCCAGCATGGTGGGAGGCTGAGGTAGAAGGATTATGGGTTCAAGGGGAACCTGGGCTACAGAGCTAACCTCTGTCAGAAAGATAATAATCTTCCCCTCAACAATTTTTTTTTCTTAGAGGCCTAGTCCTGAATCCAAGAGCCCAGGTACTCCTCACTTGGTGTGTTCAGAGCCCCGACTCCCTTCGCGGTCACCGGAAGGACCCTGTTTCCCAGAATTCTGGTCTGATGGGTGGGTGACGCCCCAAGAGAAGCCCCGCCCTCTGCCTGCCCTGCCCGGCCACTCACGCTCTCCTGCCTGATGATGGACCGGAAGCAGTGTAGCGTCCCACGGTACTGTGGCTTCTCCACACTCTGCACCTGTAGCCGCACCTGCAAGGACAGAAGGGTGAAGGGCAGGTGGGACCCCTTTTCCCCCATGGCCTGGCTTGCGCACTGCCACAAGCGGGTCCCCTATCCAGGCAGTGAGTTCAGCAGCTTTCTGTGGCTTTGGGATTCCAGGGTGGGGCAGGCTGGGGATCCAAGGCTCTTCTGGAAGGGTATCTGCAGTGTGTGTGTGGGGGGGGGGGGGGGGAGGCTGTAAACACAGACGCAGCTTCACACTCACCTGCTGCCGGGCCTGCTTTCTAACAATGTCGGGGACTCAGGGAACGGGGGTCACTCGCCACCCCACTAGGTAGCTCATGTCCTAAACCACTGCCGCAGCCAAAGCGTCCCACCGTGATTTCCTCGCCGAGGCATGGGGCAAGGCATGCTAAAAGCAACGGCCATATTATCTCCAGTCTCTGCCTGACTCTCTGTGTCTGTCTGTCTGTCTCCACCTCTGCCGCTCCACACATCTGTCCTCCTCCCCTGTCTCTGCGCACCCGTGCAGAGACACACGGTCAGTGAGGGATGCAGGCTGAGGTCGATAGCCACAGACAGTGATTATGAGAAAAAAATAAACCAACGGCAGCGGCCAGGCTGGGTGGCGGGCACAGCTTGTAATCCCAGCACTCTGGGAGGCTGAAGCAGGAAGATCGGAAGTTTGTGCACAGCCTGATACCCAGCGAGATGCTGTGGGCTGGGACGTAGCACACAAAGAAGGCCCTGGGTTCCATCATCAGTAACAGGGAGAGCGGGAGATGGCTCCCTCCACTCCTGCGGGGGTCCTGCCAGTAGCCTCATGCGAGGACCGTGGGTCTGAGTCCACGGTGGCATGACGGCACAGTGGCTGGCCTCCCTTGGGAGCCACGACAGCCAGCTGCGGCCTCCCCCAAGTCAAAGCTCTCTTTGTCAGTGTGGAGCTTATCTGCCCCTGATACACAGGCTCTACAGTTGCGGGTGGTAGGAACTTCTCCCGACCTGGGAATCCTTCTCACAGGGTGGGGGAAACCAAGCCAAGTCACATTCTCAGGAGCCGGTTCCCTGAGCCCAACTCAGGTTCGGATCATGGCCCCAGCGGAGTGGGCTCAGAACCCGGCAGCTTCCCATTTGTGAGCCTTGGTACTGAACGCCTGCCCAGAAGGGTCCCACGGCCCAGACAGGAAGCCTGAGGCTCAGAGACGCTCTAAGGTGGCCTCAGCCGCCCTCCCCAGGGACCCACTTGGCTGTTGGCTGGGGCAGGGGGCACCCTCCCAGGGATCGCTAGGTTTTGTCTGGAACCTAATCCAGCCCCCACCACATCGGTTAGCTCTTCTGCTAACACATTCACAAAATAAATAAATAAATAAATAAAAAGCCCACTGTGCATGCAGGGACCTCAGAACTGGCAGCCACGGCTCTGAGGAACAGCTGGCAGCAGAGTGGCCACCCCCCAACACCCTTCCCACCGGGGGCGTGGGGGCTCAGCAAGGAGGGACGGGTTTCCAGAGGCAGAAGCGCCTGGTGAAGGTGATGTAGCCACCGTGTCCCTGGTTACCGTCAGGAACTACCTTCACACAGAAATGCGTGGGAAGTGTGCGTGCCTGGGGACCATGGCTGCGTCTGAGGGTGACGTAGGAAAACCAAGCCTGGTCCTCTGTTGGCTCCTGGGCCCAGAGGAATGAACAGTGCGTGTCCCAGCAACAGGACAGTGGGGCAGATGGGGTCACAGGTGGTCTCCCTAGCGGATTCTGGAGCACGACTCTGATGACAGGACTCAGGCCACCGGAGATGAGACAGGAGAGGGAGTGACGTATGAAGGAGACCCTCAGGGGCTTCCCCAGACAGCCACCGGGTTGGGCAGCTGGTGACGGGCAGGGTCTGTACACTTAGGAGACAGACACTGCTCTATAACACAAATGTCAATCAGGCCATATGAAGGAACCATGGGCTTTGTATCTTTTTTAGTTTGCAAGTCTCTGTTATGGTTAAGACCTTTAATTGTTACCTATATTGTCTTTGTAATAGAAGACCAACAACAGAGCACTTGCCTAGGGCCCTGAGTTCATTCCCAGCACCTCTTATAGATTAGCTGGGCAGGGTGGCACACGCCTACATTCAGCACTCAGGAGGATGAGGAGGATTGCTGTGAGTCCAAGGCCAGCCTGGGCTACATAGTGCAAGACCAGCCTGGGCTGCAGAGCAAGACCCCATCTCAATAAAAAGGTCAACAAAGAAATGTTCAGGTCCCTGATGATTAAATTAAAAGACGTTTAAAAAGTATCTCATTCCCTCAAGGGGCTGGACTCTGAAGTCACATACGAAATATAAAACTAACTTGGTGGAGGAAAAAAAAAACTGGCTTTTCTACATTTCCCAATTCTCTCTCTCTCTCTCTCTCTCTCTCTCTCTCAGCACCAGGGACTGCACCCAGGACCTTCATGCTGAGCTAGTTCTCAAGCCCTTTTAAAGGCTTATTTTATTTTTTGAGACATGGTCTCATTAAGTCACTAAATTGGGTTCAAACTTGTGATCTCCTGCCTCAGCCTCCCAGAGTGCCAGGATACAGGCCTGTGCCCACCCAAGGACAGTACTTTTTAAGGTCAATGCTAGCACATAAGGCTAGCACACACCTGCCTATTTTCTTTTAATGAGAACGCTTAACTTTGACACTGGAAGAGAGTCAAAGCAGGGAGGCTGCTGGTGACAGTGACATCAAACCCAGTGAACAGGCCCTGGCCCGACGTGACAGTGGCAACGTGGCTGGGCCTACAGGGCACCAGGAGAGAGTCCTGGGGGAGGTGCTCGGCTCCCATTCTTAACTTCTAAAAAGGCCCACTGTAGCTGGGTCTGGTGCTTCAAGCCTTTAATGCCAGCACCGTGGGATGCTGAGGGAGGAGGATCGAAAATTTGAACCCAGCCTCACAGTACCTTAGGGATTTAGTAAGATGTCTCACAATCAAAACAAAACAAAAAAGGGGTGCTGGGGATATAGCTCGCGTGAAGGTCCCAGGCTTGGCCCACAGGACTCCCTGCCTACCCACCCCACATGCACACACGTTGGGTCTTGAAGGCAGTGTTACCCAAATGGGACTCTGGTGGGTCACAGTGGAGTAAACGAAACAAAACACGCCCAGCGGACTTTCTCAGAGGCCACCCTGCAGGCGGGAGGCTCTGGGTTTATGTTAGCACAGCACTGCCAGAAACATCAGGGCAAACATCCCACATCTTGATGGGGACGCTGGCAGGCCGGTGGGGCCCTGCAGAAGGCCTGGCTAGCCCGGCCACATCCTGGCTCAGAGCGGCCTGGCCTCGGCAAAGCCAGCTCAGGAGGCGAATCCGAGGTGTCGGGTGGCAGGACATGGCTGTGAGAAGCGTTTGAACCCACAACCATCAGACACCAATACTGTAACGTGGACGCTGCCAGGCTGTCCCGGGCTGCTCTGGCCCGGCCAGGCAGGGTGTGGGGATGGCGGTAACTTCATGGCTAGGAATCTACAGAAAATTCAGAGGCCACTGTGTGCCAAGAAAGCCTCTTGGCCTTCACCCCATCTGCCTCTTTTTCAGACCTCACACATGCCATCCGGGGAGCCTCAGGCACCCAGCTGGGTCCTGATGATCTCACCCAAACCTTCATTCTGCAGATGAGCACATCTGAGCCCAAAGCTACAGGGAGTGGCCCAAGGTCAGCAGAGGAGGCCTCCAGAGGTGGCCTGGACCAGTGACAGAACTTTTTTCTATTCTGTTTTATTTGTTTGTTTGTTTGGTTGGTTGGTTTTGGTTTTGGTCCTGGAGACTGAACCCAGAGCCTCTGCACTGAGCTATATCCCCAGCTCCCAAGACTCTGAAGTCGCCAGGCTGGCCTCAAACTTGTGACCCTCCTGCCTTAGCCTCCCAGAGCGCCAGGATTTCAGGCCTGTGCCCACTCAAGGACAGTACTTTTTAAGGTCAACGCTAGCACGTAAGGCCAGGCCCTTGTGCTTATCCTGGAAGAGCCCCATCCTTGAATTAACAAGCTATTCTCTTTGCCAACAAATACCTGGTTCGCTGAAAAACACAGGCAGGAAGTACACCTCGGCCCAGGGCAGGTGACGTGTCTTGCCTTTAGCTTCCTCCTCACCGGTGGGAAAAAGGAGCTCTCTTGCCCTGACCAGTGTGAAAACAGAAAGGCCGAGGACAGGAAGGATGCATGTTCTGGGACGTCTGGGTGGGGAGCAAAGGTTTCTTTGGCTTCTCTTCCAGGGGGCCTGAGCACCTGGAACTGCGGTTTATGGAGGCTGGGCACATGCAGGAAGAACTGGCCACCGACCACCTGCCCCAGGGCCTCTGTTCTCAAAGCCCAGGCCACATACCAGCGATGCTCCTCGGGTCTTGGGCCAGACACCTCTACGGTGGCCACTGATACTCGGACACAGTCACTCAGTAAAACCAAGCAAATCGCTGCTCTGTGCAGACCGTGCTTAATGGGAAATGCTGAGAGATTTGGATTTCTCTGTATTCTTTTTCCTCTGAACTTTCCTTCTTTCAAGAAAATTACTGGGGAGAGGGGCTGGAGGAATAGCTCAGCGGTTAAAGTGCTTGCCTACAAGCTCAAGGCCCTGAGTTCAACTCCAACACCACGTAGAGCTGAGTGTGGTGGCACGTGCCTGTAATCGAAGGGATCGCTAGGGAGGCTGAGGCAGGAGGAGTGCCATGTGTTTGAGGCCAGCCTGGGCTCAGTAATGAGTTCAGGACCCGCCTGGACTGCAGAGTGCGACCCTGTCTTGAAAAAAAGACAAGAAAAGAAAGTGACTGGGGAAGGGGCTCCAGCGGTACCCGCCGATAATCCCACCATTGTGGCAGGCTGAGGGGGCACAGATTCAAGCTCTGTCTGCCTCAGCCACTTAGCATCTTAGTGAGACCCGGCCTTAAAAATAGTGCCAAGGCCCTGGGTTCTACCCCTAGTAAAAAAAAAAAAAAAAAAAACGTACAGGAGAGGTTTTGCCTCAGGGTACTGTGGGCGTCCTGGTAGGAAGTAATCTGCCCTTGAGCACCTCGCCCAGCCAAGCCTGAGAATGAACTTGGCCATGAACCTGAAGGGCAGTTCAGCCCCAGCTGGGAGGTGTAGGAAAAGGCTGGAAATAAAGTCCCATGGGGTCAGCCAGAGAGCAGCTGCCCATCTTGGCATCCTGGAAGCACAGGCTCTGCTTCCCTCTCAAGCGTGGGACAGCCAGGATCCTGCTTCTGGTGCGGGGACCCTGAGGCCTCTGCCTAGGATCAGTGCCTCCCGGTGGGCCTGGCAACAACATGGTAACAAGAGACTCACCTTGACTGTGTCGAAGGGGTGTCCCACAAGCACGCCGGCCACACCTGGGGGGAAAGAGGGGAACTGTGACCAAATAGCCTCAGGAACTTGGAGCATGGGTGAGGCGTGGGGGTCTGGGAGGGAGGGACACTGACAGAGACCCTGCTGGGCTCCAGCACACCCTTAGTCTGCTGGTGAACCGTCCCAAGGCCAAGCCAGCACGTGTCCAACCCACCTGGGAAGCTGACCACAGAAGTCACGGGGAGGAGATGTCACACGCCATTTCTAGGTGCTCCATTGTGCTAAACACCTTTGGCCTGGTCAGGAAGCTCCCAGGACACTGGAATTTGGGGTCTGCCTGAACATCCGAGACCTGAATGTTCCCTCTGATCCTTATCAGGGGTGAACCCCCAGAAGGCCCCGGGGTCTGAGCAGCACCCTTCTTCCCTGTGAATGTGGGGAGTATCTACCCAGCTCACCCAGCAGGGCCCCTCAAGTGTTGGCCCTGACTCCGTGGCACGGTACAGTAGGCAGTAGTAGCTACACCTCCCCTCCCTTCCCTGAGCGGGAACCACTGAGGTCAGGGGGCAGCTGGCAACTTTGTGGTCATGCTTGGTCATGTGGCAGTTATCCCCCACGAAGGATGAAGGTTTGCCCCTCCAGAACAGCTCGCCAGTGCTTCTCAGAGTCCTGCGTGTCACACAGCACATCTGGGAAGACAATTTATCCACGGGGTAGGGATGGCGCTAGCGTGGCCCCTCAGATGGTCAGGCCTTGGATTCTCACAAAGAGCGCGCAGCCACGACCCTCCAGGCTCCTGTGAGAATCTCATACTGTGCTAATCTGCCAGGAGTGGAGCTCAGGCGAGAGGTGAGAGCCGGCTGTGAAGACGAACGAAGCTTCGTGTGCTGACTCACCTCTCACCTCTGCTGTACGCCCCGGTCCTAGAGGCTTCCCCATGCTTCTTTCCTCAGGTTCTCTACAATTCCATCTATTCAAGTTCTACTTTTGGGGGTGGAGGAACAGCAAGGCCCTGAGTTCAGTTCCCCAGCATCACCTGAACCAGGCATGGTGGTGTACAATCCCAGCAGTCAGGAGGCTGAGACAGGAGGACTGCTGGGAATTTGAAGTCAGCCTGGGCTGGGTACAGAACACGATCCGGTATCAAAAAAATAAATAAATAAATTGGGATACCCACTCGGGGTCCTTGGCTTGACAGCCAAGAGATTTTTTTTCTCTCTTCTCTCCAATGGACACCCACCTGGGTCCTTGGCTTCTCGGCCAAGAGCTTTTCTTTTCTCTTTTGTTTTATTAAATAAATTGTTGCTTGCTTTAAGAAAATTAAAATAAAAAACTTTAAACTAAAAAAAAAATAAAGTTTGTGTCACCCGGAATGCCAGGAGTGTATCTTTCTCTTTAAAGAGCATTTTTGCATTTTCTGGGGCTCGAGGAATAGCTCAGCAGTGAAAGAGCTTGACCAGCAAATGCTAAGTACCCGAGTTCCATTCCCCAGCACCACATAAAAAAAAAGTGGGCATGGTGGTGCACACCTGTAATCCCTGCACTTGGGAGGCTGAGGCAGGAAGATTGTCCTGTATCCAAGGTGCCAGGCCACCTGGGGCTACACCACCAAGTGGCTCAGGTGAGACTCATGTGCCTGAGGTCCCAGGGGATGGAACCCCGGGCTTTGCACTGAGCCGTGGCAGCCCTCGACTCTGATCACCTGCCACTGGTTGGGCCTTTCTTGGTTCGTTCATCGGTGTGACTCCCAGGGAACGTCCTCCGGGTTCTGCTCCTGGGCAGGCCACGTTTCCTACTCGCTGACAGAGTCCTGGCTGCAGGCCAGCTTGGCCGGCAGGTCCTCTCACCCCTGGCTGCAAGTGCGGCACAGGAGATACCTGCTGCCGAGTGTTTCTTTGGCAAGAACTTACTTGTCCTTTCAGGAGGCCTCTGCGACTTTACGGGTGGATTTTGTGAACGTCACCAGAAATGCCAAGGGTGTATCTTTCTCTTTAAAGTAACCCTGCCTGGAACGCTACCACCCCTTCCGCTGCTGAGCAGGGATAGTTTCCACTATGACTTATTCATCACCGTCACCATCCTCAGGCCTGACCCTTCTTCCCTCCTTCTGCCGAGCCCTGTGTGCCAGCAGGCCTGCCTTTCCCTCCTGACTTCCAGCTGGGTTTCTAGGCTTCTGGGGCTTTTCTTTCTTTCTTTCTTTCTTTCTTTTTCTTTTTCTTTTTCTTTTTTTTCTTTTTTTTTTTTTGAAACAGGCTCTCGCTCTGTAGTCAAGACTGGTTCTGAACTCACTATAGAGTCCAGGCTGGCCTCACTTACAGCAACCCTCCCGGCTCAGACTCCTAAGTCCTGGCAGCATGGGCACAAGCTACCATGCCCACCTTATCGAGCTGTTTCTACCCTCTGATATCCACCCTCATTTTTACTTTATGTTTTGAGTTTTCTGTGTCGCGGGTTCTTCTGATGCTGAGATGGAACCCCAGGGCTTCAAGCAGGCGAAGCAACGCTCTGCTGCTGAGTCATACCCCCAGTCTGTCGTGAAGGTTCCCAATGTGCAAACCTTAATTCTAGAACCTCTTTCTTGGGGTATGTATGGATTTCCCGGGCCTGTGGAAATGGTGTATAGGACTGTGGAAATGGGGTGCAGGGTTCGGCCAGCCAGGGCCTCCTACCCCTCCACCATCAGCAACCAGACCCAGCTGGGGGCGCCCCTCCTAAAGGCCGATGGTCATGCTGTGGCCCAGGCCTTGCCCAAGTGCTGGCCGCAGATGTCAGCTACCCTAGGGCCATTGTCTTTGTTCAAAGTTCGCACCTGCATTCCCACTTTGTCCCCTCACCTGCATCAGCCCCAACCCCAGCGGAGGAGAGTGGGGGTGAGGCCACCAGGTCCATGGAACTTTCTCTCAACACGAGAGACGAGGAAAAGGCCCTGCCTCACCATTCTGAGAGGACCCCAAGGCCCCATCGCTCCAGCAGCAACAGACCTGGTCTCCCAGCTCCAAAGCCCATGACCCCACATAGGCTAGACTCTCTGGAGCAAGCCGCATCCCATAATCCTCCAGGTCAGGAGGGGGACTGCTGTGCTGGATGCACCTGGCAGCAGAGGTGGTGGGAAGTGGGAGAGGCGACAGATCTGTGCCCCACCTGTGCCATGACTGAGCACTGCTCTGTGCCTCGCTCATATATGCCCAATCTGGAGCCCAGGCCGTGGCCTTGACATCTAAGACTGATGCCTTCCACAGCGGGGGTGGGGGGCATTCCAAGCCTTCCCATACACAATGCTCACTAAGCTGCCAATCTGTCGGTCAAAGTGCCTACTAGCCTACCAGGGAGGTCAAACACAAGAAGCCAGGTAGGCCCAGCCAATCCCAGGAGACGTACTCCTTCCTGGGAAATCAGAGACATGAGCCCCAGAAAGGGAGCACCATCACCCTACCCCATCTTCCAGCACAGGAAGAACATAAGCAGGAAAGGCCAGGCCCCCGGGGCCAGGCCGCCTTGCCTGTGCCCTGTTCCTGGACAGCAAGGGGCCTGAAGGCGAACCTGGCCCCATCAGGTCGCCGTCAGGTCCCCTCTGCAGGGGCTTCCAGGGCGTCTGCACTGGTCTCACACCTCTCTGGCCTGGTCTTCTCCTGGGATGAGAGAAGAGAACCTCTCAAGGCAACATCTACCCTCGTCCACCTGGAAAACTCAGGCCTGGACCTGCACAGCTGTGGTGCAGGTGGGAGCTAGCACCCCAGCTAGCACGCAGACCAGAGCCAGGGTGAAGTCGTGGGGGTACCTTGGCCATGCCCCCAATTCTGGGCAGGAACTGTAGTATGTGGGGACCAACAACATGGGTGCAGTCTCTACCAGGCAGGCCCCGTGAGGATGGACCTTCCATGCTGTAAGAGACCGGCCTGAGCAAGTGACCAAGACGTGACAACAGCCAGTGCGGGGTAAGCACGGGTCTCTAAGCCCAGCTGGCCTTTGGATCCCAGGACACCTGCCCAGGAACTGACCAGCTGCAACTACCCAAGGAACCTTGCCCTGTGGGGAGAAAAGTCACACTTCCCAGGAGGATGAAGAGGGGCTTTGGCCTGCCCAACAGAGGTGAGAAATGACTCAACAGAAACCCCACCCACCCCTCCGGCCCCTCGCGCAAATCCATGGGCTTTCTCCCCACCCCTAGCTTCCAGAGGCCTGAGTGGGGAGCAGATTAGGAAGGTCTCAAACCCCTTCCGCACACATCACCGCCTTCACGGGTGGGGCTGCCCAGCTCTGCCGGGAGCAGCGGGGCTGGCGACCTGCCTTAGGCCTCTGCAGCCACCCAGTCCCTTCCTTCCGCTCTGCGGGTGGCAGCTGGGCACCCGAAGAGCCAAACGCATGTGGGTAAAAGCGGGAACGGGGAAGTAGTTGAGGAAAAAAAGCCACCGACCTCAGAGCTGGCCAGGGCCTTGGTGGAAGCGGCCACCTTCCTCCCTGCACTCCTTATCCTGAATCCCTGATGGCTAAGCCAGGCTCTGATCTAATACCTGTTGAGTTGACTAAATTTACTCTAAGGAAAAGTAGAGAAACGCAGGCCAGGCAGGCAAGCGCCATGCTCAGGCTCACGCTGGGCTCACAGCAGACCCGCCCGGCCCAGGTTGAGGGGGGACCTCGGCGACCTGGCCCACGGGGTGGGATCGGCAAACCGGCTTGCCCACTCCGATGACACCTCTGCTTCTCCTCCTCGCAGGTCACAGCACAGCGCGACTCGGCGCCTGGGGTCGCCCGGTGGGCCCCGCCCAATCCAAACAGCTGCGGGGCACGAGTCAAGTCATCGCCCTGCTGACCCTGCCTCCTCCGAGCCAGGCGCTGCCCGGGGCTCCGAACGTCCAGGCAGCGGAGGACTCGGAGGACAGCCGCCCCGGTGCACGGTGCGCTAGGCGCCCCCCGGGCCGCCGACGACAACGCGCGCCCACCAGACCACCGCCAGCCCCGTTTTACGACCGCTGAGGTCTCAGCCGAGGCGGGAAGGGGTCGGGGCTGGGGGCGCGCAGGGCACCCAGTCCCGGGAGCCTCCTTACCCCCGGCGCATCCAGCCAGGAAGTCCAGCGCCATGGCCGAGGCCCCAGCGAGCCCCCTTTCCTCTTCTCCCCGGCGTCGGCTCCTCTCCCGCTGGCCGTCGCCTGGGACCCCGGCTTGCCTCGACTTGGCGGCCGCCTGTGGGAGCGGAGCCGGGCCAGGCTGGCTGTGGGCGGCGGCGGCGGCCGCGGGTGCAACTCCTCCGGCCGCGCTGGCCGCGGGCTGTCCAGCCCGCACTTCTTCACAGCCGGCGGACCCTCGCCGCGGGCCCGAGCCCCGCCCTCGGCCCGCCCCGGGCGCAGCCAATGGGCCCGCGAGGCGCGGCCAACGCCCCAGGCGCCGTGCGCCTCCGCCGCGCCCCATAGGCTGGGCGCGCAGAGTGGGCGGGGCGAGGGGGGACGCGGAGGGCGGGAGGCGGGAGCACGGCGCTGGAGTGCGGCAGACAAAGAGTGTGCTTGGTGCGCCCGCCCGCGCCGGGCCCGGGAACCGCGGCTGCGCGGGCGGGCGCCGGTGTGCGGGGCTGTCGCTCCCGCCGGGCCGCGGACTCCGGGATCCTTCGTGCCCCGAGCTCGGACACCGCAAGGTTTGCCTTCCCGCGGGCGGCGAGCAGGCCCGGCAGAGGCGTGCCCCGGTGTCGCGCGCCCGCAGACGCCGCCGGGCTCCGGTTCTCGGGGCGAGCGCGCCTCCCGCCGCGGGGACCCCGGAAGCCGCTGGACGAGGGGGATTGCGGGACGCGCCGAGAGCCGCGGTCGTAGAGGGGCGGGTCCGGTGTCGCCGGCGGCTCGGGAGGGACCTTCGGGCTGGGCCCGCGGGCCGGGCGAGCCTGGGGACCGCGGAAGGTGGCGGATACGCCCGCGGCGGAAAGCACGGAGCCCTGGTCACCGTGAGGCTGTGGGGCCGCTAGTGGCAGAGGGGCGGGTGGCGTGGAAGCGGACCCTGAGGCGGCCACCAGGGGTCCCTGACTTTCCCTGTGAGTAGGACCCCCGGCCCCGGTGCCAGGTGGTGACCTCCCTTCCCCAGCTCCTCCCTGGTTAAAATGACTTATTTTTAGTGCTAGGACCTGCCCCAGGGCTAGTGCTCCGCCACCGAGTCACCGTCCCAGCCCTGGCTTATTTCTCTTTCTGTTTTGGGACAGGGGCTCGTGGCTCGTTGTGTAGTCCAGATTGGTTTTGAACTCAGTGTATAGCGCCTCGAACTTACCACAGTCCTCTTGCCTCGGCCTCCGGAGTGCTTAGGTTGCAGGTTTTCACCGCTGTAAGTCACCACACCCGGCTTTTTTGTGTGGTGCTGGGGGAATTGAACCCAGGGCCTGGTGCATCCCAGGCAAGTACTCTACTCACTGACTACAGCCCTCGCCACGTTTCTCTTGCTTTCTTTCTTATTGGATATGCTAATAAACTGATTCCAGGGGCCGGAGGAACGGCTCAGGCTCAGCGGTTAAAGTGCTTGCCTAGCAATCGCCTAGATAAGCGCCAAGTCCCCGAGTTTGATTCCTCAGCACCATGAAAGCTGTAGTGGTGCATGCCTGTCATCTCGGCACTTGGGAAGCTGAGGCAGGCCGATTGCCGTGAGTCCAAGGCCAGCCTGGGCTCCATCTTGAGACCCATCTGGGTTACAGAGTGAGACCCTGTCTCAATAAATAAAAATAAAAAATGGATTCCAGTTAGGCACGATCATCCTGCACATATTGGACTGTTCCCACCTCCCGGCCCCTGCACCCCAGCTAATCGTTGGGGGTGGGGGGCGTGGACAGGCTTTCCAGGTACCATATAGGTGGGTCTGGGGGATACGTGGTGTTTGTCCAGGCAAAGCTGGGGAGCTGGAGGCTGGGGACCACGCTGCCCGGGGTGGCTGCCATGCCCCGGGGGACTCCAGGGCCACGGTTCTGTCAGCAGCGGCGCGGCCACAAGGCTACGGACGCCTGGTCAGGGCTTGGGCCAGCCTCTGGTCTGGAGGCCTGGGTTTGAATGTCGCCAGTTGCTGTGACTCCTTGAGATGGGAGTGAGCGGTACCCGGTCGTGCGAGGGGACTCCTGGGTGTTCTGCCCTTCTCCCTTTAGAGGCCGCGTGGCAGCCGCAGGACAGGTAGCTGGCTCTGCACCCGGGGTAATGCCCGCCTTCCCTCCCTGCCGACCTCAAGCCCCTGCCCAGCGTGGACATAGATTCTCTCCCAACCCTCCTGCCGCCAGCCCAAGTCACCTTCATGTATTCTGTAGTCAGCGGCCGCAAGGGTGCCGAGCCCCGCAAATGACGGTGTCTGGCCACCCCTCGCCCTCCCTCGCCCTCGCCGAAGCAGGACAATCGGACGTGATGATGTCACATGGAGCGCAGCCGTGGAAGTCCCGGCTTTTCCCGAGTGTTGTCTGGGCCTCTTGGACTTCCTGCTAGCTTGCAGTGCAATAAACTTGTGTCTGTTTTATTGACTATTACTAAGAACAATTTATGTTTTATTTTTGGTAATGCTGGGATCAGGCCCAGGGCCTTCACACTGAGCTACATGCCCAGATTCCCCCTCTCCGCTCCTCACCCCCAGACAGGGTCATTCTAAGTTGCTCAGGCTGGGCTGGATCTTATGATCCTCCTGATCCTCCTGCCTCGGCCTACCGCAGTGGTGCTATTACAGGCTTGCACCACTATGTCTGACTTTTTTTTGAGACAAGGTCTCACTCTGTAGTCCCAGCTGGTCCTGTCCTCACTATGTAGCCCAGACTGTTCCGAACTCTTGGCAGTCCTCCTGGCTCACCCTCCCGACTGCTGGGATTCTAGGTGTGTGCCACCACTCCCAGCTAATTTTTATGTGGTACTGGAGGATTAAACTCATGACCTTGTGCGTGCTAGGCAAGCAGCTTTTTTTCTACTTTCTTTTTATTTATTTATTTACTTTTTTAGATAGTCCTACTTCGTAGCCCAGACTGGTCCTGAACTCACTGTGGAGTCCAGGCTGGCCTCAAATTCACAGCAGTCTTCCTGCCTCAGCCTCGTGAGTGCTGGGACTGCAGGCATGCACTGCCGTGTCCCAGCTATTCTGTGGTGCTGGGGAATCGAACACATGGCCTTGTGCTTGCTAAATAAGCACTGTCACCACCATGCTATTCCTCCAGCCCTGTTTTTTTTTTGTTTTGCTTTTAGAAACAGTGTCTCGTTCTATAGTCCAAGCTGGTCCTGAACTTACTACGGAGCTCAGGCCGGCCTTGAACACGCAGCAGTCCTTCTGCCTCAGCCTCCCAAGTGCTGGGATGAGAGGTGTGCATTATCATGCCCTGCTAATCATTATGTTGTGCTAGGGAATCAAACCCAGGGCCTTGTACACCCAGGCAGGCTCTCTAACCACTGGACAGCACCCCCAGCTTCCAAGGAAGCAGCTTTAACCACTGAGCTATACCCCAGACCTGGCTTGCTTTATTTTTAACTAAATGATTGAATTTGAATGTTGTTAAATTTCTTGATCTGCTTCACATCACTTATTAAATCGTATTGAGGGGCTGGAGGAACAGCACAGGGGTTAGAGCGCTTGGCTAGCGAGCACCAGCCCCTGCATCAGCCTCAGCCTCCCAGAGCGCCGGATGACCAACCTTTTGCGTTCCCAATGGCTATAGCCTGCAGCGAATCGTTTTCAAAATACCCATCACCGAGTCTGATCAGGATGTGCAACTTATTTCTCTTTTTGAGAGTTTTAGTGCTACCTGGACTTACAGAATTTCCTTTCTCATCGCCACTGGCGGCTCCCTGACCCTAGTCTCTCTTCACCCCTTGAGCCTTTGTTTCCTCATGCATAATGCAGAGGTGACAAGTGTCCCCTCCAGCCACCAGGCAGCTGTGGGGAACTACCTGGCGGATCCGGATCCGCGTTGGGTCCTAAGGGCGCGTGGTGACAGCGTCCATCAGAGGCTGGCGAGGCTGGTCTGATGGTTGGTTTTGGTACGTTTGTGTTCCAATAGTGTTGGTTAAACTTCAAACCGCACTGCGGCATTTTCTGCCTCTGGTTAGGTATAAATGAGTTGGGACCTTGCTACCCTGAGGCAGCCTGTGTGCCCTGCACCAGGTGGAACTGCTGGGCCGGTGTGGAGAGGCGGCGTTTCTCCCCCAAGAACCTGTCCTTCGATGTGGCTATTTCCCTACCAGTGGGACAGACGTGTGCACGGTGGGAGACTGAAGTTGGGCTACAGGGGGCTCAGTGATGCCCCTTCCTGGGCTGCAGACCCTTTGGCCTGCACCCCGGCCTCTCAGGGTAGGCCTGGGTCGTGCCCAAACCCCACAGCTGCCTGTAAGTGGGACAACAGTGCCAACCTTGCAGCATTCTGAATGAGGATTAGAGGAGAAAGCGGGCACTGACACACACTCAGGGCCTGGCACTTGGGGAGGGGAGGGGCTAGCAGCCAGTAACTGCCACCTGCCTGTAGGTGACAGGACTCACCTGTCACCTCTGGAGAGAATGACATAAGCATAGGAAAATGTCAATGACTTGCTTTGTTTTTTTCTTTTTGGAGACAGGGTCTCACTTTGTAGCCCAGGCTGGTCCAGAACTCACTGTGGAGCCCAGGCTGGCCTCAGAATCAAGGCAATTGTTCTGCCTCAGCCTCCTGAGTACTGGGATTTTAGGCGAGTGCCACAACGCCCAGTTTATGTGGTGCTGGGGAGTTGAAATCAGGGCCTTGAGTTCATGAGGCAGGCGCTTTACCCTCTAGGCTATTCCTCCAGCCCCAAGACAAAAATTCTTGAACCCGAAGGTAGCTGGGAAGACACCCCAGGGTGCAGAGGAGGACAGGATGCCCTGTGTGGGAGTTGCGGTCCCAGGACACTGCATCTCTTCCTTTCCCGAGGCTACAGGTACAGCCCTTGATGTTCTTTTCCAGGCTCCCCGGATCTGGAGGGAGCCTGCCCGGAAGGGACTGGGGACCAGCTAGCTCTGAGGTCCCAGCTGTTAAGGGGAAGGAGGGGCCTGAGGCCAGCAGCGATGAGGGACTGTCACTAAGCAAACCAGATCGACACAGGGAGGTTTAGTTTCCTTGTTTGCCCTACTGGGGTCCCACCTGGGGCCTTCCCAGCCCATTTTTATTACAAAATAGGCTCTTCCTAAGTTGCTGAGTTTCCCGGGCAGGGCTCAACCTGACACCCTCCTCCCACGGGGCAGGCATCACACGTGCGTGCCACAGCACCCACAGGAAGGGTTTTCTAATTTCTCGTTTCTTACACCACTCAGGCTGGTGTGGAAATAGCCACCAGCAGGCAGAAGGGGGAAAGCAAGTTGCTCTCCCTCCTCCAGAAGTCTGTTAAATTGGGTTGGGGTGGGGTGGTGTTCACCTACCTGCTGTTTTAATTGGAGTAAAGCCCAAACACAGTGAGCCTTGGTGGCCCAAGGGTCCCGGCTGAAGCCAGCCTTTTACCTTTCATCTCACCTGCTCTGCGCTAGCCACTCTGGCCTTCACATTGGAGCTCACACTCCAAGCTTGTTCTTATCACAAGGCCTTTGCACAAGCTACTGCCCATGGCTGGAAGACTGCCCCGCGGCCTGCATGGATAGCTCTAGAACTTGGGTCCCAGTTCAGTTCTTACCTCCCAGAAGGGGCTTAACCGCCCCTCTGCTCTGATCTAAAGGTTTGCTTCCCTGATTGGCATGGTGAAGGTGATAGCATTAGGAAGTGAGGACCCGCTGGCTACCCACTGGCCCTTCTCCAAGGACATGTGGTCTGTGAAGGAATGAGGCAACAAGTAGTTCCAGTTTTTCTAACATGTATTTTTAGAAATAAAAAAACAATAGCAAGAGTTCTTTCTTCTTAGGCTGGCTCTTGGTGACAGGGTTTGGGGAGAGGAACGTGGAAGACGGGGACACAGGACCAGGTTTGTCCACCCGCTTTGACTCAGCAGCCTAGAGCAGCACCCGGGGGGCAGCGGCTGGTCCCTGGCCTGGCCTGTGGTGCCACCGTAGGCACAGCTTGTCCCCTCCCTATCAGTGAGTGCAGTTGGCGCCAGGAGTTGGGTCCCTGGGTGGCTGCGTGCTCTCAAGGGAGTGGCGTAGAAAGAGTCTCCCCGGCCTGGGGAATCAGGCCAGGGCCAGGGGCCAAACCTGTATTTAAGCCAGTCTCTTCACTGGGCGTGGTGCTCCCGGCCTGTAATCCCAGTACTCTGGGAAGCTGAGGCAGAAGGATCACAAGTTTGAGCCCAGACCAAGTCATTCAGTATGAACAATTTAGCAATTTAGCGAGACCCTGTCTCAAAAATTTTAAATTCTTATTCTCTCTGTAGCCCGGGCTGGTCCTGAACTCACTATGGAGCCCAGGCTGGCTGCGGACTCACCGCAATCCTCCTCTCTCAGCTTCCTGAGTAAGTGCTGGGATTACAGGTGGACACCATCACGCCCGCCTTATGTGGTGCTGGGGAATCAAACTCAGGGCCTTGTGCTTGCTAGGCAAGTGCTTTAACTGCTGTGCTATTCCTCCAGCTCTCCCTCAAAAAACTTTTTTTAAAGGGGCTAGGGATGTATTTAAGTGAGAAGATCCTGGATCTAATCTGCCCTGCACCACATAAATAAATAGACAAATAAATAAATACAGATACAAGGGTTACCTAGTAAGTATGAGGCCCTGAGTTTGATTCCCCAGACTACATAAACTGGGTGTGCTGGCGCATGCCTGTAATCCCGGCACTCAGGCTAAGGCGGGAGGACTGCTGTGAGTTCGAGGCCAGCCTGGGATACACAGTGAGTTTAGGACCAGCCTGGGCTACAGAGAGAGACCCTGTCTCAAAATAAAGAGAGAAAAAGAAAGAAAGAAAGAAAGAAAGAAAGAAAGAAAGAAAGAAAGAGAAAGGAAGGAAGGAAGGAAGGAAGGAAGGAAGGAAGGAAGGAAGGAAAATACAAGAGCTAGAGGAATCACATAGTGGTTAGGGCACTTGTTTAGCAAGTGGAAGGCCCTGAGTTCAATTCCCCAGCACCACATAAACTGGGTATGGTGGCAGATACCTATAATCCCAGCACTTGGGAGGCTGAGGCAGGAAGATTGCTGTGAGTTCAGGACCAGCCTGGGCTAGAGAGTGAGACCCTGGCTCAAAAACAAAACAAAACAAAAACATAAACCAGCATCATCTCGAGGGGCCCCACGGAGCTTGCAGACCCTGGGGGACGGTGTTTCCAAGCACAGGCCCCCATAAGCTCTGCCCTGGCTTTATCTTGAAACCTCGCTGTGCCTTCCAGACTGTTGACCCCGCTCCAGGCGAGGACCTCCGTGGCCCAGCAGTATTCAGGAGGGCGCAGAGAAGGGACAGTGCCTGTCCCCCTGCTGACCTCCAGGGCAGCAGCTCTGGCAGGGTGGACAGGTCACAGGACCCACCAGCTGCAGTACCCCGGCCTCCTAGCGGCGCCCCATCCCTGCCCTTGCCGGCCCGAAACCGCTGCCTCACCAGGTGGGTCCTGTGCGTTCCCACCGGCTGCCCCCCATCAGCCTCAGGCCAACTGCTGGCCTCCTGGCATGCCCAGGGCCATGCAGGAGCCACGTGGAGCCGGCATGGCAGAGAGCTCTGGGAGGCTGATGTGGACAGCGCCTGCGCCCGGCAGCCTGGGCTCTTAGCGGCCTCTCCAGCCTCTGCCTCTTTTTTGTTTATTTTTGTGGTTTTGTTTGTTTTGTCCTTACAGTTCTGGGGCTCAAGCTCAGGACTTTTGCAGCGAGCTATGTTCCTTTTGGTTTTGAGGCAGGGTCTCACCGTGTGTCCCAGGCTGGCCCTGAATTAACAGCCGTCTTCCTCCCTCAGCCTCTGGAGGGCTGGAATTACAAATGTGTGCCACCAGGCCCGGCTTATGTGGTAACTGGGGGATTGAACTCAGGGCCCTGTGCCTACCAGGCAAGCGCTGAAACAATTTTGCTATTCCTCCTGTCCATTTTGATTTTTTTTTTTTTGAGACAGGTCTTGCTCCGTAGCCCAGGCAGGCCTCGAACACAGTGTCACACTCCTGTCTCAGCCTCCTGAGTGTACCAAAGAGTGTATGAATGAGTGCTACCATACCCGGCTCACGTGATGTTGGTGAATCAACCCAGGGCCTTGCGCTTGCTGGGGAACCAGCCTAATTGCTGAGCTATGCTCCCAGGCTCTGGGTTTTGATTTTGAGAAAGGGTCTCCTTAAATTGCTGAGTAGCCTACGGTGGGGTCTAACTTGGGATCCTCCTGCCTTGGTCTCCCAAACTGCAGGGATTACTGGCCTGTACTGCCAGGGCTACCGAAGGCCCTTTCTCAAAATAAAAAAATAGAAAAGGATCCGGGCCTAGTGGGTCAGCCACGCAGTCCTGGCAGTCTGGGAGGCCGAGGGTCACACGTTTGAGCCTAGCCTCGGCCCCTTAGCAATTTGGTGAGACCATGTCTCGAAATCAAGAATAAAAAATAGGCTGGGAGCTGGCATGGCGGTGCATCCCTGTAATTCCAGCACTCTGGAGGCTGAGTCAGGAGGATTTCTATGAGTTCAAGGCCAATCTGGACTATACAGTGAGTTCAGGACCAGCTCTGGACTACAGAGTGAGACCTTGTCTCAAAAAGGGGGGTGGATGGGCTGGGGATGGGGCTTAGTATGAAGGCCAGGCAGAGGTTCCAGCCAGGCTAGCAGGTGATCGGAGACTCGGGACCGGGACGTGTCTAAGTAGACAGGGGCAACTGTTTCTTAGTAACACTGGAGCTGATGTGGAAGCAGAGGGCCAGGTGCCATGGGGTGTGGCGTCAGGTCAATGGTCAGGACGCGGCACAGTGCCTGGGGTTCCTCGGGAGTGCCTGCCCACCTGTCCCTCCCTACTGTGGTGCTGGTGCAGGCAGGTCCTGAATGGTGTGGCCAGAGGAGGGCAGTGTGGCCTAGCTAAGGGCTGGTGGTGGGAAGCCGAGCTGGCAGTGTGTGTTGCAGGGGAACTGCCAGTGGGGACCCTGCCACATGCTGAGCTCAGAGCTGCCTCCTGGCGGTCGCAGTAGCCCCGGCATCTCAGGACCTCCAGGTGGGTGCCGTTCCTGGGGCACCTCTGGACACTGGGGGCAAGAACCCAGCATCCTGTGACCCCGGAGCCCTGGAGTGGGAATCCACGTACCAGAGTAGACATTGGGAGGGGCCTGAGTGCCAGCCCTGCGTCCCCACTCCTGTGCTACAGTGACTCCCTGCCCAGACTCGCACCCCAGCGTCCGCAACATCTTCCCAGGCCAGTGGACAGCGGGTACCTCCCTCCTCCCTGCAGCTGCAACCTCACCTCTGCCCCGGGCCCTTGAGGCCTGAATCATCTCTGTGTCACAGCAAGGAGCGTGAATGGCCCGAGGGGAACAGAATCACATAGGCTGGAGGGAGGGCAGAACCAGCGTGTGCCCCTCCAGGCCAAGCCCCAAGTGTCTGCCTCTCCCAGCCAGGCCCGCCTCCCACACGGTGCCCACAGATACACGCGGCGTTTGGAGGTCCCTCAGGTCCGGACCACAGAAGGCATACTGGCTTCTCCCGTGACTTGGCTGTTATAAAAGATGCTTCTACAATCGCGGCCATGCATTGTTGCTGTTGTATGATGACTAACTTTTTTGGGAAGATCCCCAGAGAGGTATAGCTGGGTCAAATGGGATGCCTGTTTTCAGGTTTTTGAGGAATCTTCAAGCTGCTTTCCACAGTGGTTGTACCAGTTCACAGTCTCACAGACAGCTAGGGGGGCTCCCTTTTCCCTACAGCCTTGACGGTATATTTGTTGGTGTTTGAGTTCTTGATACCAGCAGTGCTTATTGGAGTTGTATGCAGCCTCCTTGTTGTTTTGAAATCCATTTCTCTGGTGGCTAGAGATGCTGAAATATTTTTGGATTAGTTTTTTATTTTCAAATGTCCACAATGAAGTGTCTACTGGGCAAATAGAAAAATATAGAAGTTGGGGCTGGAGGAATGGCTCAGCAGTGAGAGCACTTGCCTAGCAAGCATTCAGGCAAGCACTAGGGACCTGAGTTCGATTCCCCAGCGCCACATAAGCCGGGTGTGGTGGAGCACGCCTGTAATCCCACCACTTGGGAGGCTGAGGCAGGAGGATTGCTGTGAGTTCAAGGCCAGCCTGGGCTCCATAGTGAGTTCAGGACCAGCCTGGGCTACAGAGCGAGACCCTGTCTCAAAAAATAAATAAAAGTCTACTGCTATTAAAAGGCAACTAGGACAAGTATAATCAGGACACCTGGAACTCACCTGGCTGGGTGTGGCCCGTGGTGGCTGGGCTGGCAGTCCATCACATGCATCTGGAACTAACCAGAAGGCAGCATTTCCAGAGATTCCTGTCCCAAAAGGATGTTCCCTTTCCACACCAAGGTGGCTGTGCCCTTGTGGAGGGGGGACAGCAGGCCCCGCCCCCTGCCTGTCCGTGGGGGTGTGGTCCATGCTGACAAACTCCTCTGCAGCTCTGTGGGCCTGGGTCACTGCGGACTTCAGATCCCCTGACGACATCACGGCTCTGTGACAGGGGCCTGGGGGCCCCTCCGGCAGGGCCAGCGGCTGCCCCCGGTTGGATCCCCGTGGGCCGACTCTGCGAGGTCATCCCACAGCTCACTGGCCCGCCTGCCAAGCGCCAAGCTCCCACACCGCTGAGCTCCAGCCTGAAACTTTTTTTTTTTTTTCACATACTGTGACTGTTGGAGAGATTATGTTAACTTGAGGCAATTAGAAACCAGCCTGGATTGGAGCGTGGTGATTTGTGGGCCTCTGAATGAGGGACGAGCGCCCACCCGCATGGGGGAGGCCCAGCTGGGAGCTTGAACTAAAGGAAGGAAGGAGAAAGATTGTTACAGCTTTTCCTCCAGGGAGACACTGGACTTGGTGGGACGTGGCTTCCCGTGTGTGATGTCATGAGAAGCCGCCTCCCCCTCTGCCTCTGCCACGTGCTTGCATTACTGCTGGCCGCCCCTGACTGGACTGTGACCTCCTGGAACTGTGAGCTACAATAAGCCTTTCCTCTCCTGAATTTGTGGATGTCGGGTATTGAGTCACAGCAACGGAAAAGTAACTAAGATGCATGCCTGTTGGCATTCAGACTTCTTTTCCTGAAAACTGTCTTCCATCAGCTGCCCACTTTTAGGTGGGTGCTTTTATGGGGGGGGGGGGCTGATTTTTTCAGTTTTCTGTATATTCTTGATAATAGTCCTCTGCCTGAGCAGTGGCTGGTAAAATTTTTTTCATATTCCATTGGTTCTTTTTTCAGTCCACTGATTGTTTCCTTTGCTAAGCTTTTTTTTTTTTTGCCTCCATCTCCCAGGTGCTGGTATCACAGTCACGTGCCACCATGCCCAGCTTATATGGTGCTGGGCATTTCAACCCAGGACCTTTCACTTGCTAACCAAGCACTTTAACCACAGACCTATCTATGCCTTCAGCCCTTGTGCAGAAGATGTTTAATTTGAAATAATCCCGCCTATTGCTTCTTGGTGTTACCTGCTGTGCACTGGGTGTTTCACTGGGAAACTCCTTGCCTGTGCCTATGTCTTCAAGGGTTTTGTCTATTTTTTTCTCCCAAGTCCAGTGTTCCCATTATATTTCATTATTTATTTGTTTCTTTATTTAGACACAGGGTGTCTTATTTACTTTTTCATCGTTGTGACTCAATACCCGGCATCCACAACTTTAGGGAGGAAGGATTTATTTCATCTCAGTTGCAGAAGGTCACAGTCCATTCACAAGTGGGCAGCTGGAAAATGGTGGAATCGCATGGCAGAACCACAGCTAGAGCCAGAGCCGGAGCCGGAGACAGAGATCATTACGGTGTGGTGGAACAGAGACAAGTGTAGGAGGAAGGGAGGAACCAGCACACGCCCCTCCAGGTCAAGCCCCAAGCATCCCCCTCTTCCAGGCGGGCCACAGTCACCATAGGAACATGAGGCTTTTGGGAGACAGATCAAACCACAACACAGGGTTTCGCTGTGCCACCCAGGCTGGTCCTGAACTCACTATGGAGCCCACACTGACCTCAACTCATGGCGATCCTCTTGAGTGCTGGGATTACAAGCATGGCCCACCACGTGCAGCTTCTGTGGTGCCGGGGGATCGAACCTAAGGCCTTACACTTCCTAGGCAAGCGTCTTCACCGTTCCCTGTCTTCCCTCAGCCCCAGCATTTCCATTTTAATGTCTAGGTCTTTGATTGATTTAGATTTGATTTTGGTACATGGCGAAAGGCGGTAGCCTATTTCCATACTTCAGCATGGGGCAAAGCAGTGTCCCTGGTATCATGTGTTACTGGCTTCCTGCTTGTGTGTTTTTGCCCAGCCCCTTTAACAAATATTTTGAGGGCTGGAGGAATAGCACAATGGCTAGAGCGCTTGCCTAGCAAGTATAAGGCCCTGAGTTCAATTCCTCAGCACCACATAAGCCGGGTGCGGTGGAGCACTCCTGTAATCCCAGCACTTGGGAGGCTGAGGCAGGACGATTGCCATGAGCCCAAGGCCAGCTGGGGCTACACAGGGAGTTCAGGAACAGCCTGGACCTCAAAGCGAGACCCTGCCTCAAAAATAAATAAATAATAAGTGGTTAAAGTGCTTGCCTTGCAAGCTCAAGGTCCTGAGTTCAATTCCCCAGCGCCATATAGAGTTGGGTTACGATGGCGCACACCTGTAATCTCAGCACTCAGGAGGCTGAGGCAGGCAGATTGTTCTGAGTCCACGGCCAGCCTGGGCTACACAGCAAGACCCTGTCTCAAAATCAATCAATCAGTGACGTTTTATTTTGAGATAAGATCTCACTAAGTCACTTGGTTGCCTCGGCTGCACTGTTGCAGTCCTCCTGCCTCAGCCTCCCAGAATGCTGGGATTTCAGGCCTTGTGCTGCCAGGCCCAGCTTGTCCATCCATTGTTTACCCATCCATCCCTTCCTCCTCCCGTGTGCTCCCTGGCCCAGGCCCTCCTGCTCGCACCCACCAGCTCCCGAGCTGCCAGCCCTGGGAGCTGTGGGTGTGGCCAGCCTAATTCTGTCAACCAGACGCGGCCACTAACCGGAAGCCCGGAAACCTGGGCTGAGCCAACCAGACAGCGTCTGCCATGGGGTGGGGGAGTCTGGGTAAGTTTGTTCAGAGAGCAAAGGGCAGGTGAAACTTGGCAGCTGTGACTGGGAAAACATGTCTGTCCTGATGTCACTTCTGTGCTGCCCCAACACACGTTGGTTTAAACATGTGGGTTCAAAATATTTACAGGATTTCTATCAGATGAAATCATGACAGTGTGTCTTTTCCCAGTTTATGCACCAGAGCTAGCACTGTGTGACTTCCAGCTCTTCCCCAAGGTCAAACGACCATGAAAGGTCAAGGTTTTGACTCAGTCGATGGCGCTCAGGTAGCCACAACATCACAGCTGAAGATGCTCTGGGAAGGGGACCTCCAGGACCGCCCCAGAGCGCGGGGACGACGGCGGGTGTGTGTCAGAAACCAGGGGTGGTATTTTGAGGGGTCTTAATGGCAAGATATCTTTATTTCCAGCATTACTGGAGACTGAATGAACACAGGGCCCTTGCCCTGAGCTACATCTCCAGGCCGTGTGTGTGTGTGTGTGTGTGTGTGTGTGTGTGTGTGCGCGCGCGCATGCATTATTTTGAAATGAGATCTCACCAAGGTCTGAGTTCCCCAGGCAGGGCTCAAACTTGCCATCCTCCTGCCTCAGCCTCCCAAAGCTCTAGGATCATAGGCTTACCATGCCGGGCCAATGGTCTTTTACTATAATGCATTTTCTCAGTTTAGTTTAGTTTATTTATTTGAGACAGATTCTTGCTTTGTCGTCCAGGCTGGTCCTGAATTCACCGTGTAGCCCAGGCTGCCAGTCTTTCTCCTGCCGCCTCCCAAGTGCTGAGATGCCAGGCGTGAGCAACCACACTCCGCGTATGTGGTGCCGGGCCTTGTGCTTGGAAGGCAGGCGCTCTAACTGCTGACCCTGGCCAGGCCCGATGTCTCCTTGGTTCTGGGGTTGGAGCCAGGGCCTGTGCGTACTGGCCAGGTGCTCTAACCATTCAGCCGTGTCCTCAGTCCCGTTTTTCGGTTTAAACATTCACCGTACATTTTTTAAAATCCCTCCTTGCGCTTGTCCACGTGCTGGTTTTCTGCCTCCCTCCCTGACTGGGCCCCCAGGGCAGGGACTGTGCTGAGAGCTCTCAGGCCTGGCGCCTCAGACATCTGCCAGGCAGACCGTGGGGCGGTGTTTGCGGGGGGCAGGGTGGGCGGGCTGATGTCTGGGGTGACATCATACCCAGGAAAGTGCCAGTGGACAAGAGCAAGTGAGTGTCTCTCAGTGTCTCCCAGCTCTTTCTTCCTTTTCTTTTTCAGATAGGGACTCACTGATTTGCTAAGCTGCCAAGGCTGGGTTTAAACTAGCAATCATCCTGCCTCAGCCGTCCAGAGTACTGACATTATAGATAGGCTTGCATGACCAGCTCTGGCTCCTACCTCTTTTTAAAGATATTCTCTTTTTTCCCTTCTTTTTCCTTTTTATATTTTTTTTTGGGGGGACAGAGTCTGGCTCTGTAGTCCAGGCTGGTCCTGAACTCACTATGGAGCCCAGGCTGGCCTCGGAGTCACGACAATCCGCCTGTCTCAGCCTCCCGAGTGGTGGGATTACAGGCATGTGCCACCACGTCCAAATTTATGTGGTGCTGGGGAACTGAACCCAGGGTCTTGTGCTCACTAGGAAAGAGCTTTAACTGCTGGCCTGTACCTCCAGCCCAAGATTTTATTTATGTATTATTATTAGTAGTAGAAGTACTGAGGATTGAGCCTAGGGCCTTTGTACTGAGCAACAACTTCAGCTTTTTATTTATTTTTTCGTTCGGAGACAAGTTCTCCCCAAGTTGCTAAGTTGCCCTAGCTGGGCTGGAATTTGTGATTCTCCTGCCTCAGCCTTTCCAAGTTCTGGTATTATAGGCTTTATTCCTTTATTGCTAGGCAAGTGCTATAACATTGAGCTGCACCCCTGGCCATTTTTATCTCTGTTATTTATTTATTTACTTATTTTGTGAGGCAGGGTGTGCCTAAATTGCATAGGCTGGTCTTGCACGTTTAATCCTCCTGCCTCAGACTCCGGAGCTGTTGGGATTACAGGCTTGCCTCACATACCCAGCTCAGAGCTGAGATTTGAACGCAGGCTCCTAACCAGCCACTGAGCTGCAATTCTCAGAGGCCAGGGTGGACACCAGGCTGGCGTGGATGGGCAGCCTGCTGTCCTCTGTCTTCTGATGTGGCAGCCACACTGTCCAACTGTTCACAGGCAGGTAGACCGACTGGCAGGACCACCTCTGCCCTTGCCAGCTCTCAGCCCATTCAAGGCCATCCTGAAGGTCAGCCTGTCGCTAGAAAGAAAAACAGGTAGACACGTGGCCTCCTGGCTGTGTTCTACCCCACAGGCTGCCAAGACAGGCTACTGGGTAGCCTGAGGTGTCAGCATCTCCCTGACCACCCCCCCCCCACTTCTCTTCTCTGCCCCAAGTGGCTCCTTGAGCCACCACATTCCCTCGGTCACCTCGCACCTCAGGGCTGCAACCCGGGTCCCATGGAGACTTGCCCGGAGCCGCTGCAGGGTGGGCTGATGGCCCCAGGGGTGAAGGCTTGGAGAACCAGTGCCACTGTCCACTCTCACGTGATCTCTGACGGACCCCTTCCAGGCAGGCCTCAGTGGGCCCATCTGTCAACTCGGGACCCACTGCTGCTCCTCCTCCTTCCTTCCAGGGCCGGGACAGGAGGTGTGAGGTGATCCAGGCCTGGGAGAAGTCAGTGCGTCTACAGTGGCTGACCAGTGGACAGCCGCGACCGTGACGCAGTGC
This sequence comes from Ctenodactylus gundi, assembly GCA_004027205.1. Classification (NCBI taxonomy): domain Eukaryota; kingdom Metazoa; phylum Chordata; class Mammalia; order Rodentia; family Ctenodactylidae; genus Ctenodactylus; species Ctenodactylus gundi. Next base: position 103,073 of record PVKB01003598.1, on the reverse strand, counting down.
TTCCCACCGAGCACTGGGGATGTCGCATCGGCCTGTCTGGCCATGGCCTCGGGATCTGGGGGACAGAGCAGGACAGAACAGGGGACAAGGTGGGACTCAGGAGGCGGCAGAGGTTCTGCCCCAGGGTTTCCTGTGCCCTGTGCTCCCTCCCTCCTGTGACTGCTCTCTGGAGCTCCTTGAGGATGGGGACAGGGCCCGGCCCTCTCCACCTACGCAACCTCAGCCTGTGGCACCCTCAGCTCAGAAAGGGTTTTGGTTTGTGGTGCTGGGATTAAAGCTCAGGACCTTCACACTGAGTTATCCCCAGCCCATTTAAAATTTCTTTTCCTCCCTCTCTCTGTCTCTGTCTCTGCCTCTCTCTGCCTCTCTCTGCCTCTCTCTGTCTCTCTGTCTGTCTCTCTGTCTCTCTGTCTCTCTCTGCCTCTCTCTGTCTCTCTGTCTCTCTGTCTCTCTGTCTCTCTGTCTCTCTCTCTCTCTCTCTCTCTCTCTCTCTCGACAAGGCCTAATTCTGTAGCCCAGGCTGGTCCTGAACTGAACTTACTGTGGAGCCCAGGGTGGTCTTGTCCTCAGGACAATCCACCTGCCTCAGCCTCCTGAGTACTGGGATTACAGGTGTATGCCACCATGCTCAGCAATTTTCATGTGGTGTTGGAGAATTATACCCGGGGCCTTGTGCATGCTGGGCAAGTACTTTAACCATAGAATTATGATCCCAGCCCCCTAATTTTTGATTTTGGTTTTGAGATAGGGTCTTATTAAGTTGCTAAATTACACAGACTGGACTTGAACTTGGGATCCTCCTGCTTCAGCCCTTCAGCGTGCTGGGGTTATAGGGGTGTATTATCAGGCCAACTAACCATATGTTTGTTGAATGAACAAGTGAAGGGTGAAGGTTTCTCAGCAGGAGCCCTCAGCAGACCCAGGGCAACTGAGGAGGCTGGGACCACCACAGTCTCCTCCCCAGGCCTGTCCGCGAGGCGTCCGGTCGCGTTGTGTCCAGCGCTGCAGGTGTTGGGGACAGCGATCCTGCCTTGGTGTCAGGCCACCTCCTATGACTTCTTACCTGCTTTTCTGACACCTAGGTCCTGAGGGCAGTGGGACAAGGGTCCTGGCGGGGTGGGAGGGAGCCCAGCTGCGGGCACGTGGGTGGAGGACGACCCGGAGGCTGTTGGCAGGTTCTGTTTCCTTCCCGCTCCCCCCTCCTGCCACCACAGATATTTAAAGTCTGCAGGGAGCGGGCGGGAGCTGTGAGGCCACCCTGGTGGTGGCGCAGACTCTCTAGCTGTCCGAGCAGGGTCTCCTCGGCTTCCACACCATCCATGGATTTTGTTGCTGGAGCCATTGGAGGTACCAGGCAGGGATCGTGAGCGCAGGGTGGTGTTGCAGCTCCTGGGTGCTGGGGAGGTGGAAGGGGACCATGTTGGCCTGGGCCTGGGGTGAGGTCGCCTGGGTCCTCCCTCAGGAGTAGCAGGGCCTGATGTGGACCCTGAATGCTGGGAAGAGAGGACAGGTTCCTGGGCACCTGCTGAGGGTGGCGTGACGAGGCAACTGAGGCTGGGAGCAGGAGTGCTGGGGCCCGCAAGACCCTGGGCTCCCGGACAGAATGCCCAGGGCAGGCAGTTGTCAGAGTTGGGACCAGCAGGGCAGGCTGGGGGGTCTCTGGTGTGGGCCGGACAGTGGAGCCTGGGCGGGAACGAGTGAGCAGGTTTTGCTCTAGGGAGGATGACAGAGCCCCGGGGGAGAATGAGGAAGCCCTGGTGGGCTGGGCCCTGGGAAAGACAGATTTAGCCTTGCGGACGACGAGGAGTGTCCTGGGGACAATAGCCGAGCCCTTGCTCGATCTGTGGCTCCTGTAACCCCAGCTGGGAAGCCGAGGTAATATCAAGTAGGAGACCAGCCTGGGCGATTTAGAGGTTTGGGGAGACCGTCTTCAAACTACAAATGGAATGAGGATATTGCTGAGGGGAAGGTGCTGGCCTTGATCCCAGAACCAGGAAAATGAATAATAAAATAAATCAGTAAATAACTGGGCCCCGTGGAGCTATGAGGGGGAGGATGAGCCATGGGCGGTGGCAAGGCGTCCCTGAGACGGGGCCTGCTCTCGTGGCAGGGATCCCGGGCTTGGGGAGGGGTGTGGGCCTGCCTCTGAGCTGTGCCTCTGCCGGCCCATGGTCCCCGCCACCGCGGGGAAGTGCCCATCGATCCGAAGGTCGGCCGCTGGCTCCGAGTGGCTCTGGGCCCTCCCAGCCATCGACCCACAGGCCTATTTTGAGGGAGATGCCCTTGGCCTCCCCCGTCTTGCGAAACTGCAGTGGGTGGCTCCGACTTTTGGGAAGAGCGGTGGGTGAGGACGGGAGGGCAGTGCCAAGCTCAGAGCCAGGCGTGTGCTATGGCTGCCATATGCCACCCCAGGGGCACTGGTGCCGGGACCCCGGAGCCAGCCACATGGGTGGCTAGGCCTCCTGGTGGGCCTCCTTCCTCCGGAGCTGATGTGCAGTCCTGGGAGGAAGGGCCCTGCTCTGTACCTGGCCCTGAGTCTCGAGACACAGACCTGGGCCTTGACCTGGGAGAGCTGTGGTTTTTTATTTTCCCCTCTCTTTCCCTTTGAGTATTTTATCTTGTAACTTTATTTATTTTCTGAAGAGAACATTTTATTGGGAAAAACACAGAAGGGAAAAGAAGGGGGTAGAAGGGGAACAAGGAGGGTGAAGCTTCTGCTAGTCAGAAGGGGGATATGGAGGTACGGGTTGCCCCGGAAGCACTACAGTTTTGAAGGTAGAATTAGCATTCTGGTCACGGGAGAAGGGCTCTGGTCAGTGTGTTTCCAGTCACAGCGGCAGCTGGGCATGCGGGATCAGGAAGAACTCTAGAGGAGTATGGAGTCAGGGAGGGCCCGAGAGGTGGTGATAGTGTGGGTACTGGAGATAGAACCCACGGCCTTTGCACTGTGCTAAATTTCCAGATCATTTTGAGTCAGGATCTCACCAAGTTGCTACGATGCCCAGGCTGGGCTCAAGAACTTGCAGTCTTCCTGCCTCAGCCTCTCAGAGTGCTAAGTTTACAAGTTAGCTTACTATTTGGGGGGTTTCAGTCCCTGGTGGGGGGCACCCATTCCCTGGGGGGCAAACTGATCCACTCGTGGCCAGAAAGCGAGGAAGAGACAGGGTCCCCCAGGTGTCCCCAAGCGCAGACCCCTCAGGCCTTAAGGACCCCAGTCGGTCCCCATTCCTATGACTCCACCCTTCCCAATAACACCACCCTGGGACTAAGCCTTTGACATGCTGCCTCTGAGGGGCACCGAGACCCTGTGGCAGCATCCGCTCTGTTCCATGTGCACTGTGGTTCCAGGCAGTCCTGCTCAGGCTGCGCCCCACCCCCACCCCCAAGGGCTCAGTTTTTGCCTGGCAGCAGCCCCAGCCGAAGGCTGTGAGGGTCAAGTGTGACGTCAGCCAGGCTCTCAGGGCTCAGTGAGGCTGTGACTGGAAGATCTGGGGCTGTGTGATGTCAACAGGGCAGTGGCAGTTGTCCTTGGCACAGGGAAGGGAACGTGGTATGACCGTGTGGGACTTGGAACAGGGAGCTCACCCCTCAGCCTCAGTTTCTCCACCTGCAGTGAGCCCAGGGGGCTCCTGGGATTAGTGGGGCTCAGCAGGTGCTCACGTGGGTCACCTGCACTCCTGTAAAGCTCCACGTTGCCCCCAGTTCCGCTGGCCTCACGCCGCCTCACGCCGCCTCACGCCGCCTCTGCTCTCTTTGCAGGTGTCTGCGGTGTTGCTGTGGGCTATCCCCTGGACACTCTGAAGGTGTGTGAGGTCCCTAGCCCACCTGGTGGCCGCCTTCCCCTCGGCACAGCCCCCTCGCTCCCACACCTCAGTGGCTCTCATGGTCCTCCGCCCTTTCTCACCTGTGCCTCTAGTCCCTCATCTTACAAGGGGCTCAGTATCCCTGCTCTGCCCACATACCAGCATGCCTGTGTCAATCAACGGGGGTGACATTGGCCCAGGCCTGGAGACAACCCTTCCTGAAGCCTCCCTCTCCTGCAGGTCAAGATACAGACAGAGCCCAAGTACACAGGCCTGTGGCACTGCATCCGGGACACGTACAGCCAAGATCGGGTAGGCCTGCTTGTGGCACGGCGGCTGGGTGGCGGGATGGGCCGGGGGTCCAGGACAGCAGGGCCCAGACTCAGGCTGTTGGCTCCCTCCCCCTGCACATGGGAAGAGCCGTGTTGATCCCACGGCTCCTTGGGGGCTAGCACCTGCGCACCTAAGGCACAGAGGGGTCCACATGAGGTCCCTGCCTCCGGAGAGGTGCAGGAGGTGGCACTGGGGCCTGTGAGGGCCAGGGGAGGGACTGGGTGCTGTGTTTCTGTCCTTCCCTTAGAGGAAAAGCTAGAGAACATGGTCAGGCTCCTGCAGGGCTCAAGAGCCCCATTCAGAGGGACCTACAGCACTTACTGATGGCAGCTTGGGGGTGGTTAGCAATGGTAGGGCATGCCAGCTGGGTGTGGTGGTATGTGCCTATGATCCTAGCACTCTGGGAGCTCAGGGAGGAGGACTGCCATGAGTTCAAGGCTACCTTGGGCAATGTAGCAACTTAATGAGACTCTGTCTCAAAATCAAAAGGGGCTAGAGGAATGGCATACCAGTTAAAGCGCTTGCTTAGCAAGCACAAGGCCCTGAGTTCAATTCCCCAGCAACACATAAGCCAGACATGGTGGTGTGCGCCTGTCAACCAGCACTTGGAAAGCAGAGGCAGGGGGATTGCCGGAGTCCAAGGCTAACCTGGGTATATAGTGAGTTCAGGACCAGCCTGGGCTACAGAGCGAGGCCCTGTCTCAAAAAAAGGGGTGGGGGGGGGCTGGGAAGCTGGGCATGGTGGCACATGCAATGCCTATAATCTTAGCACTTGGAGCCTGAGGCAGGACGGTTGCAGTGAGTTCAAACCTTGTCTCAAAAAAAAAAAAAAAAAAAAAAAAAAAAAAAAACCCAAAACATGCTAGCTCATCTTCGTCATTAAACAGGTGTCCTGGGGTAAGCCTGGCTCTCTCCTCTTCAATCTGCCACCACGACTTTGCAGACCGGGTACTATGAGCCCCATTTTACAGCTGAGGAGACTGAGGTGGGCCCTCAGAGCCACCACCGCCTGGGTCCCTGGCCTGACTCAGCACTGTCTGTCCTCCAGGTACGGGGCTTCTACCGGGGCCTCTCGTTACCCGTGTGCACCGTGACCCTGGTCTCATCTGTGTCCTTCGGCACCTACCGCCACTGCCTGGCGCACATCTGCCGCTTCCGGTACGGCAATGCCGATGCCAAGCCCTCCAAGGCTGACGTCACACTGTCTGGATGTGCCTCTGGCCTTGTCCGCGTGAGTGGGGCTGGGGGTGGGGCACCTGGGGCTCAGGGAGGGCAGGGGGGCCAGTGGGGACTGTGAGTGAGCAGCTGTGGGATCTCCGGAGTGGGGAGTGACCAGAGGGACCCTGTAGCACCCTACCTGCCAGGTCTGGGGGCCCCAGAGACAGAAAGCCGCCCAGAAGCTGACTGGGGCAGAGCAGATGCGCGCTGGGCAATCGCCCCGCCCTCAGTCCTCAGGAGCGGGCTTTGCACCTGGCACCGCAGAGCAGGGTACGGAGGCCGAAGCTGCCCTAGCACGTGGCTCCACAGCCATTGTGGGAGCCACAGGGCTGCACAGGTGCCAAGCGACGTGTCCAGCCACACGTGCACATGCATACACACACACACATCACAGAAGCTGATGGCCCACGGCCTTAGACAGCCAGACCCACCCTTCGTCGTGGCTCTCGTGTGGCTGAGTACCCTGGGACACGCTAGGCTTCACAGGACTTCTGTCCCCTCACCTGTAGGAGGCAGGGTTAGGTCGGTGGTGAGCCTTGGGGTGCGGATTTCCCAGGCAGACGTGAAAGAAGTGCCTGCTTCCAGACCAAGAGGGGCTGGTCCGCAGAAGGGCCTGGATGAATCTGGGGTCACTGGGTACTAGGGGGTGACTTACAGAGCAGCGGGGGCTGGCGGGCTGCAGCACCCGCGGCGCCGACTCCACCGCGCTGCCGTAGATGGCGGGCCTGAGGGTGGGAGGGGCCAGGGCCTCCACGCTGACCTATATCCTTAGAAATTTTTTTTTTTCATTTTGAGGCAAGGTTTCACAAAATTGCTAAATTGTCCAGGCTGGGCTCAAACTTGCAATCCTCCTGCCGCAGCCGCCCAGGGTGCTGGGACAACAGCCCTCTCCCCCGAGGCCTGACTTGGGCTAATGACAGCAGGAAAAGCAGGATCAGAAGTCAGAGGGGTCGGCGCTTGTGCCTTCCGCCTCTGAGACCAGCAAGGCCTGCCCGCGGCGGCGCCGGCTGACCCTGTGGCTGTGCCGCAGGCTGCACGTGGCACCCATGTCTGACAGAGGCCTCGACCACATGGAACGCTCTGGCTAGCGCGCACAGGACCGTTCTCACTGTAAGCGCCGGCACGTTACGAATGACATTCGTGCTAACTACATTCTTGATCCAGAGTCACAGGTGTTTACGTACTACCTGTTCCTTTTTTAAAAATGTGTCAAAAATCAATAAAATGTTACTCGCATCAATCCATCATCATTAACAGAAAGCTGAAAGATGGGCCTGGTGGTGCAGGCCTGTGATCTCGGCATTTCAGGAGGCCGAGGCAGGAGGGTCCCAAGTTCGACCCCAGCCTGGACAACTTACCAAGACCCTGTCTCAAAATCAAAAACAAAACAAAACAAAAAAAAACCTCAATAGGTTGGAGATGTAGCTCAGCGTGAAGGCCTTGGGCTCAATTTCAAGTAACACATACATGTGCACTGGTACACACACACACACACCTGATGTGGGCTCAATTTCAAGTCACACACACACAGAAAACTGAAGAAAGCAAAACTGTTTAGTATTTACAAAGATAAATAAATCCTTTACCCAGAGATCAGAACCTCAAACAATTTGGAAGATAAAAGTGACTCCCACCCCCACCCTCAGAGCTGACTCCGAGACAAGGCCTTCAGCCTATGGGTCAAGGACCCCCGTACATAGCCAATGCAAGAAGCAGGCCAAACAGTTACACCGCAGCTGGGCATGGTGGCGCACGCCGGTAATTCCAGCTCTTGGACGGCTGAGGCAGGAGCATTGCTATGGGATTGAGGCCAACCTGGGGGACATAATGAGTTCAAGACCAATCTGGACTACAGAGCAGCGCCCTGTCTCAAAAAGGAGAGAGAGAGAGAGAGAGAGAGAGAGAGAGAGAGAGAGAGAGAACCAGACCAATTCCTTCTGAGTATCATGAGTATCACCTGCTCAGTCAGGCTGGATGACCCAGCCGGGGGGCATGACTCTGGAGAAGGCCTGGCTATGGCCCTGGGTGGGCAGAGCGGCCTGGAGCCCCGCACCATCCCTGTCCTCTGGCTGGGGCTGGCCAGAGCTCTCAGGGCCGCCCTGGCTGTGGGGTGCTGGCCCAGCTGCTGCTCTCTGCCCGCCACAGGTGTTCCTGACGGCACCCACTGAGGTGGCCAAGGTGCGGCTTCAGACGCAGACGCAGATGCAGACGCAGAGGCGTCCCTCAGCCTCATGGCCCTCGGCTGTCCCCCTGATGGGTCCCGCACCCCCAATGCCTGGGCCCAAGTACAGCGGCCCACTGCACTGCCTGGTCACCGTGGCCCGGGAGGAGGGGCTGCGGGGCCTCTACGCGGGCAGCTCCGCGCTGCTGCTGCGGGAAAGCCACTCCTTCGCCACCTACTTCCTGGCCTATGCCACCCTGTGTGAGTGGCTCACACCCTCTGGTCACAGCCACCCAGGTATGGCGGGCGTCCCCACACCCCAGGGAAGGACAGGGAGGGGCTCAGCGCAGTGGGTGGGGCCGGGAGAAGAGGTGCAGGGAGCCCGGTCAGCACACAGATGCCCCAGGAGGACCCGAACATAGGTCTGGGGTGTCCCCAGTGGGGAAACTAAAGTCCCTTAACACTGAGCCAGTCTGTCCCTGTGTGCATATTTGTAATCCTAGCACTTGGGAGGCTGAGGCAGGACGACTCCAAGCTCAAGCCTATGTTGGGCAATTTAGCAAGACCCTGTCTCAAAATCAAAACCAAAAATGGCTTGCCTAGCAAGCTCAAGGCCTGAGTATGGTTCCCCAGCACCACCTAAGCCGGGTGTGGTGGTACACACCTGTAATCCCAGCGCTTGGGAGGCTGAGGCAGGAGGATTGCTAAGAGTTCGAGTCTAGGGCCAGCATGGATTACAGAGTGAGACTGTCTCAAAACCAATTCAAACCAAATCAAATCAAGTCGCCAAGGCGCTGCGTGGCTTCTACCACGTGATATTCCATCTCTGAAGCCTCAGTTTCCCCACCTGAACACTGAGTTTGTGCTGGTGGAGCAAGGCTGCTGATTGAGGCTGTCCATCTCCTCCTAGATGTCCTGGGTGTGCTGCTGGCTGGTGGCTGTGCAGGGGTCCTGGCCTGGGCAGTGGCCACCCCCATGGACGTGATCAAGTCGCGCATGCAGATGGATGGGCAGGGCCAGCGGCGCTACCGGGGCCTCCTGCACTGCGTGGTGGCCAGCGTGCGGGAGGAGGGCCTGCGGGTGCTCTTCCGGGGACTGGCGCTCAACTGCTGCCGCGCCTTCCCTGTCAACATGGTGGTGTTTGTGGCCTACGAGGCCGTGTTGAGGCTGACCCGGGGACTGCTCACGTAGGGGCCCGTGCTCAGCCCGCCACGGGGCAGTGTAGGAGCCCCACGGGGCCACACAACCATCTGGCCCAGGCCTGGGCTTGGCCTGCCCAGCTGCTGACCCTGGGGAGGTGAAGGAGAGGGTCCGCCTGAGCCCGGGGGGGGGGGGGGGGGGGGGGGGGGGGGGGGGGGGGGGGGGGGGGGGGGGGGGGGGGGGGGCTCCGTGGTGAGACTGTGTTGTGTGACACCATGTGTCATTTGTCAGCTGTGTTCCTGCCGGATGCTTCTGCCCCCCGAAGTCCTCAGAGCAGAGCAGCATCCGCCCTCCTGGACGTGTGCTCGGCTCTGTGCCCCGTCCTTGGCCTCCACAGTCCCGTTTTTTGGTGGAGACTGAGCCCAGGGCCTTACACTGAACTACATTCCTATCCCTTTTTGATTCTGAGACAGGGTCTCACTAAGTGGCCCACGCTGAGCTTGAACTTGTGATCCTCCTGCCTCAGCTTCCCAGAGTGCTGGGATTATAGATGTGTGCGACCGTGCCCATCCCTGCTGTCCCTTGGGGGAAGGCCTCACTGGTGTCTGCCCTAGCGTGGGGACCAAGGGCAGTGAGACTCGTCCCCAGGCCAACTGGCCCTGCGGAGACAGTGGTGCCCCGCCGGGCTGGGGGCAACTTCTCCTGGTGAGAAGCCCAGCCCAAGGCTTCTCACACCTGCAGCACGTGTCTGCGCCTCAGGCTCGGTTAATAATTGTGTCAATAAAGTGTTTCAGAGGCTGCGCGGTGGTCCTGCTCTGGAGTCACCGGGGTGGGCGGTCTTTCCCTACCTGTCGCTTACCTCAGAGAGCCTGCCTGTCCTCCACAGCTGCTAGGGGACCTGGGCCCTCGCGTCCCCTTCCCTGACAGGCCAACCCTCCCCACCTGTGCTGGGACTCCATTCTGCAGATAGGTACACTGAGGCCTCCCAGGCTGTGGGGGTCCTGCGTGGGGCCTGCTGTGTCAGTCTCTCACAAACCCATCTACTTTCTGAGTGGAAGTCCACGCCCGGCTAGGACCTCACAGCTGCTCTGGCTGCTGGGCACTTTTCCCCCAGTATTGGTGAATGAACCCAGGGCCTTCGCACGGAGCAACATCCCAGCCCTTTATTTTTTATTCTCAGACAAGATCTCACTATGCTGCCAGTTCTCCTAGGCTGGGCTTGAACTTGTGATTCTCCTGCCTCTCAGTTAGTATTACAAAGCCTGCACTATTAGGCCTGGCCTCCAGGTCCTATTTAAAAACATACTTGTACTTGGTTTTATTTTATTTGTTGATTTTTTTCAGACAGGGTCTCGCTCTGTAGCCCAGTCTGGCCTTGGACTCACGGCAATCCTCCTGCCTCAGCCTCCAGAGTGCTGGGATGAAAGGCATGCGCCACCATGCCCAGTTTATGTGGTACTGGGGCATCGAACTCCAGTACTTAGCACTTGCTAGGCAAGCGCTTTAACCGCTGAGCCGTTCCTCCAGCCCTTGTACTTGGTTTTGAGACAGGGTCTTACCCCGCTGCGCAGGCTGTGCTTCAACTGGCGTCCTCCCGCCCCAGCCCGGCACGCTGGGATCCCAGGTGGGAGCCACAAGGTGCACACCAGCTGACAGCTGTGAGGGGTGGGGTGCCCACGGGCAGGCGCACCGCCTGTGGCCCTGAAGCACCGACCCGCCCTCTTCCTGGCACCCTGTGGCTTCCAAGGCTGGCGGGTCCCCTTGAACCTCCCATAAGCCCCTGCTGAAGCCAGCCGATCTTTGCCTCTGCCACATGTGCTCCAACTCTGACCTTGGCCACATTTTTATTTTTATTTTTTCCTGAGACAGGGTCTCGCTTCTGTAGTCCAAACTAGTTTTGAGCTCACTTTGCAGCCAGGCTGGCCTTGAGCTCACAGCAGTCCTACCTCAGCCTCCCAAAGGCTGGGATTACAGATGTGTACAGCCACGCCGGCCTTACGTGAAGCAACCTTGGCACTAGGCAGGGCTCTTGCTGGTCTTTGGATTAACTCCTGCACTGAGTTCTGGCGGACACTTTTCTATTCCCAGATAAGGGGCGGGCCCTTACCGAGGCTGCTCTTGTCACGTGGCCAGAGGACTCACAGGGCCAAGGGCATGATCTTTCACCTGTGTCCTGGCCCCAAAGGGCCCCCACCTCAGCCTGCCTGACTCCACCCCTTGTGGCTCTCTTCACCAGGTGGAGGGCCTAGACTCAGGCCCTGCCTGTTCTGGGAGTCACTTACCTGGCCCCACAGAGCCCTGGTTGGGTCCCTGGCTGCTCTATGGTCCCTACCGGACCACACCAGAGCCTGTTACCTCAGCACTCTGGGAGGCAGAGACAGGAGCACAGCAAGCTTGAACCCATTCTGGGAAACTCCGACAGGTGGACTCATCTACGACAAGAGGCGATCGATCCTCAGTCAGCACACAGGTGGCTCTGCAGACTGGTGCTGGTAACTCACTGAGCACCGCCCGTTAGGGTGGGCCCATTTCTCCCCAGCAGCTCCAAGCAGCTATCACCAGCAACTGGGGGTGAGGAGGGTGCTGGCAGTGCCTGGCACGCGCCCAGGCCACCTTCCTAGGATGGAGCCCTGAGCACTGGGCCCTGCCTCCTGCAGGTGCAAACTGGAGTCAGGAGGGGCAGGGAGCCTGGAGAGGGGGCTGGTCTGGGTGGCACAAAGCCCTGCTCCACCCGAGGGGCCAGTGCCGGTGGCCTCCGTCGGCTGCACACCTGCACCGTTGAGGTGGGCAGGCTGATCTGCTACAGGTGACAGGAGACGCTCAGGGTCACGCAGTCAACTGTGATGCTCTGGCAGCTCAGCCCCGCTGGCTGGGAGGACAGTGCCCAGTCCTGTGGGGTGCTTGGGCCACTGCTACCCAAGGGGACGTGAGCCAGGCCTTGATCAGCTGTGCCACCCAGGCACTGTGCGGCCTGTGGACAATTCACGTTCTCCTCTCTGAAGCCTCAGCTCTTGGGTCTGGGTGGGCGCCACACCCCTGCACTGCACATCTGCGCTGGGCACGCCCCGCTGCTGCTCCCCTCTGCACACATACCCTCCTCCAGGACACTGGGAGCATCAAATGCCAGGGCCAGGACACTGTTAGGGGCAGGAGAAGAGCAAGGCCCAGTGACACAGACCTATAATCTCAGCATTCTGGGAGGCTGAGGCAGAAGGATCACAAGTTCTAGCCAAGTCTGGTAAGTTACCATGACTTTGCCTCAAAATCAAAAATAAAAAAGGGCTAAGCTTCATTCTCTCTCTCTCTCTCACATACACATACGCATGCACGCACAGGCGCGTGCTGTGACCCCTTAGGCCCGCTTTCATAAAGGACACTTCCACAGCATCATGGGGCTTTCAGGACCATGTGTTTCCTTCCAGTGTGACCCCAGACAAGGGCCATGGCTGGGGGAGTTGAGGGGTTGGGGGAAGACCACTGGCTGCAGCTTGCAGCCGTGGGCAGAGCCCACCAAAGCCCCCACGACCTGCCATCCTTTCCAACAGAGCAGAGCGACAGGACAGAAGCATATAAGTTTATTTTCACCCGCAGGTGGCAGAGAACTCAAGAAGGGGCCCTGGGTCTTCAGAGGACAGGCCCTCGCGCCAGAGGCCTTCCCTGAGACACGGCTTCCGCTCAGTCAGGACTGCACAGGCTGTGGCTAGACACAGCCTGCCCACAGGTCGGTCTAACTGGGTCCACTGGCCTGGGTGCAGCCGGGCCCTGCTTTGGGAGGCCCTGCACTGCGGTTACTGCCAAAGCAAAGGCACCTGCAAAGGCAACAGACTGTCCTCAGCATCGTAGGGTTGGAGTGGAGCCACCACTGCATGGTGCAGGTGGAGCGCCAGGGCCATGGGGAGACTAGTGCACGAAGGGCAGCGGGCAGGATTCTGGAGTGGTGATGCGTGTGGCCTGGAGTTTAGCAAGTCAGCTGAGAGGTCCTCCCATGAGACACAGGGCAGGGAAACTGCCAGCTCTGTCCACATTCCACATCAACAAGTGCTTTAGAGCTGGGTGATTTGTGTGTGTGTGTGTGTGGGGGGGGGGAGTGGGGATGTAACTCAGGGTCTCAGAATGCTAGTCAGCTGTTTAACAGCTGGGCTACACCCAGCCCAAAGCAGGCCGACAGATTTCTTAGTCAAGGGAGCAACCAAACTTTGCACTGCCGAATTCCTTTTGGGGAGACGGGCTGACACACATCTCGTGCCCTTTAAACTTCCCCACGTCCCTTTGATGCAGCACTTTTAAATTTTGTAACAGTGATGTTTTAGTTCCTTTATGTGTACAGAGAATAAGATTTTTACAGAGTGCATACTGGGCGTTGACGTGAGACCCCTGGCCAGAGGCCCTGCAGCAGGGGCCCCTCATGGAGGAAGCTCGCAGCTGGGTTTTCTATGTGGCCACGCAGTGTTAGTCAGCCCCCAAGTGCCCACAGACAGAGAGGACAGTTGCCACAGGAAGACCCAGGGTCCAGAACACACAAAGCGTGCAGAAACCAGCCCCGGACAACCACAGGCAAAAGCCTGCGGGGAGGGGCGACTGGACTGTGCTGGAATTATGGGTGAATTACATGTGTTTATGTGTACAGAGACAAGAGGTGTCACTGAAAGTGGAAGGACAGTTGCCGGGGGGTCATGAACTCCTTCACCATCTCGTCGGTGACTTCCTTGCGCCGGGCCTGGTGCTCGGCGATCAGGGGCTGCAGGACGTCTATGAGGGTCTTCTTCAGCTCGCCGGTGAGCATGGCCCCGCTGGTGTAGTCCTGCCAGAGGGGGGTGGGCAAGGCGGGAGGATGGAGCCCCAGGCAAGGTGAGACACCGTTCCGGCACCAGCCCCGCCAGCGGGCAGCCCTCAGTGCGGGCTATGGCTGCTGCTACCACCACAATGACCGGTGCCTTAAACTATGCTTTTCCCAAGGTGGCTAACACCTGGCAGTCACTGGTACCTAGGTCTTGTCAAAGTAAACAAGACAGTTGGGGGGACATTACTCCAGGCACGTTAAACACACTCCTGTTCCTTTCAGCCTTTCTGGCTCCTATAAAAATCTCTGATTATTATTACTGTTTTTTTTTTTTGAGACAAGATCTTGCTCTATAGCCCAAGCTGGTCCTTAACTCACTGAGGCAGCCCAGGCTGGCCTTGGACTCAGACAATTCGCCTACCCCAGCCTCCCAGTGCTGGGATTACAGGTGTGTACCACCATGCCCAGCTTTATGTGGTGCTGGGGAATCAACTCAAGGCCTTAACCACTGTCATTGCTCCAGGTCTGTCTATTTCTTTTGAGATAAGAGTCTCGCTCTGTAGGCTAATCCTGAATTCATTATGTAGCCCCAGCTGGCCTTGAACTCAGCAATCTTTCTGCCTCAGTTTCCTGAGTGCAGCGATTCAGGGGTGTGCCACCAAGCCTGGCTTAACAATAAAAGCAGTGCATGCTTCTTTAACAAATGTAACAGCGCACCCAACCCTCACTGCGGCCTGAAGCAAGGAAAAGATCCCTCCCATCAGTACCCACAGCGATGGCCGCTGCTAACACGAGGCACACTGCCTTTCCTGATGTAGTGCTTGGGATTCAATCCTGGGCATTGTGGATGCTGGGTAAGTGACTGACCAGTGAGCTCCATTCTTAGCCCTCTGTATTTTTTATTTTGATACCGGGCACTATGGCCAAGACCTAGAATAGCTCCCAGCAGTCTCAGGATGAGAGGTGGGGCCTGATGTGAGGGGCAGATCGCCGCAGTGTGGCCTGAGAGGGAGTATTCTCGTCCACCTGTTTCCTGTGGCTGGGCAGTGAGCAGCTCTGCTCTGTCATGACCTTGCACTGAGGCCGGCAGCCCACATGCCAAAGTCTCGAGCCAGAATCACCCTGTCCTCGTTTAAGTTGCACTTCAGTGCCAGGCATGTCTCTCAGCAGGCACGTGACTAGGACAAGGGTCTAGCTGAGCTGCTCGTGCTGGCCTCGAACTCCCGATTAATGTTTCCTCTGTTGCACTATCTGTCTGGAACTTCTCGCAGTTATCATTCTTGATATCTTACTCCAGATTATGTCCTTGTACGAGATTCTAAGAACTATAAAAGCTGAGGCCAAAATTCTGAGCTGCTTTTAGGGCTCTGCGTCCCCATGCCCCAGCTGCCCCCTGGGAGGCCGGGGGTGGGATGGCTCTGCTCAGTCGGGCACACCCGGCAGCGACTGGCTGAGATCAGTCAGCAGCAGTGCAAGCCCTGCTATGGCTGCTGAGGCGTTACGACTAGTAGGGGGAAGCACCCTGTGTCTAACTAATAGAACAGCCACTGCTATTTCCTGCCCAGTACGCCACCGGCCCCTGGCTCTTGGCACACTTTTCCCCACCCTCGGCCGAGTGCTTGCTCCTACGGACAGGAGAACAAAGTCCCAGCAACGCGGGGCCTGGCTCCTAGCTCACCTTCCTGATCTGCTCCAGCTTGTCATCATCCTCCAGGAAGAAGGTGAGGTACATGAAGGACACGTCCACGTCACAGTTACCCCCAAACTGCCTGTGTTCCTCCACGGTGTCTCTGCCGCCAGAGAACGCGTGCTTGTTGACCTGTGTGGTGAGAAGTTGAAGGGTGGCTCGTCAACCCTGCCTATCCTGTGCCAGGGAACTGCACAGGACAGGCCCGCGACAGCCTCAGGCTCGGGTATGGTTCACTGTGGGTGAGACGGCCTCCATACACCAGGCCTAGCAGTGGCAGAGGGGCTCCCCGAGGAGACCGCAGTAGGAAGGGCAGGTGAGCATTGAACCGTCCCCTCTCCAGAGTCATGGGAGCGCAGTGTCTGAAAAACCCAATCACAGATGGAATCTGCACAGGTGTCCTCACGTGCTTCATGCGTTAACAAAACGGACCTGGGCATGGTGGTATGCCCCGAAAATCCTAGCTATTTGGGAGGCTGAGGCAGGAGGATCAGTTAAGCCTGGAACTTCAAGATTAGCTTGGGCTAAAGAAACAGCAAGATCTTGTTTTATTTTTATTTTTTATTCTCGAGGCAGGGTCTTGCTCTGCAGTCCAGACTGGTCCTGAACTCACTATGGAGGCCCCCGGCAGGCCTCAAACTCACGGCAGTCCTCCTGCCTCAGCCTCCCAAGTGCTGGAATTACAAGCATGTACTACCCCGCCCAGCTTATGTGAGCTGGGGAATCAAACTCAGGGTCTTGAGCTTGCAAGGCAAGTGCTTTAACTACTGAGATATTCCTTCAGACCCAAGATCTTGTTTTAGGACAAAGCAAAACCAAACCAAAGCAAGACAAAACATTAACTTCTTTATTTTTGTGGTATTAGGGATGGAATTCAGTGTCTCCACACTGAGATACATCCTCAGACCATTTTTCTTTTCTTTCTTTTTTTTTTTTAAAGACATGGTCTCGCTAAATTGCCGAATTGCCCAGGATAAGCCCAAACTTGTAATCCTATAGCTTTAGCCTCCCCAAGTGCTGGATTACAGGCTTGCACCACCTTGCCCAGCAAGATGGGCTTCAGAAATCCCTCAAGATAACCTTCAAGTGCCAGGAGATGAGAAAGAAAAAAATTCCTTCTTTCCACATTCTTTCAATGATTATTACGTGGTGCTGGGGCCTCAAACTCAGGACTCTGCATTGCTAGGCAAGCTCTTTAACTTCTGTGCTATTCTTCTAGCGCTCCATTATTTTTTTTTTTAATGGGAAAAAAGGTAGAGATGATAAATTCTAAACTGACATGTTTAGAGTTTCTCCAGAGGAATTCCAGAGTGGTTATTTAGCAGACATTTGGATCTCCTAGGACCAGCAGGGGATTGTTAGTTAGGGGGAAAGGCCATGAAGACCCTGGCTGTCTTGGTGGGACAGAGTGGCTGTCCTGGGGTGTCCTGGGGGTGGGGGAGCTGAAGGAATAAAGACTACAAGTTCACTCTCGCCCTCCTTAAACATGGAAGCTATGAGCTGGGCATGGTGGTGCGGGTCTGTAAGCTCAGCACCATGGGTGGCCGAGTCAGGAGGACAGCAAGTTCAAGCCCAGCTTAGGCAATTTAGTAAAATGCTGTGGGTTCAATCCTCAGTACCAAAAAACAAATTTAAAAAAGAAGAAGAAGAAGAAAAAAAAAAGAGCTATGCAGAGGGCTGTGAATTCAATACCTAGCACCCCTCTGAAGAAGTTACAAGCTGGGCTCAGTGGTTCAGGCTCGTAACCCCGCTGTAACCCAGGCCTGCAGGAGGCTGAGGTAGGAGGATCACAAGTTCAAGCCCAATTTGGGCAATTTAGTGAGATCCTCCCTGTCTCAAGATCAAAAATAAAATGGGAGGGGCTGGAGGAATGGCTCAGCAGTTAAAGTGCTTGCTAGGCAAGTGCTAAGTACCCCAGTTCGATTCCCCAGCACCACATAAACTGGGCGTGGCGGTGCACTCCTGTAATCCCAGCACTGAGAGGCTGAGACAGGAGAACTGCAGTGAGTTCAGGACCAGCCTGGACTACAGAGTGAGACCCTGTCTCAAAACAAAACAAAACAAAAAATAAATTAAAAAAATAGGAATATGTGGGTGTGTGAAGTGTGTGAAGGTTGTGGGCTTAAAACTCCACACCACAAAAAAAGCTTTAAGGCTCCAACAGCAGTCTTAAAGGATGTTCAAGGGCCCTGGCCAGGTCCCACCTTGGTCTCAGAGAACCAGAAAAGGAGGACGGGTTGCACAGCAGGGGCTGCCAATGGCCCAGTGCCAATTAGGAGTTGTCCCTGGCGCCTGGAGGCTTCGGCATGGCTCTCTGACCGTAGGGGAGAAAAGCAGGACCAGTGTGAAGAGCAAGCCCCTAAGGAGCGGGGTAGGGTGGAGTAGGGTCGGGTGGCCAGGCCAACGGCATGGGCACAGCTGGCTGAGTCTCTGATGGAGAGGATGCTCGCACCCTGTACACCTGCATCTGGCCCTTCACCTGGGTCCTTCCTACTCCAAAGGCCCCAGGTTCAATCCCAAGAATGCCAAAAATCAACCCAACCCAACCCAAACCAGACCAGACCAGTAGCGAAAAAATAAGCCACCTGGACCTCTCTGTCCTTCCTACAAAGTGGACCCTGGCAGCCTGTGGCCCCATTACAGCTCCTAGGAAAGGCTGGGGCAGAGACTCTGAGTTGGGTGTGGGGATCTGGAGAGGCCTGGCCTGCTCCTGACCAGGCAGGCCGCCAGTGGCCCCACCACCCTCCACAGGCCCACATGGCCCCCAATCTCCTCCCCACCCAGCCCACGACAAGTACCCCAGAGCCTCACGACTTATCAGGGACAGCCCCCCGGCCAGAATCTCGTCCCTCCCTCCTCCACACTGTGTTCTGGAAGGTTCGGCCACAGCAAAAAGGAAGGAAAGAGCTATATGGGAGGGTGAGCCAGCGGGGGCTGCTTCCTGAGGGAGGTCCCGCGGGAAAGGCTGCCATTGTCCATCCAAGCGACCTGGGACTTCCCGGAAGGGAGGGGCGGACGGTGTCCTTAGTAGAGTTCCCTGCTGTCCTACAAACATGAACCTGGCTCCAGAGATGCCTCCAACTGTCCCGGTACCGACAGCTCAGTACCGCACGACAGACAACACTGGCCCTGGGAGACAAGCAGCTGCGAAGCCTCTCTATTCCTAGTTTTCCAGGGACTCCAAAAAGATTTCCTGAGGGGTGGTGCCGTGCTGGGCGGGACACTGCCAGACAGGACCGTCCAGTTGGAAAGCGGCGGTCAGCCTCGCCTCCTGAGGGGCCTCGCTGGGAGAATGGCGGCCTGCAGCCTCTGTGAACGGCTGCTCTGGCCAGAACTATGCCTAGATTTCTAGAAGTGGAAACCTGGCCCTGTGGGTGACCCTCTGGGCCCCACACCTCTCTCACATTTGAAGGAAGAGCACCACCACTTCCCAGGGAGAATAAAAATGGGAAACACAGCTGGGCTGATCGCAAGCCTGTCATCCCAGCACTCTGGGACGGTGAGGGAAGAGATCACAAATTCTAGCCCAACCTGGGCAACTTAGCAGGACCCTGTCTCAAACCAAAACTAAAAAATGGGCCGGGGATCTAACTCAGTGACCAGGTTCTGAGCTTGATCTCCAGTCCCACAAAAACCAAAAACAAACAAACAAACAAACAAACAAAAAACCCATAGCAAGCACAGCACCTGCCCTGAGCCTGGCGCTCAGAAACAGGAAGGTCTGTGTTAGTGCTTGACAGACAACATCCTCGTTAATTACGGCTTTACTTAGAGTGCCGTGTGGGCAAGACCGGCAGGGAAACACAACAAAACACCCCTCGAGCAACAGCAACAACCAATCCCCTGAAACGAAAAGATCCCAAACCCAGACTGTGCGTGCGTGCGTGCGTGTGTGTTCCTAGGGATCCTGTCCAGAACCTTTAAACCAGCTTTTATTTTTAAATTTTATTTACTTATTTATTTTTTGAGATAGGGCCTCGCTCTGTAGCCCACGCTGGTCCTGAACTTACTATGAAGCCCAGGCTAGCACTGGTCTCACGGCAATCCTCCTGCCTCAGCCTCCTGAGTGCCGGATTTACACCAGTTTATGTGGTGCTGGGGAATCAAACTTGGGTCCTCTGCACCTAACTTAGCGCTTGTTACGAAAGCGCTTTCACCGCTAAGCCGTCCCTCCAGCCCCACTAACAGTTTTCTATAAGTTGCCAAGTTGCCAATTTGCGCTTCAACTGAACTTGCAATCCTCCTGCCTCAGCCACTCATAGTGCTGGGATTACAGGACTGTGGCCGTAGGCCCGGCCAGAACCCAGTTTTCTCCCTAAATAAAAAGGAACAAACACAATGCCGCTGTGGTCTGGGGACACAGCAGGCTGTCTCCAGCAGGGAGGGGACAAGTGGCGGGGGCAAATTCAGTGTCCCAGCAGCTGGACCAGTGTGGCAGGAGCGTGCACACAGGTACGTGTGCCGGACAGTCTGGCCCCGTGGGTGGCCCTCCACAGGCCCTGCTCACCTTGGTCTTGATCTGTTTGGCCGTGTCGGTGAGGAAGATGGAGGAGTTGGGGTCGCTGGCGCTCATCTTGGTCTGGGCGCCCTGCAGGGCTGGGAAGAAGGTGGAGTGCAGCAGGGCAGGCTTGGGGTAGCCGATCCTGGGCGCCACGTCCCTCGTCATCCTGAAGTAAGGGTCCTGTGGGGAGAGCGGCCTGGGCTGAGGATGGCAGCACACCCGGCCAGCCCCTTCGTGGGAGGCTAGTTTCAGGACCCAGATCCCCCCACCCCACAGCCCGCCCAGCCCTCAGACCTGGTCGATGGCGCAGGGGATGAGGCACTGGATGTCAGACCGGTCTCGGAAGATCTGCGGGAACGACGTGCTGAAGGAGGGAGCGGCCTGCACCGCGGGGAAGCCGATCTTCCCTGCAACCGAGGGAGAAGGCTTTACGGCGAGGCCCAGCCCGGGCCTGGCTCAGCAACCCACTTACGGAAATGAACAAGAACACATTTTCTCCCCATGAGGAAAGTAACTGTCATTAAAGAAAAATACAGGAAGGTGGAAAAAAACCACCCGTGGTACCAAGTGGTGTCCTCTCATCTTCTGCTGTCTCCACAGGCCCCCGGATATGAGGACACCCGTGGAGGGTCTCCTGGCCCTTGCTGTGTGGCCACATCTCCCCAGGAGGTTGGCACACGTGTCCTGCCTGGCCGCGCTTCCCCATCGGGCATCTCGGTGGCTCTTCAATGCTAACTGTCACAATGATGAAGACTTGGTATAGAAAGGCTTCCACAGTGGGGGCTGGAGAAACAGCTCAGAGGTCAGAGTGCTGGCCAAGCAAGCACAAGGCCCTGAGTCTGACTCCCAGCACCACATAAGCTGGGCATGGTGATGCACGCCTGTAATCCCAGCACCAGGGAGGCTGAGGCAGGAGGACTGTCACAAATTCAAGGCCAGCTTGGGCTATATAACGGGCTCAGGACTAGCCTGGATTACAGAGCGAGACCCTGCCTCAGGAAAATAAAATGCAATAAAAAGGAAAAGAAAAAAGCATTTCGGATTGCGCTGCCGTCACTACTGTTGAGGGCGTCTGCCTGAATCTTCACAGACGACCTTCGACCTTCCATGGCCTAGACCCGTGGAGGTGGGCCAACCCCACCCAGCGGTGCACCCCCCGCAGTGCCCTGTGTGGCCCGGCTCAGGCACCTGCACGGCCAGGCCAGGCGCAGGCAGCTGTGCTCCTCCCGGGGCCCAGCTCTGCACTGCCTCCTTGTAGAGCAGGTAAGAACGGCAGAAGCGGAGGCCGCTGTTGCAAACCTAGCTCCTGCGCTGGGAGACATCAGCGGGCTGAGGCAGAGTCATGTTTAAATTCTAGTCACCCAGCAGACCACTTTTCTGTCAGAGACATGACAGCCAAGTTCCACACTGGCCAGTTTCAACGGGCATTGTGCAGTGCCCTCTGCCTTAACCCCTACACAAAGAGATAGCCTGAGAAACCCAAACAGTAACACTGTTCACCCACTGTCCTGCCTCCCTGTCTCTCCTTTACCAGGGACAGTCCCTTTGACATGAACAGACCCACTGGTTGCTGTTTCTAATCAAAACCTGGGGCTTTGTGCGTACAAAGCCAAGTACTATACCACCAAGCTACACCCCCAGCCCGGTTTCTAATTTTTTGAAGCCCTTGTGTCTATAAAACCAGCCTCTTTTGCTTGGCTCATCCAAAAACTGAGTCTACTTTATGGAAGGACATGATTGATTCTAGAGTCCAAAAGAAAGCCAGTTAACACTGTCAAATTCCACTGTAACTCTGTCCTTTGATGGTCTTTTCTATCCATTTCAAGAAGAAACACCTCAAGTCCAGGGCTCTTATCTTTCCCCGGGGGGACACCTGGCGGGTATGGCCAAGGCCACTAGCACCATTCTAGAAAGCCCAGTGTAGTGGTGACCACTCCTGGACTAGAGAGCAAAACCACATTCTGGCTCTGTGCACAGGGCTTTCCCAGAGCTCCCTCCTCCTGACTTCATGGGGGATTCCCCTTACCCATCTCACCAAGAGGCGCATTCAGGCTCAGATGGGCTATGTAGTTTGCCAAAGGTGGCACACAGGAAGCCGAGGCGGAGCCTGCGTCTGGAGCCATCTCTGGGGAGGAGAGCGCTAAGCACTTCACCATGGAATACCACCTCCTTCATCGGCCAATGTGGCCGTTACTTTGCACTATCCTACCAGGTGCTGGGACTCCAAAGAAAATCCCTCTCAAAAGCACAGGATCTGCTGGGCGTGGTGGCACCTGCCTACAGTTCAGCACTCTGGGAGGCTGAGACAGGAGGGTTGCAAGGTTGAGCTTAGCTTGAGCAACTTAGTGACTTACAGCTATCCTGTCTCTAAATTTAAAAAAAGAAAGAAAGAAAATTAAAAGAGTTTGAAATGTAGCTTATTGTCAAGGTCCTGGGTTCAGTTTCCAGTACAGCAAGCAAAAATACCCCAAAATAACCCAAAACATATATATGCATGCCTACGTGTGCACACAAATATTACAATATATATATACTATATTATGTATGCTATATATTTATAATACATGTGTACAGAATTCATATATATTCCAATTGTCATGAAGAAATCTGAGTCATCTAAAATGGAAAAGAGGGGGTGGGACTGGAAGGACAAAGGGACAGAAGTCTGTGAATGCCAACACATCGAACAACACAACACAGAGAGGGACAGAGACCTGCATCCATCAGGCAAATGACGCTGTGTGCCACTGGGGCAGAGCCATGGGAAGGGGGAACTGAGGCACCGGGATACAGAAGCGTGCAAGCCAGGGTGGGGTGAACAACAGACCCAGCCGACCCCTGCACTGCCCGTTTCCACCAAAGGCTCCCCGAGTGACGGATTGGGTCACCCCAGCAGTACAGGACTCCACAGCTGGTCTTCCTATTTCCAGACTTTCTCCTTAGCCCTGGGTAACTGAGGTGAGAGACAGTTTTACTTTCTGTAGTTCAGCTCCATGCAGTTAAGATGTGGCCAAGGGGAAGACTAGCTCCTGATATTTTAGGGCATCTTATGTGAACGGCACAGACTGCACATGCCAGCAGCTCAGAGGCAGCTTGGGTTCTGGTGCACAGACCTTCCAATTTCAGAATATGTGCTTCTGAAGCAAGCACGTGGGGCAGAAGCTTTAGTCTGCTTCTCTGGGGCGCTCAGGGGAGCCCATCCTTCCCTGCCAGAGCCCCGCTCATCTTGCAGGGTGCAGAAGCCCATGGGGACAGGGGCCCTTACCAATGCAGTCGCTGTCGGTGAAGCCGAAAATGCCTTTCACCTGGTTGAAGGTGACGTGCTTCTGAATCCTCACCACGTTCTGGTAGAACCCAGGGCTCATCCTGCAGGAACAGAACCAAACTCGAGCTGGAACAGGCCCTTGCTGCAGGCACTGCAGCAGCCTCACGCCGCAGGCTCAGCTGGGCAAGGTGACACACACGCCCCTTAGCAGAGGACTGTGTGTTCAGGGTTCAGAGTACCGTGTGCTTTGTGTTTTTTTGCGGTGCTGGGGATGGAACCCAGAGCCTCACACACACCAGGAGGTGCTCCGCCATGGAGCCACATGCCAGCTCCCGGAGACAGTTGTTGGGCTACACAGCATTTATCGTACGGCGGCTGACCCGACTCTTCTCTCTCCTGTTGGCACTAGGGATCAAGCCCAGGGCCTGCAGCCTGAGCTACCTACCTCCCCAGCTCACTTTTATTTTGATTTGGAGACAAGGGCTCGTTAAGTTGCCTACGCTGGGCCCCAACTTGGGTCTTCCTGCCTCGGCCTTCCCGGTTTTGGGATGACGGCTCTGTACAACTGGGCCTGGCTCGGAGTCTTACCTTACTTACGTGATTTCTGATAATCCTTGGGATGAAGTCTAAGGTCCAAGGAATTAAATTCAAGGATTGTTAGAATACGTTGACCTCTTAAATGGATGATTTAACAAGATAAATCAAACTGCAACTTCACCAAGGAAAAACACCATTTACCAGGCCTCAAGCCCATGTCAGGTACACAGGCATTGTGTGGTCACAGGGATGCCACAGCTGTACCCGCCAAGGCACAGGCCACAGGTGCTGCCTCCTTACCCCATGTACTGCAGGTCCGAGAAAATGAACGTCTTGCTGATGTCGAAGCCACAGGCAATGATGTCCTTGGCATTCTCCAGGGTGTAGCCGTAGGCCTGGTCCAGGGTCAGCTCCTTCCACAGGTACTTCTCATCGTCTGACATCTGGACCACCAAGGGCACATCAAAGACGTCCTGCAGCCACCTAAGAAACACGGAGGGAAGGTGGACGCTGTGCTACTGTTGAATAGAGATGCTTGGTGGGTAAACACAGTTCCTGCTGACTTTTGCCTCAGCTTCCGAGAGCTGGGATTACAGGTGTACACCATCATACCTGGCTTTATGTGAGGCTGGGGATTCAAACTCAGGGCTTTGAGCTTGCTAGGCAACACTTTAACTGCTGAGCTATTCCTCCAGCCCTCCTGCTGACTTGTACACTATCATGATCTGAAGCTGTGTAAAGCCTTTTGGAGTTCTGTTTTATACATTTTTCTTTTGTAAACCTGACTCCACGAAAGTGTATTACCAAAACACTCATTTTATATTGTATATATAAATAAAGGTGTCTTAGTAATCAATTTTAATGCACCAGGGATTAAATTTAGGGCCTTTGTGCTGAGCTACATCCCTAGTCCATTTTTAATTAAACATAATTAATTAACTAGTGAGTCTTCTCTTTTTTTTTGGAGGCAGGGTCTTACTCTGCAGTCCAGGCTAGTCCTGAGCTCACTATGTAGCCCAGGCTGACCTTGAATTCAAGGCAATCCTTCTGCCTCAGCCTCGAAAGTGTTGGGATTAGGCATATACCACTATGACCATCTTGGGTGGTACTGCGGAACTGGACCCAGGGCCTTGTGCTTGTTGTGCTATTCCTCCAACCCAACTAATGAGTTCTTTT
Source organism: Ctenodactylus gundi (assembly GCA_004027205.1). Taxonomy (NCBI): domain Eukaryota; kingdom Metazoa; phylum Chordata; class Mammalia; order Rodentia; family Ctenodactylidae; genus Ctenodactylus; species Ctenodactylus gundi. The sequence continues at coordinate 78,472 of PVKB01003598.1, read as the reverse complement.
TTGGCACAAGGTCTCACTATAATCCAGGCTGGTCTAGGACTGACAACAATCCTGCCTCACCCTCCTCGGTGCTGACATTACAGGTAGGTACCATCATGCCCAGCTGCTTTTTTTTTTTTTAAATATGGTGCCGAGAAATCAAGCCCAGGGCGTTCAGCATGTTAGGCAAGCACTGTCTTCAATCACTGCACTATGGCTCCAGCTTCCCCAATCTATTTTTTAAACTTTTATTTGGGATAAGAGTTTTACTAAGTTGCCTAGGCTGCTCTTGAACTTTAGATCCTCTTGCTTCGGCCTCCCAGAGTGCTGGGGTGACAGTCCTGTTGTAGCAAGCCAGGCTGTCACGCACCTCACAAAAATAAAACCTCACGATCTTACACTGAACATCTGATAACTGATCATAATCAGGAAACTGCCTGCCACCTATTGACTGGAAGGTCTCACGCGCCAGCCCTGTCTGTGCGCGCCACCATCCCCTGCTTTCTTTCGAAGCCCTTTAACCGTGGTGGAAAGGGGGCCGCTCATCCTGTCACACAGGTGGAGGTGCTCAGGCTCAGCTGGCCCCAAGGCACAGCTCTCCCATCATGCCTCGCTTCTGAGGGAACTTTAGCGGTGTCAAAGCCTTGACATGAAAAAATGCTATCTGGCCAGTTCTAGAAACGGCTCCCGGTGCTATTCTTGATTCACTAGGAAGATCAGGAGTGCCACAGGTGCGGTACTTACTTGGTGAAAATAAACGGGATGAGGTGACCCACATGCATGGCCTCTGAGGAGGGGCCTCTGCCTGTGTACAGGTAGAACGGCTTCTTGTTCTCATAGGCATCGAGAATTTGATTCATATCTCTAAGGGAAAGGAGAAAAGGCAACCATGTGAAAACAGCAAGGCCTTAAGGCTCCCCTGGGAATGGAAGGACTAACAACACAGACAGCACCTTGAGTTGGCGATCTTCGGTGCTCATGTCGTACATACAACTGGAAACTTCTACCAACTGACTATTTATGGTGAGTAAGTTTCACTCCACAGTCCAGGCTGGTCCTGAAATCACTATATAGTCCTGGCTGACCTTGAACTCACAGCAATCCTCCTGTCTCAGCTTCTAGAGTAATGGGATTACAGGGGTATACTACCCCCAATTTATGTGGTGCTGGGAAACTGAAACCAGAGCTTCCTGTTTCCTGGCAGATGTTTTAACTGCTGAGATTTGCCCCAAGCCCCACTCACCATCTTTTGAGACAGTCTTACTTCATAGTCCAGGCTGGTCCCGAATTCACTGGAACTACAGGCACCTGCCACATTTGGCTTATGTGGTGCTGGAGAATTGAACTCAGGACCTTCTGATTGTTACGCAAGCACTCCAGTCACTGGCCCCCTCCTCCCAAACTGCTTTTAAAAGGATAAGGCATACAGGTTTGGAATCATGAGTTTAAAAGATGGATTTGTTTGGGCAGCTGCTGAGATTCGGGGATCCCTCTAACTCTCAGTGTGTGGACACATGGTGTACTTTTCCCATCTTCCTGGGCGTGACAGGCCAGTACCACACAATCCCTGTGCAGAACTGCCTAGCCTTAAGCATCCATGGAGGCAAACTTCGGGGCTCCAGCAGGCCTGGTGTGGATAGGAATGGTCCTGGGTTTGATTCCTCAGCTAGTCAAGTGTGGTGCTTCATCCTAGTCCTTGGGAGGCTGAGGCAGGAGAATTTTTATTTTTCATTTTTTTTGAGGCAGGAAAACTGCTGTAAGTTCAATGCCAGCCTGGATATTGTAGAGTAAAGCCCTGTGTCAATCAAACACACAACTTGAAGAGTAATGTTTCCCAACTAATTCTAGGTGGCTGGTATTACCCTGATATTAAACCCAGACCAAGACATAAAAGTAAAACTATAGTGTGATGTGCTTGATGAACACAGACATTAAATCCCAACGAGAAGCCAAACTCAGCAACATGTAAAGGTTCATACACAGTGACCGAGTGGGGTCTGTCTCAGGGTTGCATGGGGATTCAACTGAGCAAAGTCTGTCAGTGTGACCTACCATATTAATACAGCAGAGAGGACAGAATGTACACTGTCATCTTAATGGAAAACAGAGAAGGCGTTTAATAAAACCCTGGCCAAGCTATGAATAAAAGGGAACAACACTGAGCTCGTGGGAAGATATGTTCCATCAGGGGTCATAAGGGAAACAGACACCAAAACCCCAGCGAACGCGCCGGCAGGGACACAAGGAACCGGAACCTCTGTGCAGGGCGGGTGGGAAAGGGAGGCACAAAGGAAGCTTGAGGACAGACTGTCAGACGCCGTCAGCGCGGGACCCAGGCCTGCCATCCCCGCACCCTGGGAGGCTGAGGCAAGAGAACTGCAAATTCAAGCCCAGTCTGAGCACATTAATAAGACCCTACCTCAACTAAACAATAAAAAGGGGCTGCGAATGTAGCTCAGAGCAAAGGTCCTGTGTCTGGTTCTCAGTGCTGGAAAAAAAAAAGCGCTAAAACACGTGCGAGCTGCCAATTCCATTCCTAGGTGTACGTCGAGCAAACTGAAAGTGTGTACTGTAGAGAATGCTCCCAGCAGCGAAACGGAACCACAAAGGGAAAATGACTCAAGTGTCGCCGGCAAAGGGATGCGTACACAACATATGGGGCGTGCTCATTCAATGGGATATTATTTGGCAAACAAAGAACAGAGCAACGAACGTCCTGACTTACAATGCGAGTGGGTGTAGCCAGCTGTTCTCTTTTGATTTTTCTATACAATACTCAGCAAAGTCTATGAGGTACTCAGCTTTCACAATCAGTAAGCTTCAGACTGCCCACCTGCAGGCCGATGTAAGCGTTCTGAGCTTAAGCTGTTCTCGGACACCTCAACTGTTATGTTGAGGAACATGGACGTAGCAGGTTAACCGACTGTGAAGTTGAGGGCAGCCACTCTGATACATGCAGTGACAGGCAGGTCTACCCGTGGTCCGGAATGACTCTGAATGCTGCCCCACACAAACTCATAAACTCCCTTAAGTCATTAGGACAGCTGAATCTGATAGTGCATCCCCGTAATCCCAGCACTCCCAGAGGCTGAGGCGGGAGGATCTCAAATTTCAGCCTAGCCCGGGTACTCAGTAACTTAGCAAGGCCCTGCCTCACAGTAATAAAGTGGGCTGGGGATATAGCTTAAAGTGAAGACCTTGTTTGGATCTCTATTTCCACAAAAAATTATGAACTTTTTTTTTTTAAACAATTTTTGTCTTTTTCAGTTTGGTAACTTAGCTGCATGGTTCTTGAAAATCACCTTTGCAGACCAGGCATGTTTAACCTGAGCGGGGGGTGGGGCGGGGCATGTATAGCCCTGAACAGTAACACAGCCCCACGAGACTGTTAACTTTCACTATTATGACAGTGACTTTTAGTGGCATTTTCTCACGTCTTGACTGTGTGGTGCTTAGGCAGCAACTTCGATGGGGACAAGGGACTACAGCGAGCAGGATGAAAGCCCACATGTGCCAGGCCCACACACCCACGCAACTCGGCGGGGGAGGCACAGTGATGCCATAGCAGCGTGTGGGCCCACCTAGGTCACTCTTTTATTTATTTTTTTGAGGCAGAGTCTTACTCTGTAGTCCAGGCTGGTCTTGAACTCATGTAGCCCAGGCTAGCTTCAAACACAGAGTAATCTTCCTGCCTCAGACTCCTGAGTACCAGGATTACAGACATGTGCTACCACACCCAGTTTATGTGGTGCTGGGGAATAGAACACAGGGCTTTGCACCTGCTGGGCAAGTGCTATAAACACTGCGGTACTCCTCCAGCCCCCACCTAGGTCTGTGTGTGCCCGTGCAGCAGGTACTCGCTCACTGTTAATAAGTAGATGTGGACGTTTCCTTATTTATTAACCTTGGCCTTGTGTTCATAAAAAAAATTAAAACATTTTTCTTGTTAGGGTGTTACAGGTAGTACAACCAACTATGTACTTTACATGTGGTCCAAGACAGTCCCATCACTCACTGCAGCCCGGGTGAGCCAAGCGTCTGGACACTCACATGCTTGAAAACATGCACGGAATCAATCGAGGGGCATACACTGTACATTCCCACGTGAATGAAATTCCCAGAACACACAACCCAGCAATTTGTTGTTGCCAGTGGCTGCGGGAGGGAGAAATTAGGAAAAGGGAAATTTTATACTTTTAAAAAAGTAGCTGGCCTACTGGTGCAGGCCTCTTAATGCCAGCCGTCTGGGAGGCAGGAGGATGGCAAGCTTTCGGCCAGCCTGGACAACTCAGCACCTTAATGAGACACTGACTCAAAAAAAAAAAAAAAAAAAAAAGAGGTGGGTGGGAATGTAGCTCATTGAGAAGGTCTTGGGCTTGATCTCTCGTATGTCAATGACGTTAAAAATTTTAAAAAGACGGTCAATTTTAGCTGGGTGTGGTGGCATACCCCCATAATCCCAGAACTGTGTAAGTCTGAGGCAGGAAGATCACAAGTTCAATTCTGTTTGACAACAAAAGTTAAAACAAGTGGGTGGGATGGGGATATAGCCCAGAGGTGAAGGACCTGGGTTTAATCTCTAATACTGAAAAAAAGCTAAGTTTTATATCAATTAAATCCCCACTGACTATTTTCTGCCTAGACGTGGGCCAAGCGGGCAGGGAGCCCGTGCCGGGAGAACTGAAGTGCTCAGGCGACCGCCACGCTCGTCCTGGGCCTCTCCTGTGACTGTGACCCACAAGCAGGGCAGAACACCCTGACCTCACGTCACAAATTCCTTGAACACAGCCTGGGAAATATGCCTGCCCCAGCAGCGCTAACCACTGGCGTGGGAGAGGCAGGGACTCCTGGGACACGCCCGTTTTCTGATGCTATCTGTGTGGAATTCAGGAAGCCAGACGGGGACACTGGGTACACTGAACCCTCTGACAGTTCCTCTTTTGATCGCATCCGAGTGGTGGGGCGCAACAGGAGAGCACAGCACCTCCGGAAGCCGCTGTTTATCTCGTGGGAAAGGACCAACTTGACCAGTGCTTCTTTCTGTTTTTGACATTCTGTAATTGGTGATGTGCAATCTGGCACAAACCTCATCTGCTATGAACTTGACCTCGACCTTGTGAGGTAAGTTTCCGTTCGGGTAAACACATCAGGGGCCTGCAGAAGCATGGCTGGGTCCGCTTTGCCCGGGTACTAGAGAGCCTAAGAGAAGACTGAGCTTTCTCAATCTCGCCCCATGATGGTGGAAACTGAAAGAGGAGGAGAGGCAGGTGGGGGCGGCCCTGACCTGTGTGAAAAGAAGATGCCCCTGCGCAGGAAGCGGTGCGGCCGCTGGCCCGTCGCTCGCTCCATCCGGCCTATCAGCTCTTTGTCGATTTTACTGCTTCCAAATTGAACTGGAAAACAAAAATCAGAGAACAGAGGAATGGCCTTCGTAGAAGGCAGCAGTGCTCGTGACCATACGTTGCTGTGAGGAGGGGGGAAACTGGTTCCTGAACGTTTGGGTCATTTTCACAACCCAGATCTCTTTAGGCTCCTGCCGCGTCTCCTCCCTCAACACAGGGCGGAAGGTCCTTTGTGTCAACACAACAGCCAAGGTCACGGTTGACAGACCGAGGAGCAAATGAGAGAAGGAAATGCTGTTTCCTGGACCCCAGGTTCTGATGGGAAGCAGGTCCAGGATGCAGTCTAGTTACTGACTCCCCACAGCCACGCTCGTGTGTGCACACAAACAACTGGTTATTAAGGTATTACATCTGGATACCCGTAATTCTCCATATTCTTTTTGTGTATGTGTGTGTGTAGCGGGGGAGGTGGTTGGACCAAAGGCCTTCACAGTGAACCACATACCCAGGCTTTTAACATTTTTTATTATTTTGGGAGACTGAGGTAAGAAGGTTGCAAATCTGAACTTGGCCTAGGCAATTTTATGACTGAGGCTCTGTCTCAAAATCAAAACAAAAAATGGACTATGGACGTTGCTCAGTGTAAAGGTACTGGCTGGATCCCTGGGATCATGGAAGAAAAAATAATTCAGACTTTGACAGTCTCGCTGAGCTGCTCTGCCTTGGCTCGAATTTGCCACCTTCCTGCCTCAGGCTCCAAAAGTGCTGGGATTATAGGCTTGTGTCACCATGCGCACCTTTCCTTTTCCTTAATTAATGAATTGCATGAGGGTCAGCTCTCGTGTGAATTTTCCCTCACTGATACTCCATACTCAGGCACCCTTCTCAAGCTGACATTGGCTGTGTCAACTGTCACCAACATGGCTCAAGGAGACTCTAAGCAGCCTGTAACCCACAGCTCGCTGAAAATTACCTGAAATGACTGCAAAGTGCCCACTTCACTTGATGTTTCCTTAGTTATGATCTGCTTAACAAAAAGGGGGAAGCCTGCTCTAGTGTCCAATACAGGTTATTGTTTTGAAATATTACTTATTTCATTTAAAAAATAATCCTTTGGGAATATAAGGAACAAAAGATCTAGGATCTATTTTATTCTTTCATGTTAAAGCTTTATTGTACTTATGATTAACTTGATTTTTTTTTTTGAGACAGGGCCTTGCTCTGGCCTTGAACTCGTGGCAATCCTCCTGTCTCAGCCTGGGATTGCAGGCGTGTGCTCTCATGCCCAGCTTACGTGGTGCTGGGGAACCAAACTCAGGTACTTAGTGTTAGCAAGTGATTTAACTGCTGAGCCATTCCTCCAACCCCTACTTTGAAATTTTTAAGTATCATATATAGCCAAAGAAAATGCAATCAGTGTGCCAGGCAAGGCCAGCATTTCTGTTCACAACAGCTGAGATATGGAATCAACTTAGGTTCCAGGAAGGGATTAATGGCTAAAGAAGTCGTGGTAGTAAATGCATGGAATGCTATTCAGCCAGGAAGACTGGAATCCTGATACTTGCAATAATGTAGATAAATCCTGAGGACAGGCTGAATAAGCCAGGTACAGAGGACAAATAAAGTGTGGTCTCATCCTATGTGGACTCTTGAGAAGCCATGTCAGTGAAAGACGGAGAAGAACAGGCTAGGATGAGGGGAGGGGTGCACAGGAAGGGGCTGGCCAAAGGTACAGAGCTACAGCGAGATGGGTCACAAGTCTACAGATGTACAAATATTGATGGAATCAAGTCAACGAGTCACTTCTGGGAGCCAGGTTTGGAGGTTTGGAGGCTGAGGCAGAAGGAACTATGAGTTTGAGCCCAACTTGGGCAACTCAGTTAGACTAGACTCCGTCTCAAAAAACAAATAAATGGCGAGAGATCAGCTCAGTGTGAAGGCCCTGGGCACAATTCCCGATACCACACACGCACACAAAGCTGAAGCCGCCTCCCTAGGCAAGAAGGGGCGGGCGTACCAATGAGCTTGTCATAGTCAATGCCTTTGGCGCTGCTTGTCCGTACTGTCCACGGGTCCACAAAATCCTCACTGTCCGTGGTGGCACTGGGATCACTGATACTCCCAGGTGCTGGGTCTCCTGGGGGACAGTCTGGCTTGTACTCCTCCCCCATGGCGGCCTTGTAGCTCGTTTTTAGTGATAACAGCATCTTCACCGCAGAGTCGACTTCGTCCTGAAGAGAAGAAACACAGGTGAAGGCTAAAAGCCAAAACAGTGGTTAATGCTTGCTGAATGCATGGGTGGCATGCAGTGCGCGGGGCACCCTCCCAATGCGACCTCATGTGGCCTCGTGACCCTGCAAGGTGGCACCTCTGGGACTACTCTCCCAGCCAAAGCCTCAGGGATGCTGGGAACCGTGGAAAGTCCAGACCCCTACATTCTGCACTCAAATGTTCCTCACCACCATGCACGTGATGGGCCAGCCAGAGTGACACAGGACACACTGCTCACTGTTGCCGGCAAGGTTAATGGGCTTCAGAGGCCCAAACAGCACAGATGCCAGAGGACATTTGTGACACGTCCTCTCACATCCCTGTGGTCTCCACAAACTTGTTTATCTGTGACACAGGCTGAGACAAGCATTTATGAAACTAAGGCAAGGAGAAAACACTAGGCTCTCCGGAGAGGGTTTCGGGGAAACAGTTATACCATTACAGTTTTTGGAATCTTCTTGAGCTACTTCAAGTGTTTGTACATTTATTGTTCTAAAGCAAGAAAACCAAATGTAGAATGTGTCCCCAGGCACTGTGGACAAGTGTCACAGATGCTTCTCTTCTAGGAGTCCACGTGAGCCACCCCGGGCCTGGCGCTGAAGCCAGCAGGCCCCATAAGCTGATAAATCATGCTGTGCTCTGCAGCGCTAGTCCAGTAATTGGCCTGGCTGGATCAGAGCTCAAGCCAAGGCTATGTATGGGAGTGGAGACATTCCACTTAAGGGTTTACACAGTATGTACTACAGACTAAGCTCGCTGGGCGATGGAAGCCATGACACTTTTCTCCCTCACAAGGAGCTGTGCCTTTGGGTACAGTACTTGGGCCACCAAGGACTGTTATTCTGGAAGTGATCTGTGCTTCAAAAAATAAACATATCTGAGCCTGACCTGGTGGTGCAGGCCAGTAATACACTCCCTGGGAGGCTGAGGCAGGAGAGACTGCAAGTGTGAGCCCAGCCTGGGTCACTAAGCAACTTAGTGAAATCCTGTCTCAATACCAAAACTAAAAAAAGGGCTAGGGATGTAGCTCAGTGTGAAGGCCCTAGGCTCAATCACAGTACCATAGACAAATTCCAGAATTATCTGTCATCTAAATGATACTGCTCTGTGGAGTGCACTGCCCCACGGACACAACTTGTAAGAGATTAAGATGTGTGCCAGGCCCCATTGGAAAGTACACCCTATGCCTCTGGCTGCTGCTGGGTGATGTGCAGTGTTTGCCGCAACACGCGCTTAGCAAGTGTGATGTATTAGATTGTCACAGGAGGCCTGCTGGCCTGAAGTCCACGGCCGTCAATACCCGTTAACCACCAGCGGGGTGGGCAGTTCCCACTCTCTCTCTCTCTCTGCAACGAGGGCCTCGGCACAGGGTGGATTTTTAGCCAGGGTCCCTGCTTGAGGGTTGTCTCATCTGCAAGGAAACCGAAGCAGATGTACAGACTCGCCTAGTCTCTTCCCTTGTTTCCAACTTGCTGGAGGCCAGGACTTTGAAACAGGATTTAAAAGCTGGTGTTCTGAAAAAGATTCAGGACTATACTGTCCTATTTTCCGAAGTCCAAACACAGGTCAGAGCAGCCAGGGTGATGGGAGCCAGTGCAGAAGCCGAGGGCGGAGGACGCTCAATGGTGCTGCTGCGTGGGTTCTTGATGTAGGGGCTGGTCAGTGGGCGAGGCCACTTTGTCAAAGCTCGGGAGCTACCTGCCCAGGACTGCCATATTTCTCTGTATAGTGGTGTCATAAACCACGGACCGTCCCCCACCCCACCCTCCTGGATCAGACACTCTCCTGCTTACCCCGCCCCTTTTTTGAGACAAGGTCTGCTCTGTAGTCTAGGCTGGTCCTGAGTTCACTACATAACCTATGCTGGCCTTGAACTCAGCCTTCTGATTACAGGCATGCGCCACCACACCTATCTAATTTTTATATGGATCTGGCAGAATGAACCCAAGGCCTCGTGCACTGGGCAAGTGCTCTGACTACTCAACCACACCCCCAGTCCTAGCCCTTCTAATTTTGAGACAGTCTCAATAAATTTTTCATGCTGGATGTCACTTCCTTTACAACATAATGGTTTATTTGGGGTCCAGAGATCCTGTCTCAATATCAAAACTAAAAATAAGCGCTAGGGATGTAGCTCAGTGTGAAGGCCCTGGGCTCAATCACAGCACCACAGACAAATCCCAGAATTATCTGTCACCAAAATGATTCTGCTTTGTGGAGTGTACTGCCCCATGGACACAACCTGTAAGAGAGGCAAACTCCTGGGGTGCGATTTGGTTGACGACATCTGGTGCTGTGAAGGGAGAGGTGTCCGGAGGACCATGCCAAGGTGGGAAGTGGTGGCAAAGGATGTCATGGAGGAGAAGTAGCCGGGATGGAGAGGACGCTCCGGGAGGAAGCACAGGGAGGGAGGCGGCAGACTGACCACAGGAAAAGGCCCTACGGTAGGCACAGTTCTACAAGGACAAGAGGTCCGGAAGGGGATGGCAGCAGCGAGGCAGAGCTGGAGTGCTGGTGGGGGACCGTGACTGAGTGTGAGGACAACGGACACTAAGACGTGGGTCAGATGTGGAAGCAACAATGTTAATAGTACTGCGGACACCCCACAGGCTGAGGTAACTCTGCAGTGGGGCTGGGCATGAGGGTGAGAGGTAGTTGTTAGGACTGCCCCCACCCATAGGTCCCAGGTGGAAGGTGACAGAAGTGGTGAGCGCAGGGCCTGGGGTGCCACACTGGGTGGGGTTAGAGCAGCAGGCTGAGGACAGGGGCCTTCAGCTATATGTGCACGGTGGCCCTCCCACCCCACACTTAGGTTACAGGCCGGAGGAGCTGCAATCTGACTTCCAAGGAAGGAGATAAAGACCTGAGCTTGTTCTAGAGCTAGAAACGGGGCCCAGTGGGAGAGCACCTCCCTAGCACACCAGGCCTCGGGGACTTCAGCACAGCAAGCAAAGCAACCAGCCATCTCAACAACCAACAGCATCCTGAGCTGAAGACCCCCAGGCAAAGGGAGCACAGCAGCAGCTCTCCAGGCAAGTGGCACCTCACGTGTGAGTGACCGCTAGTGGATGATCCACTACTTGTGCCCTGAGCAAGCAGCAGGAAGCGCCAATGCGGGTAACGGCCTCTGATGTGAAATACAGAGGACATACGGGTGACAAACAGGGCTAACCCCACGCACCCCTAGGGAAACCTACCATCCTGATCTCAAAAATGCAAGGCTGGTGCTGTCCTTAAAACACCAGAGCAGCAGTGCCCTAGAAGAACAGGTACACTCAGAGGTCAAAGGAGCTCTTGGGAGTTAAAGAACTATCCCCAAAATAAAACCAAAGAGAAAGAACGCCAAGGCTCCATTTGCAGCCTAGCGAGCCAGTAAGCGTGGCCAGCATGGACACTTTCCAACACGCGGGAGCTCAGGCACTGTTCTCTCTGTACTAATCATTGTGAGACGTCACTGGATGATTTGTTCTGCTCAGAGTAAAACAAAGAATAAGACACAGGATCAGGAAATGGGACCAACAGACAGGAGAGGAGTCCAGGCCAAAAGTAAACAGCCCGAGAGGGGCGGTGCAGATGCCAAGCGTTGCCAGCTGGGAGGGAAGTGAGCGCGGGTCCGGCGAGAGGCCTCCGTGAGCAGGAGAGGGTGAAACTGGTGTCTACTGAGAGGAGATACATGGGGGGGGGGGGGCAGGGGGGGACACGGCCATGTGGTTCAGTAACAGGGACACACACCAGGCCTGAGTTTGATCCCCAGCTTGGTAACAAGAAAAACAAAAAAGCTGGCTCTTATGGTGCAGGCCTGTAATTCTAGCTCTCTGGGAGGCTGAGGCAGGAAGGCTGCACGTTCACGATGAGCCTAATCAATGAGTGACTTAGCAAGAACTTTTCCCAAAATGAAGACAGGGAACAACGATGTTGCTCAGTGTGAAGGCCCTGGGCTCAATCCCAGTACCGCAAAGGCAAGCAACAAACAGAAACCATAAAGCGGCGACGCGGTGGGTGTGATCATAACAGAGTACTGTGTACTGTGCACAGCCAGGCCTGCTGCGCCTCCAGATGGGCGCTGTCTCCAGCAGGAGCACGGCTCGCAGGTGGGCGATCTTAACGCGACAAGGCTCGGAAGACTCCGAGGTTCCGGGGCCCCACCGCCAAGGACAAAAATCCACCTGTGACTGAAACATGGTTCTGTGGCACGTGACTGCACATTATTAAAAAGTCAAGCAAACAGAAACTGAGAAAATTCTGGTGGAGCCCAGCCCAGGCCACTCAGCGAGGCCCTGCCTCCAATCAAACACTTCGACAACAAGACAAAGGTTCAGCAGTCCAGAGACAACAGTTGTGCAGGGAAGGAGAAGGACTCACCGCAGCGGCCGGGCGGCCTCGCTGCCTGTGTTCACAGCGGCTGTAAGGCCAGACCCAACAACGGCTGATCCACAGCTACAAGTGCAGTACGCACTGGCAGACAGGAGGAACGGGCGGTGCGTGGGCCCACAAGTTCCTCATTCCCACAGGGAAAGCCCAGAACAAGCAGAAGTAAGAACAATATTTAGAGATACGAGGCGTACGACACCCAAAGAATCAGCTCAAAGAATCGAAAGCATCTGTGTCTGGGAACAGGGGCTGAGTGCGAGTGGGGGAAGGATGGGCAGGTTGAGGTGTGGCTGGCGCCATCGCTGTGGGTTCTGTACCACTGGATTCCACAGATCTGACTCAAATATTAAACAAAAAAATCCACAAAACCTAGTGTGTGTCGAATGTGCGTAAGCTTTTGTCATCATCCCCTAATGATCCAGTACGAGGACTATTTCCACAAAGCCGGCCCAGTGGTGCAAGTCTGTCTTCCCAGCACTCTCCGAGGCCGTGGCAGGCGGATCACAAGTTCAAACCCAGCCTAGGCAACTTAGCAAGACCCTGACTCAAAATCCAAAATAAAAAAGGTCCAAGGAGGTAAATTAGTGTGACAGTCCTGGGCTCGATTCCCAGGACCACAAAACCACCACCACCACCACCTGACTCTTCACATAGTGTTTCCATCGTATTGAGTACTAAAAGGAACCTAGCTTGGACTTAGAGCATACGGGAGGGTGTGCACAGCTCATGTGCAAATACAAAGACGCCCCTCCCCCTACAGGGGATTGAACTTAGGGCCTTCGTTCTGAGCTACATTCCTAGCTTTTATTTATTTATTTTTTTAAATTCTGAGACAGGATCTTGCGAAGGTGCCTAAGCCGCATTTGAACTCGCAGCCTCCTGGAGACAGTGCTAGGACGACAGGCCTATACCACTTATTATGCCGCTGTTGTTTTAGGACTCGGGTACCCTTGAGGCTTGGTATCCTCAGTGGTCCTGGGCCCAATTTGCCTCCGACCCAAGGGAAGACTGTATTTCTGAAGGTTTTGGGGACCCTGACTGTTGATCCAACCAAGACATCTCTGAGTTGAGGGAACAGGCCCTCCCACACCATGCAGCCCTGCAGATGTGGGGGCTGGCTGTGTGCGCAGCAGTAGTCACCTACTTTGGAAGCCTTCTCTGCTTTGAGGGCCCTCACGCGCTCCCCCTGGGCGGCTATGCTGTGGAAGAGCTCCAGGCCGTTGGGCATGTCTGCCATCTTCCTTGTCTTTGGCTCACCGCTGGTGGGGGTGGAGGACTTGCTCAGCTGTCAGGACAAGGACCCTGTGGATGAGAAACAGAGCGGGGGGAGATTGGCAGACTGCTGCAGCTCCTTTTTCCCTTTCCTGTATCGAGTCCATCTCAGAAGTGAGTTACAAGGAAGGCAATGGTACAGCACAGCAGAACACAGCTGGGATTCGGGGCCACGGAGAAGAGGGAGCCGGGAAGGAGGCGTGCTGCGGGGCCGGCGGCATCCCGGGCTGCAGACTTGAGGACCACAGAGAAGGGCCTCCCAGGGCAGGCTGGCTTTGGAGAGGGGAGGGGGAAATTCTCAGGCCCCACAACCCCAACGTACACACCCCCACCTAGGCTGAGCACAAGGCCTGCTGTGGGCCAGCTGCTCCGTTCTCACCCCTGGCCACCTGCCTTATCCAAATGCGGTATTTACTTACCTTTGATGAAGATATGCCCCTGGGCCTTTGCGCCCAGCAGCTCACATCCTCAGCCCCCTTTCACTTTGAGACAGGTCTGGCTAAATCAGTTAGTCTTAATGCTTCCGCCTCCCAGAGTACTGCACCACCACACCCGGCGGCCTGAGCTTTGTCGTGATCTGTTATTCCCGAGCAGGGTGAGGTGGTGGCAGGCAGAGGCTAGCCCTGCAAGTCCCTTCTGGAGCCTGTTGCTTCCCCTTTCTTGGTGTCATTTTCACCTTCCTTGGGACGGTCACTGAGAATGAAATGAGAAAAACTCTTGCTCCAACCCCTGCGATGACGACCAGAAGCTACCGCTGGGGCAGCTGGCTCCGGACGGCTCCCACGTACCAGTCCCTCAAGCCTTACTAGAGGAACCACGTGTGGTAAGATTTATGATCTCCGCGGCACAGATGAGGCACACAGGGGTTAGACACGCGTCCAACACAGGGAGGACATGAACTCAAGGGGTCTGATCTGCGGCCCACACTCCCAACCACTGTCCTATAAGCGACCTAACTCTGAGCTAAACACACATTAGGGTGCAACGTTCATTTTTTTATTGATCTTTTTATTCATTGCAGACAGTGTCTCGCCGAAATTGTGGGGCTTGAACTTGTAATCCTCCTGCCTCAGTGTTCCAGAGTGCTTGCAATAAGCGTGTGAGCCACCATGGCCCTGTCCCCATCTGTTCACTATCTGTCTAAAAAGCGGGTAAAGTTTAATGAAACCAATCTTCATATAGCCCCATGGTATCATAATGCTGGAACTAAGTGGGCCAGCAGCCAGCTTCAAAGAATCGCCCAGTTCCCAGAAAGGGAAACCCAGAACATAATCGACTGAGATAACAAAGCATGTATAGCTTAGGGAGGCCTTGGGAAAGGACAGAATACAGAATTGCTGGGCTCACAGCCAGGGAGGAGACCCCCAGGCTCCCGCCAGCATGGGCCCTAAGCCTGTCACGTCCACTCCTCTCTGGGGGTTGCAAATAAAAGCGAAAGTACTGAAAAGTAAGTTTTTAAACATATATGATCCACACCACACCCGAACAGGACACACTGTTCCAACCACACTCCAAACTTCAAAGCTAAATGTGACTGAACCTGCTGCTCACTCGTGCCATGGGGCTGGTGGCTCAGAAAGCCAGAACACTGTGTGTGCGTGTGCGTGTGGTACCGAGGATGGAGCCTAGGGCCGTCACATTGAGCTACACCCCGAGCTTGTTTTTCATTTCTGATTTTGGGACACGGTCTTGATAAGTTCCTTAGGCTGGGCTAGAACTTGTGATTCTCCTGCTTTAGCCTCTCAGAGTGCCGAGGCTGGAGGCCTGCACCCCAGGCCTGGCTCAGAATGCACTCAGGCTCAGCAGTCCCCGCTGCGGGCACTTCACCCTGCAGGGCTGGTGGCCTCTCCTTCACAGCCTGGGGCCAGGCGTCCTCTCCAGAGACCACCAAGTGCTCCCCTCACAGCCTCATTAAAGCATGAACACACCATGCAGTTACTGGCGTCTCCCTCAGCAGGCTGCAAGACCGACACCAGGTGTCTGCGTCTATGTATTTCTGGTGCCTGAGCTTGTACCGAGTGAGTGCATCTCCTGAGTCATTTATTTAGTTCAATTTTTTTTCCCCTACTAGGTTTTGTCACTTAAAAATGTTTTTACACATGCTTATCTTAGATGAAGGTTCCTCCCTGAGCTGGACTTTACATGCCCTTTGCTTAATGTCTCGCCATGCACCGGGCTTCCGAGATTTGGTGTTGGCAGGCAGGGCTTCCGGGGTCAGGTGTGACATCTGCCCACCAGCCTGGTGTATCTTAGAGACTTGTTGTGGACATTATGTCTTACTCTGTCTTCTCCAAAAAAGATCACACAGGACAGCAGGCAGCAGCAGCAGCACTGCTGTGGTCTCTGAGCAGAATCTAAATCAAGTGGAGGTCAAATGACCTTTAAAAATTCCTAGGAGCTGGGTGTGGTGGTAAGGCCCGTATTCCTGGCACTCTGGGAGACAGAGGCAGGGGGATCACAAGCTTCGGCCCAGCTGGGGCAATTTACCCCCCAAAATTCCTAGGAAATGTGCTGGGTGGAATGACTAGGCAGGCCCCAGCAAGGCCCCTTCAACTGCGACAGAGCTGAGGGCCATCCATGTACCAAAATCCCACTTTACAAGAGGCCTGTGGGGAAAGAAGGGGGGGGGGGGAAAGAGGGAACATCAGAGCACTGGGCACAGCCCAGTGCTTGCTTAGCACAAGAAAGGCCCCAATTCGATTGCCAGCAACCACGTAACTAAAAAGGTCAGCCAGCACTGGTGGCACATGCTGGTAATCTTAGTACTTGGGAGGCTGAGGTAGGAGGTCTGCTGTGTGTCTGAGGGCAGACTGGGCTATCTAGTGAGTTCATGACCAGCCTAGACTATAGAATAAGACCATGTGTCTCAAAAAAAAGGCCTACGGGAACCAAGTTAGCCAGAAGGAAGAGTAGATGAGGCCACCCTGGTCTCCTGATCACAAGATCTGCACTCACAATAACAAGGCAGCTACCCACAATATTTTAATCTTGATGTAACTTTTTTTTTTGAGACAGGGTCTCGCTCTGTAGCCCAGGCTGGTCCTGAACTCACTATGCAGTCCAGACTGGCCTTGGACTCAGGACAATCCGTCTGCCTCAGCCTCCCAAGTGCTGGGATAACAGGCCTGTGCCACTGGGCCCAGCTGAAGCAACTTCCTGCCCGCGTAGCGCAGGAGCGGTCAGACATTGGTCAGAAATGCCACCGTCCTCACTTCATGCACACATCTACGTATGCTGTGTTCTGTGTGAATCCCTGCTCGCCCCACAGACCCAGCCAACACCATCCTTTCCTTCTGTTAACTAACACACATTTATTTATTTACTCACCCATTCATTTTTGCAATGCTGAGGACTGAACTCAGGCCCTCTCCATGAGCTATCTCCCCAGCCTCCTCTAAAGGTTTGAGACACGGTCTCGCTAAATTGTCCAAACTTGTGAGTCCTCCCGCCTCAGCTTTCCACAGTGTGGGAAGTACAGGGCACACCACCATGCCCGGCTTCTTCAGCTAACTTTGAAAATGAAGTTCAGCTCCCAAGGTGCGCAGCCTGGAGTTCCCAAGTCTGCGAACCCACAGGGAAGTTTGGGTGTGGACTGCTATGCGCCGGGCTGTGAGCACAGTATCTGGTTTGTTGTTATCTGCTCAAAGGGGTCCGAGGCACCGGAAGGTCTAGGAATTCTGGAGTACTTAAGACATCACCTCCAAACCGGGGAGAACTGCCGCTCGGGGGCCTGTTTAACCTGAGGCTAGGAGGGAAGGAAGGAAGGAGGGAAGGAGGACAGGACGTGCAGTAATCGATTTCCTCCAAACAAGAAATACACCAGGTGCAAAGGGCAAAAGCTGCCTCCTATGCGCGCGTCACACCAGAGGTCCAGAGTGAAGTCCACAAGGACCCCGAAACCTCCAACGTCCTTCTCAGGAACAGAACTGTGCCCCTCTGGAAAGCCCAGTGCCTGGACGGCAAGCCAGGCACCACAACACCTCGACAGGGTGGCTGGCTTGGTAAACGGCATTGCCATCACAGATGAGACACACACGCATTCCGCGACTGCCAAAGTGAAGCAACAAAATGGCTCATTCTGAGCCGGGCCGGGGGGTGCAGGCCTGGCACCCCAGTGCTTTGGGAGGCTGAGGCAGGAGAATCCCAAGTTTGAGGCTAGGGTATCCTCACCGACAGACATCTCCATCTACTTTTGCCTTTAGATTCTGAGAAGAGGGTTTTGCTAAGTTGCCCAGGACCACATCCCCCACCCCCACAGCCTATTCTAGAGGAGCTGGGACGAGCAGGTGCCTCAGAACCCTTCTGGATGCCCAAGACGCCCAGGAGGTGGGATGGTGGCCTCCCGAGTGTGGGTGCTGACGGATTGGGAAGGGTAATTTCCCAGAGGACAAGATAGTGACCTCAACAGTTCTTTACCGCTCAAATTTTGGAACCATTATATCTACTTTCTTTTCAACACTACGAGGAAAGCTGCCTTCCCTTCCCAACAGTGAAATGAACGTTATCTTAGAAGAAAAAGGAGACACTGGCTTATACGAAGCCAAGCATTACAGAAAGGGGCATTATTCTTCTAATGCGGATAAGACCGCAGCTAAGTTCAAACGTCGACTCTTGAAGGGGGTCACCTCAGTAAAGAACAGGACCCCAACACGCAGATGCTAAAAAGCCAGCCGTGAGCGTCAGTGGCAGCGCTGGTCCCCGACCTCCACTCCTTCACAGAAGCAGGGCACCACCGGAGGGGAGAAACAAAGCACACAGCAACGGGGTCGGGGGGGGGGTAGCTCGGCATGGGCATGGCCCTGGGCTCGATTCCCTAGCACCACGTAAGACAGGCGTGGGGATGCACACCTGACATCCCCCCCCCCCCCCCCCCCCAGAGGCTGTGGCTGGAGGACTGCCATGAGTTCTGGGCCAGCGTGGGCTGCAGTGCAGGACCTTGTTCAAAAAAGATGCAGAGGACCCTAAAAGAGATAATCCTATAAGCTGATGCTCCCCGAGGCCTGGCAGAGGCCCATGAAAACACGGAACACAGCTAAAAGCAAGCTCTAAGCCTGACAAAGGTGGCAATACGTACCGGGGTGGCAGGGGACACTGCAGGGTGGCGGCGCTCAAGCAGCGAGTGTCCTGCCCGGCTCTGGACGGCCTTTAATACCCTCCCCTTCTTTCTTTCGGTTTCTTTTCCAGAACGGGCTTTTTCCCCCCTTCTGCTCACCCGCCCCTTCAGCTCCCTACACGCAGGGGCTTCTCAGAAGTCACCCGGTTTCTCCGCAGGGCGGCCTCGGCCCCACCCCTGCTCAGCGACCGCCCTCCTCACGCCTTTCTCAGAAATCACCTATCTTCCCGTAAGCACGCCGCCCCCGGCCCAGCCTCTGCGCGGCCTCCTCCCCGTCCGGCGGGTGGGGACCCGCGAAACCCTCAAGATATCAGCGATCGCCAGGCATCAGCCCGGCCGGCCGCGCCAGCCTCCCACCCTCTTGCAGTCTCCGCCGGGGGGCGCGGCGCGGGAGGCGGGGAGCCCGATCTCGGCCCGCGCCGGCCCGCCTCCGGCCCGGCTCCGACCCGGGCAGGTCCCCTGCACCGCTGCCCTCCCCGGCTTCCGCATCCGTGACGTGGGGTACGCAAGCCCCCAGGAACTACCGGAGAGCCGGAGCCGGCACGCGGCAGGGGACGCGCGTGTCCGGGGGACGGAGGAAGGGAGGCGCCGTCGCCGGTAGCGCCGCACCCGGCCGCAGGCTCCGCAGGCTGCGCTCGCTGGCGTGCCGATAGCCCCGGGAGGGTCGGTCCCCGGCGCCACCTCGGCGACGCCCCTCGGCTCACCTACCCGGTCCGCCCAGGCCCGTCAGCATTGCCGGCTCAGCCACGGGTTGCCTTCTGCGCGTCCCTGGAAACGCCGTCCGGTCGGAACAACTTCCGGCCATCGCGCCTCCTCATTGGCTGTTGGCTTGGGGGCGGGACCGAGTCCTCCGTGGATTGGCTGGCGGCCCCGGCTTCACACCGGAACGTTGCTGGGCGGCAGAGTCAGGCCGAAGTGCCCTGGAGAGTACGGAGCGCTTCCGGTGTGTGTGGTGAGCGGCGGGCCCTGGGAGGGAGGGTGTGGGCGTCAGGCACCACCTGGAGCGCTTCCCTCCTCCCAGCCCTTCGCTATTGCCCGCCTGGCCTTTCCTGGTTCTTTCTGAAAGCGCTGTGTTCTGTATCACTCTTGCTGACTATTGACAACGGGGCTAACTCCTGTGCACCCTTCCAGACCCATCTGGGGTTGTATCATGCTGGTTGCTTTCTTCGGTCGGTGGCCTTTGAGGCAGGATCTGTGTTTTGTGTTTAATTTCTGTCCACATCATACTCAGCTTGGGGCTTGACACCCAGTAAGTAATCAGGAAGTGTTTGTTGAATGAAAATATCCTATTTCTTCTAGTTTCTCTGCGCCGTCGTCCACCGGGTTAACAAAACACACCATGCGGGTGTGGCGTGCCAGTCACGTTTCTGGAACATTTTCCCGTGCTGGCACCTTTAATCACTCCTCTTTCTGCACGGAATGTCTCGGGCTCTTTTCAGCTTATCTCAGAGGAGGAGACAGCCGCAGACTGTCCCCCAGCCCTGTGCTGTTCCCGTCAGCTCCCGATTTTCTGCAGTTTGGGGGTTTCCTCCCGCCATTGGGACTCCCTGTCTCTCTTGTGGGTAGCCGAATGCCCTGACACTGCCCCGACGTCCTCCTGGTCCTGCCTCAGCCTCCCTGAGTGAATCCGCCCCCAGCTCTCTGGCCTCCGACCTCCGCTCCTCCGTTTTACCTTGCTCCCTCTGCCCCCGGGCTCACGTGACATGGGGTCTGTCCTGCCCCTCTGGCACGCGACTGTGGTGGTCACCGGCGCCAGTAGTGCCAGGCGTGTGGGGCTAGGTGGGTAGCCAGTGCGCCCTCAGTGTTTGTTGCGTGACTACTGAAATGTACATGGTGCCGAGTGTACATGGTGCCGAGTGTCCCCGCAGCCCTGTTGCCCTGGTCTTCTGTTTGCTAGGCCGGGGCCCCCTGGTCCCCTGCTGTGGGCCGCCCGCGGCTGCTGGCCGCTAGGCACCTGCAGTGGCACCAGAGGGGAGCTGCGAGGCGATGCCCACAGGGCGGAGGCCACGGCCCTGAGCACGTGGTGTGTCCGTCGTGGCTTGTCCTCGGTCTCCTCGGTCTCCGGAGTTCCATGGGAGCCGCGCTGGCCTCCTGGCTTTGGGGTGGACACCGGCGCCGCTGGCGATGGCCCGGGAGGATAAGGCCGCGGGGACAGCAGCCCGGTGGGAGGAAGCTGGCCGCAGCCGGGCCCAGGGACACACTCTGGGCTCCCTCGGCTCGAGGAGGTTGGCCTCCTCTCGTTAATATTGGCCAGGGCGTGCGGTTGCCCGCCTCTGCTGCCCTCTGCTGCCCTCTGCTGGCGCCGCTGGGCCTGGCACCCTGGCTTTCCTTGCCAGCAGCGCAGTCAGAAGCCGGTGTCCCAAAAGTTGCTACCGGTGGTAAGTGTATATAATTATAGCCGGGCCCTGTGGCGCCTGCCTGTAATCCCAGCTCTCTCGGCATGCTGAGGCAAGAGAATTGCGAGTTCGAGCCCGGCCTGGGGAACTTGGCAGTTTAGTGTAAACCCTTTCTCCAACAAACAAAAACAACCACCCAAACAACAGCAACAACCGCCCCCCCCACCCCAAATTGTACCCCAGTGTGAAGGTCCTGGCCGCTCAACCCCCTGCACCGTTATATCTGTGTGATGAGTTTGATAATGTTTCCCTATTCTGGCAATGTTTGCGATACCCTGTACCCAGCTCCGGGGAAGGCATCTCTTACTGTGAACTAGTGGGTAACAATTTATCGGCTATGATGGTTTAAAATTCCACAAAAACTTGTTTCTAAAAGAGCCTTCCCTGCCAGGGGACTGTGGCTTGGGGTGAAACAGCTGAGCTGGGTCACTGCAGGAGAGCTGCTCGCTGGCTGGTAGGTAGGGCTGGCTGCTGGCAGCTTGGGTGTTTGTTCTGGGCAGAGAAGAGAGGGAGGTGGTGCCCCACAGGGAGGGAGAGGATATGGGGACATGCTGGGCCGGCAGGGCTTCCATCCTGGCTGAGTGAGTGCGCTGGTGGATGTCCCTGGTCTCCTTTGTTGCTAAAGGCACGCTTGCAGAGCTCTCAATTGGGTCCCTGGGGTAGGAACCGCCTGGGTGCAGAGTTGTGTTCATACTGCTCACAGGGACCTTCCGGGGACAGCCCTACCAGCCTGAGTCCAGGGAGGTTTGAGCCCTTGTAGTCAGGACTTCCTTTTTTCTTCTTTCCTCTTTCTTTGTTAATGGGGATCGAACTCACTTCAGGCAAGTCCTCTTGCAGCCTTGGCTCTCGTTAATATTGGGCTGTAGCTTGGCCCGGTGGCGCAGGCCTGTAATCCCAGCACTCTGAGAGGCTGAGGCAGGAGGATCATGAGTTCTAGCTCAGCCTGGGCAACTTAATGACTTAGGGAGATTCTGTCTGAAACTCAAAAAAATAAAAATAAGCTAGGGATGCCACTCAGCGTGTCCACTCTGGGTTCCATCTTTAGTACAGGGAAAAAACATTATTTTTTTTTGAGACAGTCTTGCCTAATTGTCCAGGCTGGCCTTGGCCTTGGTTCCCTGCCTCAGCCCGTCAATAGCAGGGGTACAGATGCCGCAGGGATTACGGAGCTGCACCGCCATGGCTGGCTAACTAGTCCTCTTATGAATTTCAAGAAGCATTTTCAGGGCGTGGGATGTAGCTCAGCACTTAGGAGCCCTTATCTGGCAAGTGTGGGTCCAGGTTCAGGCCTCGGTGCACACGGGTTGGGTGCAGTGGCACATGACACACTGATAGGGTGTGAGTATAAATGGAAAATAAAGGCCAGTACCACTGGGCCTGGCTCAGTTGAGAAAATCTTGAAAGAAAAATTGTCATTTACTTCCTGCAGACCCTGCTTGGTTTTTGAAGATTTATTTCCAGGTATGCTGTAATTTTTATTTTCAAACTTAACTGCGTCCAGTGGCACAAGTCTGTCATCCTAGCCCTCTAGAAGGCTGAGGCAGGAGGCCCAGCCTGGGTAGTTTTACAACTTAATGAGACCCTGTCTCATAATCAAAAATAAAAATGAGCTGAGTATGTACTTAGGTGTGAAGGCTCTGACCTTGATCTCCAGTATCACAAGCCAAAAATACATTATCCTGCTTTTTTATTTTCTTTTGAGACAGGGTCTTGCTTTGTAGTCCAGGTTGGTCCTGAACTCACAAAAATGCATTTTCTTGACCTAGTATACCTGGTGCATAGGAAGCTCTTTTTATTTAAAAAATTTTGCTTTTAAATATATAATGTTTAAATCACTTTTATCTCCTCAGTTGCCATTTCTTTACGTTCAAAATTATTCCTTTTGCCTTTTTTTTTTTTTTTTTTTTTTTTTTTTTTTTTTTTTTTTTTTTTTTTTTTTTTTTTTTTTTTTTTTGAGACAGGGTCTCGCTCTGCAGCCCAGGCTGGTCCTGAACTCACTATGGAGCCCAGGCTGGCCTTGGAATCACAGCGATCCTCCTGCCTCAGCCTCCCGAGTGCTGGGATTACAGGCGTGCACCACCACGCCCGGCTTATGTGGTGCTGGGAACTCGATCTGAGGGCCTTGAGTTTGCCAGGCAAGTGCTTTAACCACTGAGCTCTTCCTCCAGCCTTCCTTCTGGATTTTTGGAAAAAAGCTCCCCGTCCTTTCTTGGTAGTAGGGTTTGAATCCAGGGTGTTCTCACTGACTTCCACCCCAGTCCTCTTTTTATATTTGACTTTCAGATAGGATCTCACTGTGTTGCTACATTGCCCAGGCTGAGCTTGCAGTTCTCCTGCTTCAGCCTCCCGTGCTGGAACTGGACGTCTGCATCACTGCACTCAGCAAAGCCCATGTTACTATTATCAATTTTGCAGTACTTGAGATGGAGCTGGGTGTTTACACTGAACGATGTCCCTATTTATTTATTCATTTATATTTTGCTACAGTGGGGATAGGAACCAATGTCTACTCCCTGAGCTACAGCCCCAGCCCTTTAAAAAACATCTTTTATTTTGAGGCATCTTTTTTATTTTTAAGTTGCTAAGTTTCCAGACTTGTGATCTTCCTGCCTCAGCCTCCCAGAGGGTTGGTGCTGCAGGCCGACACTACCACACTGGGCTGTTACTTTTTATTTTGGTAGGTTTTCAAGTCTGGGAATTTCTTGGTAAGTCGAAATTTTGGAACACTTTGGGGATTGCAGCCCCAGTTTGCCCAGGCTGGACTTGCTTCTGTGACCCTCCCACCTCAGCCTTTGGAGTGGCTGGGATTACAGCCACTGTCTTCATACTGGCTCTGTTTTTTAAATACTCGGATATTCTCCCATGGGTGGTTTCTTGGTTTGTGGTCTCTCTCTTTCTCTCTCTCTTTCTTTCAACAGGGTCTTACAGTGTAGTTCCAGCTGGTCTTGAGCTCACTGTATGGCTTGGGCTGGCCTGGAACTCGCCACCCTCCCGCCTCAGCCTCCCAGCCTGCTGGGATTATGGGTATGGGCCGCCGTGCCCAGCTGCACACATTTTCTGACTCTTGGTTCTGTGACAGGTGGGCTGCCGTGGCCAGGCAGCTGGGCTCCATGGCATCCCTGGTGGCGTATGATGACTCCGACTCGGAGTCCGAGGTGGAGCAAGCTGGAAGTGTGAATGCTGGGAACCTGAAAGCAGCGTCTGGAGTGGCTGAGCCCCTTGGGCAGGCTGTGGCATCTGGTCCCATGGGGGCGACAGGAGCACAGGAAGGCCCCGGGGAGTGCCAGCTCCCGCTGGGTCGGCCCTGGAGACGCGATCCAGGCTCTCGTCCCAGCCAGCGGCTCCAGTGGCCCGGGACGGAGCCCGAAGTTGCTGTCCCCACCAGCACACCATCTCGCCCGCCTTCCCTGTGGATGAGTTGTGCCCCGACTGGCCACCGGCCTCTGGCCACTGCCCTCTGGAAGCAAAGTGGACCCTCTGGGACCACCCCCGAGTCACCCTTCCATGCTCAGAATGAGCCTACAGCTGCAGGTGCCAACGTAGTGTCTGTTCAGAGGAAGAGGAGCGAGGACTGTGTGGTCCCGTACACCCCGAAGAGGCTGAGGCTGCTGCAAGCCAGTCAAAGTCAGGAAGTGGTGCTGGATCAGGGCCCTTCTGTGAAGGGCGCCCCAGCCCCTCTCTGTGTGGCCCCGGGGGTGTCAGAGGTGATTCAGCCACATTTGAACAGTCAGTACCGAGAAACCCAGGTCCCCAGGAAGGTGCTTTTCCACCTGCGAGGGCATAAGGGCCCTGTCAACAGCATCCAGTGGTGTCCCGTCTGGTCCAAGAGCCACATGTTACTGTCCACATCCATGGATAAAACCTTCAAGGTAAGGCTGGGGTGGCGCCCCGGCCCAGGTGCTGGCGGGTCAGTGTGGGGGTGGTCGGCTGGGCTTGACGCAGGCTGGGCCCAGGCCAGATGTTGATTTTTGGAAATGTACATCCAGAAGCGGGTTCTCTGTGGCCAGCCCTGGATCATGGGCCCCCTTGCCCTGCCCGGGTCACCAGGTGGCAACGTCTTATTTTGCTCCATGATGATGTTATGGCATTGTTATTCTCTGCGGTCCCGAGGTGTAGCCCGGACACTGTCCTCTGTCCAGCTCCAGCCATTCTATTTTTTTAATTTTGCAACAGGGTCTTGCTGAGTTGCTAAGTTACTCAGGCTAGACTTGAACTTGAAATCTTACTGTCTCAGCCTCCCAGAGTGCTAGGATTACAGGTGTGTGCTACCACACCTGGTTTATAATGATGTTATATTATCTGATTATGCCATGGTTTATTTATCTACTAGCCAGGCCTGGAAGTACAGGCCTCTAATCCCAGCACTCTGGGAGGGATTGTAAGTTTGAGCCCCGCCTGGGCAACATAGTCATTTAGCCGGTTGCAAGATGGGCTGGGTGTAGCTCTGTGTGGAGGCCCCAGGCTGGGCCCGCAGTGCATTCCACGGAAATATCTACCCATGATCTTATTGTTAGAGCTTTACGCAGCTCTGCTACACAGTCCTGTAAGTCCTGCCAGGCCGATATGACCCTAGGTCAGTTTGCACCCGCCTGCCTGTCCATGATATTTCCGTATTTTGGGCCCCTGGAAGTAGGCGGTCAGGGGTTGACTACATGGGTCATTTCCTCTGCCCTTGAGTGGCATACGTATTAGAATCCCATCTCGGCCAGGCACAGTGGCACACCCCTGTAATCCCAGCCTCTTGGGAGGCTGAGGCAGGACGATTGCAAGTTTGAGTCTCAGCTGAGTAGCTTAGATGTTGTCTCAAGATAAAATAAAACGGACTGGGGTTGTAGGTTAGAGAGCGCTTGCCTGGCATGGGAGCTCCACGCCCTTCAGCCAGAGAGAGGAGAAAGGAAGAGCGTCACCTCTGCTTTGGAGCTGCTGACAATGGAACACTTCTTTGTGTGTGACCTTGGATGCCCCTGAGGAATAGTTAGCCCTCAGCTTTTGATAGTCTGCTTTAGGAAAAAATTTAGGAGAAATGTCCCCTTAAGTTTAAAACTAGTGCAATTAGACATGTTTCCAAGATATGCAATATTAAAAAGAAATGCAGAGTTAAGTTGGATGTGGTAGCACAAGGCCTAGAATCCCACCAGTCTGGGAGGCTGAGGCAGGAGGATCACATGTCTGAGTCCAGCCTGGGCAATTTAACAGTTTAGCAAGACCCTATTTCAAAGTAAAATCTAAAACAAAACAAAACTCTCACCCCCGAAAAGAGCTGGAGATAATAGCTCAGTGTGAAAACCTTGGGTTTAATCCCCAGTACTGCCAAAAAAGAAAAAAAGTGCACGTGTGCATGTTTGTGTGCGCACGCATGCCTGTGTTAGTATGTTTTAAGTTTGTGCCACTGACTTACGTCTAGCAAAATAAATAAAGCAGCAGTTTGGGCAGCTAGGTTTGTAGAACGGATAAGCAGAAGGTGTGGCAAGTGGCGGTGTTGACCAAGTGGACTCCAGTAACCTGTACCTAGGTAGCCAAAGCTGAGCGTCCCGGGACCAGTGTGGCTCTTGAATTGTGAGACTTGGCTACAGGTCAGCTTTGCCGCAGAGTGTCCGGCTGGCCCAAGCCGTCCTCACCAGGCTGGTCCTATCTGTTGTAGAGATCACTGTGTCTGTGTCATGTGGTCTGCCAGCAGCCTGCTTTTTCCGGCATGTGGCACAGAGCCGTGTCCCGTTGGGCTGTGTACATGCTGGCTTTCTCTCCTGTTCCTTGGAGCCCAAGGACCAGCCTGTCCAAGCCCTTTCCTCTGCAGGTTGAAAGCAGCTTTTTCCCTGGGGCGGCATCTTCTCAAGGGAAGAGAGGGACCTTTCTGTACAGCCATGTCCCAGAAGCCAGCTCAGCCAGAGTGTCAGAGGCAGGGGGCCAGCGGAGTCCTGAACCGCTTTGTTAGTGTTGTATTCTGACAAGGTGACCAGGTGGGCACTGCCTGCAGCCCGGAGTCCTGACTTGTCCCTCGGGCATCCCCTGTGATGCTGGGCAGGCAAGGCCATGCAGGTTGGCTGGTGATCCCAGGGGGATCTCGTTTGCCTTGATCTTGAGGTCCTGTCGCTCGCAGCTCCTTCCCCGAGGCTGCACCCCAGAAGCATGTGGTGTTGGCCTGTGGGCTTCAGACTGCACCGGGGGTGGCCCCTGTCCTTGCGCTCACTGATGCCTGGGCTGGGCCCTTGTCCCTCTGCCCCGGCTTCGGCTCTTCCCTTTCTCTGGGGTCCCTCCTGCTTCCAGCCTGGGCAGTTCCTTCTGTCCAGTTCAGGCCAGTGCAGAGAGCCACCCTCTCTGAAGTCTCCCACCAGCTCGTCACCAAGCAAGTGTGGCTGACACTTGGGGAGCGCTGGTTGGTGGGTGCAGGGGGACAGACAGATGAATGTTCCAGACCCGGGTCCCCGTAGACAGCAAGTGGCACGCAGCCATTGGTGACACTCGTGGCCAGAAGAAGGTGAGGTGGGCCCTACTGGTCATGCTGGAAGCCCAGCCGGCTGTCTGAGAGTTGCGTTTCGCACTGTGACATGGCTCTGGCTTGTCCTGCCTGTGATTGTGCCATTTGGCCTGAAGCTGTGGCGATGACACCGTCATGGGCCCGTTGTGCTGCCAGGCAGTTTCTGGGGGCCCCGCCTAGCTAGGGTGCAGCCTCGGGGTGGCAGTGGAGGTGGCCTGGGGGGTAGAACACATCTGTCGTCCTGGGGTGGGGTCAGTGCTGAAGGCGGCTCTCAGCGCCTCCTGACCCTGGTCTTACCGGGCATTCCCAAGCTGCGGGTGCGAGGGTCTGGCCAGGGTGAGCCCTGCTCAAGGCGATCCTGGCTTGGGGTAGTTCGGATCCTCCCTCATCCGCCTTTGGGTCGTGACATCTCCCGCGAGTGGCTGCCCCGCGGGCCTCGGCCAGAGTTTTACGGAGATTTCCGGCCGTCGCCCTCCACGGTGGCGGCGCCCGGTCTGTGCCTGGCGCTCTCGGCTCAGATCGCCTTCTTCCCGGGACTGGCTCCAGGACAGAACCTCCTCGGAGTAGGCTGCTTGACTTTGCACCTCCGTTCTTTGTGGAATCTGGCCTAAAATGTGCGGGTGAAGCCACGCGCGGGTTTGAGGTGGCTTCTGGGGTCCCTCGCCCGCCTTCGGGAGAAGGCCCGTGCGCGCGCCGCGGCCGGCCACCAGGAGGCGCGCGAGGACCGCGCGGGGACCGCGGCGGCCTCAGCGCCGGGAAGCCGCCGATCCATCGGATGGGAGGGCCACACCGCCCTCCTCCCGATGGACCTGCGGAGCGAGAGGCCGGTCCCTCCTCTGCTCAGCGCAGCCTCGGAACTCACACATTTCCATCGGGAAGATACTTATTTTTAATGTGTTTGAAGGTTCTACCAGCTGTGAAATACGCCTCTGTGAGTTTTGAGGAATTTGCAGCTGCAACAATTAAGTAAAATAAAACAGCGAGCCATCATTCCGCACCACAACAATTAAGTAAAATAAAACAGCGAGCCATCATTCCGCACCACCGGGCTGCTGATCCCTTGCGGGGACCCCCTACCCCCACCCCGCGTCCCCCTGGGCTGCCACCCGGCTCCGTCTGGCGCAGTGCACCCTGCTGTGCACAGTCGAACCCCCACTGCGTGCGCAGGTGGGATTCAGGCTGGAGTGCTTCCAAGGGGTACAGGTGACCAGCTTTATCCCCATGCGGCCAGCCTGCCTTGTGTGGTGCCTGGGACCCCCGCCAGGCTCTGGGAGCGATGTGCCCTCCGTGCCCAGAAACCCCGGGATCCTATGCAGAAGGTCGTTAAATAGGAGGGTTTTTTTTTTTGTTGTTTGTTTGTTTTATTTTGTTTTTGGTACTGGGCATTGGTCACAGGGCCTTTGCTCTGACCTACAGCCCCAGTTCCTTTTTATTGTTTATTTGAAACAGGGAAGAACAAGGTCTCACCAAGTTACCAAGTTGCCCAGGCTGGGTTCGAACTTGCAGTCCTCCTACCCCAGCCTCCCGAAGTGCTAGGATGACAGGCGTGTGCTACGGCAGAGCCTGGCTCTTTATTCGTTATATGAAGTAATTTGCTTTTGAACATTGTTCCAACAGTGAGCTTCCTTGCCCCTCCTCCTTTTTGAGATAAGGTGTCACTGTGTCATGCAGGCTGGCCTTAAACTTGTAACCCTCCTGCCTCAGCCTCCCAAATCCTACCACCACACCTTGTCTCTTTGCTAAAATACTTTCATTTATTTAAAAAACCTTCATTTTTGACTGTGAATGTAATAGAGGCTCGTTGTAAAAACTTTGGAGACAAGCGCGCTGTGAGAGAGAGGACAGCTGTCGTCACGGGTCCCACACTGAGCGAGCCCCCGCCTGGGGCCTCCCTCGCCGGCCCACAGTTCCTCTGTGCTCAGTACTGAGCACTGCGCACCTTGATCCCCTACACGACCCCTGCAGTCTCCTTTGCTTTTCCATTTTGTTTTTGCGACAGAGCCTTGCTGTTCAGTTAGTGCAGGCTGACCTCAAATTCACAGTAATCCTTCTGCCTCAGCCTCCCGAATTCGGGGATTATGGGCATCCCAGCTAAATGCTGCCTCTCCTCTGCACAACAGGCTGAGAAGCCAGGGCCCTTCTGATTCCCATTTTACAGCTGAGGAGGTTGGGGCACCAGAAGGGTAAGGGACTTGTGTGCGGTCACACAGCCAGTAGAGAATGGAGGCAGGCGGGGGAGCTGGCAGGTGTCAGAGCCCAGGCAGGCGGCGCTGAAACCCGCCCCGTGCCCGCTCCAGCCTCCTGGGTATGGGGCCTCCGGGTGGGTGGCGCGGGAGAAGCCTGGACGTTGCCATTTGCATCTTCATGTGTTAGCGACCCTGTTGATTTGTCATGGTTAGTGGATGTGACTGTTCGGTGGCTGCTGTGCCTTTGGAAAGGGGCCTATATTACATGCAGAGAGAGGGGGTTTGTGGAGCCAGTGCCGGGTTAGGGTTTAGCCGAGTTTCGAAGGAATTATTCTTGATGGATGGCCGACACGGGCTGAGCGGCAATTTGATGTGCAAGCGAGAGCCGGGGAGC
The DNA here is from genome assembly GCA_004027205.1 of Ctenodactylus gundi. Classification (NCBI taxonomy): domain Eukaryota; kingdom Metazoa; phylum Chordata; class Mammalia; order Rodentia; family Ctenodactylidae; genus Ctenodactylus; species Ctenodactylus gundi. Next base: position 48,673 of record PVKB01003598.1, on the reverse strand, counting down.
GCTATGCAGATCACGGGCGATTTATTCCGAGCGCGAGACAAAGCTGCTGGAAATAAGGGGCGCCGCTGGGAGGGAGGCCCTGGGGCGGCGAGCGGTTGGCATTTGGGAAGCGAATGGTTAACAGTGCACCAGGGGCAATTTGGTGAAGGCCAGGGGAAAATGGGCTGGGTGTGCGCTGGGCACCTGTGCAGGGAGAGGCGGCAGGTTGGATCTTTGTGTGACAGAGGTCCAGAGAGGGGAAGCCACTCACTCCAGGGTGCACAGCTCCCAACTTCACCCCTCCCGGAAAGCCGGGAGGCCTGAGTTGTCCCAGAGGTGGCTGTAGGCTGGCTGACAGCAGGATGGCCAAGCCCCTGGGCAGAGATGCATGCCTGTGAGTTGGAACCGTCCCCTCGTGGGAGGTGAAATGTTTTTGACGCTTCTCTTCCCTCCTGTGAAAACTGAGATGATTCGGAGGCCAACAGATGAGACTCTTCCGTCCCTCCCCCCCTCCCCGAGCCAGCCCTGGGCTGCAGCCGGAGCTGCGGTCGGGGGCGGGCAGGCCTGGCCTGGGTACCAGCAGACAGGCGCGGGCTCTGCCCTCGGCGGCCAACCTCACCCAGTCTCCTCCCGCGGCATTAGGGAAAGAATAGAGCCATTTGGAAAATGCTTTTAATGTAATTGAAAAATGCAGATTGCAAAATTGGCACACTTAGGAGTTGAGACAGTCTAGTGAATTATTTCTTGCTGCTTTTAAAACTTGGACATAGAAGACTCTTAAAGGCGCCTGCCTCGTGCCTGGAGGTGGCAACATTCTTTTTCTTCATAAAATATGTGTTGCTTTAGATATCATTTAATGGTTTATTTTTTATTTTTTATTTTTTTTCTGTTTTTGGTACCAGGGATTGAACCAAGGGTCTTGAGCGTGCCGGGCACATGCTGTGCCACGGAGCTACATCCTCAGCCCTTCGTTTGTTTTATTTTGAAAGTGGTAACACTTTGGGAAAAACATCAAAGAAAATGGAAGAAGGTTAATGCCAGACCCTCCGTGCAGGCAGGAGACTTGGGAACCTTTTGTACCGCGCAGTTCCTTTTAGGCTTTTTCCCTGCGTGATTCCTCAAGTTTTGTTGTTGGTTTTTTTTTTTTTTTTTTTTTTTGTGGCACTGGGGGTTGCATAGGACCTTTGCACTGATTACCTACCCTCATCCCTTTTTAAAATGTTTATTTTGAGACAGGGTTTCACTGAGTCACCAAGTTGTCCAGGCTGGGCTCGAACTTCTGATCTTCCTGCCTCAGCTTCCCACAGTGCTGGGGTTCCAGGTATGTGCCACCACGTCCAGCCCATGAGCTTTGGGCTTTGTTCTTTGGCACTCAGGAAGAAAGCAACCTGTTGCTCAGCTTTGCTGGCCTGGTCCCCCATCCCTGTCCCCTGCCCTCCTCCCTGTCCCCATCCCCCAGGCCTACTTTCTGCCCCTAGCTCCTGCGTTGGGATGTGGGCTGAGGTCTTGACCTTGGGTCACTGATTTGCCGAATGTCCTGGATTGAATGACAGGTTTAGTATCTTTTCTCTCTCATATTCTGTTTCTACCTGTTTTATTTTTTGTGAGATTTTTTCTACCTTATCTTTTATCCGTTTTTAAAATTTTTGTACTTTTAATGTCATTATACTTAAATTTTTAAATGAAAGTATGTTTTACAGCTTCTGAAAAAAGTTGTCATATTTTTGACAGCTAAGAGCTGTCCCTCCTTTTCTGAGCACCCCTTTCTGCAAGTAGCAAGTCCAGCCTGCTGCCTCTTGTTTGTGACAAGGTCCCTTCTTAGCTGCCCAGGTCTGCGGGATTTTCTTTGTCTGCTGCAGGGTTTTCTTCTCCATCGGGGTGTCTGTGCGAGGCGTGAGAGGTTTGCTGCTGCCGTTCTGGAGGGAGGGAGGCCCTTGCCGGCTGACCCTCGTGTGTGTCTGTATGCTCAACTTGTGTGTGGGTAAGGGCCTCGACCCTAGTAAGCTGTAGTGCCCTAGAAGGTTAGAGGGTGGCAGGATGGTGCTATCGCAGGCCCACTGGGTGTGACTGGTGCTGTGTATTTTCCTTGGCTTGGTCCCTTTCTGGAAGGTCTGGGGAGGAAAATTGGAGCCTGGGGGATCAGGGATCAGCACGCCTTGGTCCTCCTCCCCCTCCACATTGTTCCTTCACGGGGCCCATAATCTCTGTTTATGACTCACACCTTCTCCGGTAGTAGAAATATTACTTTTTGAAGACATCTGCTGATCTAGCGTCTTGTTTGGTGACCAGATGAGTTTGTTTGCAAAAGACTCTCTCAGTCCCGGCTGGCACCTCGCGAATGCTAAGTGCGTGCTTGTTGTCTGCGTTCCTGCCCATTAATCTGCGCCTTTGTGCTCCCCTTCTCTGGGTAATTTCCATACTAACAATATTGCCCCTTCCTCGCATCCCACCTCCTCCCCTCGTGTGTGCGGTTTCACTCTGACTTTTCATATTTCATTATGATTTTTTTTTTTTTTAGTGGGGAGACAGTGTCTTATGCAGTCGGTTCAGCCAATCTGCCCTTCTGTGACGGTCCCGTGGCTCTGGAGTGTGGCCTGGGTGCCCATACCCTGAGATCTGATAAATAGTCACCTGTATGTGACCTTCCTCTAGCAGTGATTAGCCGGAGCCTGTTCCAATTCTTGTCACCAGGCGCTGGGCAGGCATGTGCCGCCGAGATGAATGCGCGCCCGGTGCCTGGGATCGATCGGCATATTAAGGAGCGTTGCCGCTGTTCCCGGCTGGGCTCTGTGACGCTCCCTGCACCCACACACCCACGCCGGCTCCTAATGATTTCAAAGGACCTTCCTCCCATGTGGCCTGTTCTGCAGGGTACTGGGATGCTAAGCCTTCCCTCAAATAAGAAATGTCGTTTTTTGGCCATAAAAGAAATACACGTTCACCATGGAAAAAACAGAAAGGTGTAAAGGAGGGGAAAAAATTGCCTGTCATTCCTCTACCCAGAGGCAATGACTGTAGACTTTTGGGTACATTTCCATCCAGCCTTAAAAATAATTCAACATCATCAGCTCCAGCTATCCATCTGATTTTAAATCCCCCCTCCCTGTGGTTGCAGATTTTAACCCTAATGTATAGCAGTGGCTTTCAGTGTGGTCTGCAAATCCCCAGGGCCCTCGAGACCCTTTCAGAGGGTCAAAATTATTTTCCTTAGAGCACCTAGGAGTTATTTGCCTTTCCACCCCCATTCCCTCACGGGTTCAGACGATTGTTTCCGGAGGCAGCGGACGGGGTGCTGTCAAGGGGATTCAGCACAGGAGCAGATGTGGCCCTGCAGCCAGTCCCACCAGGCCATGAGGTGGGCTATGGGGATATAAACAGGGCCTTCTCACTGCTTTTTTTCTGTCACGGAAAATCTAGTTATTTTGATAAGAAGTATATGACTTGTGTTAACATGTGGTGTGTTTTTTGTTAGTTTTAGTAAGTTAATAAGTATTCAAGGACCCCGTGTTCGTTCCTGGCTCACTGGGTAGCCGTAACTGCCGCGCGCATGGCTGCAGCTCTTTCAGGTCCCAGCCATTTTGAACTGCCCCATAGGGGCCGGAGTGCTTGAGAACCACTGTTGTGCTTGTATCTGGAATCCCACGTAGCAGGACGTAATGAACAGATTGGTAAGCACAGCGTCATGCTGGGCCCGGTGGCACAGGCCTGTGATCCCAGAGCTCCGCCGTGAGGCAGGAGGATTGCAGGTTTGAGCCCAGCCTGGGCAACTTAGCGAGACCCTATCTGGAAAGAAAAAGTAAGAGCCAGGAATGCAGTTTGGTGAGAAGGTGCTGTGTTCAATCTCCAGTACTGCAGAACCCAAAAACAAAACCACAAGGCGGCATCACGGCCTGTCTCTAGGGCAGGAGGGGCAATTTCTGCCCCAATGGTGGCCCCTGCTTTCCTTGGGGCCAACCTGCAGTGACCCTGTGCTTCCTTCCCTGCCCCTCCTCCTGACATTTGTGAAGATGTTTCAGGGGCATTGTAGGTGACAGCCTCCCCCCGTCCCCCGGCCCCCCCCTCCCCGTCCCCTAGCATACCCTGAGATCCAGGTTGTCTCTGCCCCAAACTCCTGCTCAATCCAGCTGGGGTGCATGTGCCACCCACAACCCGCCTTTCCCATTTAACCTTCTCCCCCGCCCTGCCCGCTGCGGCGTCCCCCCTCCTCCTCTCCATGCTGGGGGGGGGGGCGCCGTCCGTTCTCCCCAGCTCGGTGACGCTCTATCGCTCTATCGAGTTGATTAACTGTAATTTACTTAGCGGCCCTTGGACACTTAGGTGGTTTCTAATTTTTGCTATTATGGATAATGCCGAAGTGGTTATCTTCATGCATGAAACCCTTTTCTGTTGGATTATTTCTTTCGGATTGATTCCCAGAAGTGGGACTGCTGGGTCAAGGGTTGTACATTTTCCTAGGTCCAGATCCGTCTCCCGTCAGATTGCTTTCCAAAAAGATTACCCCAATTTGCAGTGCCACCGCAAAGCCTGTGTAATAACCAACTATTTTGCTTAACTAGCATGCCTAGAATTTTCCCTCGGAGCCGTGAGGGGGCAGAGGGGCTTATTGGAGCGAGCTCGATCTATAATTATTTAGACTAACACCAAAATTGCTTTCAGAACATTTTTAACCTGCTGGGTTTAGAATTCTAATTCACATACATGCCAGTATTAAAAGTTTCCCAAGTAGCAATTTGTCGCTCCCTGCTCGGAGCGTGTTTACACAGGCCGAGGACTGTGGGGGGAGAGAGCTTTTATAAACATGAGTGCTCTCTTTCTAAACTGCTTGAAGTGTTATTTTGAAAGGTGCAAAAACACAAATTAAAACACATTTTCATTGTAGCCTTTAGTTAGAAAAGTTGTTTGTTTTTGTCGCAGCCTCTTTTCTTTGAGTGTGCTCTGAGTCGTGCTGGCACCTTGGAGCCGTGCCACGTCGCCGTTAGCCTGGGGGTGCACAGCAGCTGCCATCGGGGCTGGCAGGGACGCTGGAGGGAAGAAGACTTGGACTGATTCCTGCTGGCTTCCAGGGCAGAAGCGGGGCCTACGGTGGGAAGGGCAAGGAGGAGGGACTTCCTGGCAGAAGTGGGGAATGGGCTGCTTGGAGACACAGGGGTCCTTTACCTGGTGCAGCCAGGTGCACGCTGCAGCTCGTGTTGCTGGTGGGCTGTGGAGCAGATTGAAGCCTGGGGCCCTGAGCCCCGGAGTTGGCTCATAAAGGCCCCAACCAGGTGAGCAGTGTGAGCCTGACCAGTGGGAGGCCTTATCAGGATCTCCAAGCCTGGGTTTATTCTGTAATTGCCTTCTAAGCTGTGTTCCTGGGCCTGTGAGGCTTGCAATCTAATTGTCCCACTGCCCGGCCTTGCTGGTGACATTGCCCAGGATGCCCGGGGATACCACGCCTTCTCCAGGAACTGGGCTCCTCCAGGGCTGGTGTCCTCTTTCCCAGCCCAGCAGCAGATTGTTGTTACTGGTTTCGAGGTGCTGAACTCAGGCAGCTCAGCTGATGAGCCCAAGGCGGTGGCCACTAGCCACACTTGGGATGGATGCTGCGCAGCCAGGAGCTGCTCCGGCCTGGCAGGCTGTGGTGTGGGCGGATAGGACCCAGAGTGTGGCTGCAAAGGTGGCACTTGGGGACGCCTTCGGAAGGCCGGTTCTCCAGTTAGATTCTGGCTCCATAAAGGCCTGGGGTTCGGGGGGGGGGGGGGCGCCCAGGCTCATCCCAGTTGAGAAGAAGGTGAGGGAGGGAGAGTTTCAGAGTGAGACAATGTGGCAGCCCCTCCAGGGGCCACAGGTGTTGGGACAGGAGCGGCTGGAGGAGCATGGGGTGGCTCTGTGTGGGCTGAGCCAGGGAAGGGGAGGCTGAGCTAGGTCTGGGAGGCAGATGAGCAGCTGGGTGGGGGCAGTAGCCCCGTGGGGACCTGGGTCCCTCTATGGCTTCAGACCTGGGAGGTGGGTGCAGGAAGCCAACTGCCGCTTCTTGCCCGGTGCCAGGCTGGGCCCGCCCTAGATGTTCCAGCTCTTGCCCCACACTGGGGCCCCAGCAGTCAGTGAGCTCACCAGTCTGCTCTGGGGTCCAGTCCCACCCCTGTGTTTTCTAACCGTGTGACGGAGAGCAAAGTTCTGTAAATTAGGGCCTGTGGTGGCGTTCACCTCTGTCCTCGGAGGATTAGACAGAAGACCGTGGGAGTCTCTTAGGAGAGAATCGGGCTGCAGCTGGTCCTTACTGGTGCCTGCTGGCTGCTATCCCTGCCGCAGCACCCTTATTCCCGTTCTGAGGACGAGAAAGAGAGGACCAGGGAAGGACACGTAGGTCCTGAGTAAAGCGCTGACATTTGAGTGCGTCCTTCCTGCCTCTGCGTTCTAGGGCTGCTCTAGACACCCTCCCAGCTTGGGAGGGCCGAAGGGGAATCACGTGACTTTGTTGAGGTCCTTCGTCTTTTTGAGTCTTAACAAGCCCATCTATCAGATGGACAAGTTCTGTGGAAAGTGCCTTGGGGACACTGGAAGAGAGCAGGCACACAGTAGGAGCCTCCCGAGTGAATACCTGTCGGGTCCGCCCTTCGCTCGTGGGCTCCCCCTAGCCTTGGGAGTGTGGAGGGCCTCGGGCAGGAGTCCCGCAGGGCGCCTTGTCCCTGTCCCTCCCTCCAGCCACGCGGGACGTGTTCCCATAACTGGCTCACCGTGGCCAGGTTTATGCCCGGGTCTTGGAAACTGCTGGGAAGCAGATAAAAGCTGCTCTTGTCCTGAATCTACTGCACGCGTGTTCACACTCCCAGGTGGCGCTCGGCGCTGACGCTGGCAGCTCGTGTTTGTTTAGTTATTACTTATTTATAAATCATAAATCCAGAAAGGATTTGAGGAAGCTTACAATAAAAGATACAAACACAGTAAAGCTGTTAAAACAAAGCAGTCCATTAAAAGCCACCCGAAAGGAGCAGAAAGGACATGAGCCAGGTGCAGGGACCCCTGCTGCCTGCTGTGCCGTCCCTCCGGTCGTGTGCACCTGCAGCCAGAGGCTGGAGGGACTGGGTGCCCGGTTCTCACTGCCCGGGGAAGCTGGCATGGGGGCTTGCAGAGGGCTGTGTGTCGGCTGTCCTGCGGTGATGGGGAGCGGAGGAGGACCCAGCTTCTGTGGGAGCTGGCCTTTGGTGTGCGCACGGCTGCCCTGGGTGTTGGACACCATGGCCTGCAGCCCGTGCTAGACTGTGCAGGCTGCCTGGCTCGCTTCCGCGTTCTGGTTTCTTTCCTGCCCAATGGTGCTGTTAGTACTTGGCTGTGAGAATGTTGTAAGGGTAAATGTGGCGTTTGGTCAGGGACTCGGCCCTTGCAGGAGGCTGTGTTGTTAAACTGACCTGTATGAGCTGTGGTTCGCAGGGTGAGTGTTGTACCCAGCAAAGGGCTCACGTCCTCTCCCCGGGGCCCCGAGTTCAGGGAGGCAAGCGGGGGTGGCAGGCTGGGGTCCCCTGCATGCCCTCGGCTCGATCCACACTGACACTGCTGGCTGTGGCGTGTTCATTATTGCTTACAAACACTTAGCAGAGTTCGAGGCAAAGAGAACATACTTTTTAATTATTTCTCTGCTTGTCTCCAGCAATGTAGTTGTCAAGGAAACCGAAACCTTTGAAAAGCTTTTCCGCCTCCCGGTTGGAAGAGGGTACTTGTGCCGCGTTCATATTGTCCGTGGGAACGGACCTGTCGTTCTGTGACAAAATCCATTCTTTTAGCGGGGCTCACTTCACTCCTCACAAATAGACTCCTCTGACCTTTGACAAAAGACAGAAGGCTGTTGCTGGTGTTTTCTCCTTGGAAAGGATGCACCGCGTACTTGGCTAATAGTATTCCGTTCACTCGGCTTCTGCTGGGGACAGGGTGTGAGGACAGGAGGGGGACATGGAGCTGACTGCAGAGTTGTGGCCCCAGGTGGACAGAGCGTGCCAGTGCTGTGGGGTGGCTCTTCTAAAGGGCGAGGGGGTGAAGATGCCCTGGGCATTAAGAACAGCCTTGGAAGGAGCTGTGCTAGGGCAAGTCACAGAGGCTGGCCAGATGGGCAGAATGGTGATGGAAGGGCTTCTGGGCCAAGGGATGAGACTGTGCAAAGGCCCAGAGGCATGGAAGAGTGTTCTGCCATCTGCGAGGAAGTTGGATAAGGAGTGAGGTGGAGCTGGAGCCCAGGAGCAGGGCAGGTGCAGAGGCTGGCATGCACGTCCCTCCTTGTCCTTTCCTTCTTTTTGTACTGGGGGTCCGCCCCAGGTGTCACATGAAGATACCTTGCCCGCCCATTTTACACTTGAAATTCTCAGACAGTGTCTTGCTAAGTGGTTGCATTGCCTAGGCTGGGCTCGAACTTGCAGTCCTCCTGCCTGGGCCTCTCAGAGTGCTGAGGTGGCAGGCCTGTGCCACCAGACCCTGCTGAAATGCATCGTCCTTGAAGCATGCCCAGTTGTGGGGGACAGGATCCTTGCATACGTTCCAACCTTGACAGGGAGGGACACTGCCAGCAGGCTTTGAGTTGAGTAATTCACTTTGGCGGCAGGGATATGGCTTCCCTGCAATGTTTCAGCCGCCTTCCAGTAAAACTTTATGATAGTTAAGCCCCGTCAAGGGCATTGGTTTTATATGAAAGAGATAAATCATCGTTAGAATAGCGGGAGCCTTACTTTCAACTAACACTTGTTATTTTTTTAAGAGTTTAAAAAATTAAGATTTATAGAAGTGTTATAAAAATAATCTAGAGTTCTTCTATGCCCTTCCCCCTGTTGGTATCTTACATAACTAACTGTTGCATGTGTGAAACTAAGAAATGAACGCCCGTGTTGACTGAACTGTGCCCTCTCCTGGAACCTCACCCAGCCTTCTGCCCGTGGCCTTTCCCTGTTCTCTGGTCCACTCGAGGCCACCACGTTCTGTTGAGCGTTAAGATGATTGGTTTGGGGGTGCTGGGGAGGAAGGGAATGGAGCTTGGCCTGGCCACGTATTCTGAGTTCCCTGTGCTGTGCCAGCTCCCCAGCTGGGAGACCAGAGCCTTGGTGGCATAGCCAGGCTCACCCTGGGCATCTTGGGTCTCTTGAGTGCTGACCAAGCCCAGTGGTGCGTACAGTGACGGGGCTGGTGGGAGCTCGGAACGCAGCGACTCGCGCGTGCCTCCTCTCCCACTGTCCCTTCTGGGTTGGCCCATCCGGCCGTCGGGGCTGCTGGTGAGCACGTGGGCTTGGGTGGCCTACCTCTTAGGTGTTCTTACATGTCTGTCCTGTGTTTTATTGTATAACAGAGCACGTCTTGAGGCAGTAACTAGTTGAAATCTGTTGCATTTAATGAGTGAAACTGGAGCCTGAGTTGCATGCAGGTAGATGCCCACGTGCAGGTGGGTCCCAGGCAGGTTCTGTGCACAGCTCACCTGTTCTCTGCCCGTTCCCTCCCTTCTCGGGCATCCCCTTTTCCCTCTCACCCTTTCTGACCCCTTTCCCGTCTGCTTGCCCCAGCCCTCCGCCTTTGCCTGTTCTCCGTGCCCTTCTGCCTGTGCTTTTCCACCTTCACGGCTCCCTTTCCCCCCTCTCCACTTCCAGTTCCTTTTTCTGTTCTTTTCCCTGCAACAGGCCAGTGGAGCTGTTGCCACGGAAACAGAAGCAAGCAGAGTCTCTGCGCTGCTTTCCCGATGCTTCTAACTGTGATGACGCAGATCATGCTTGAGTCCAGCACCAGTGAAGCCCTGGCCTGTGGCCTCTGGAGGCCCTTCATCTTCCAGAGGCCAGATTGATACCACAGCTCGTAGCTCTGATCAGGAGATGGTCGTTTGTCATTTGGAAACTTAAAATTTGAGAAATCCACTTTCCTGTCAGTCTGGAGGACTGTTTACAACCTGTATGAAAATAAAGCACCTGAATTTGTGTGTGTCAACTGAGGGAAGATTCCAGGCCCAGGGAGGAGGGCTGTGGAGTCCCCCAGCAACTCATGTCCCATGTCGGGAGCGTTATGTGCTTTGGTTAAATTATTGAGATGAGTGAGTGGTTGATTTTAAAGGATGTCGGGGGAAGAGAAGTCTAGTTAGGGCCTTAAAAATTGAGATAACTCATTCAGCAGATGTTCAGTCTGGCCCAGCGGTACAGACCTGTCATCCCAGCACTCTGGGAAGCTAAGGCAGGAGGGTCGCAAGTTTGTGTCCGGCCTGCACAACTTAGCTAAGAACTGTCTCACAGTAAAAATAAAAAAAACGTGGACTGGAATACTGCTCAGTATGAAGGTCCTGGTTCCATCCAATCAGTCAACCCACCCACCCTTCAGATGTTCAAGAGAACTTGACAGTCCCAAGAGAGGCCAAGGGAGCACAAGCCCAGCTTCTCTTGGGGTGGGCCCTTGAGGATCCAGCCTGGGGGGTGTGTGTGCGTACTTTGCTGTGGTGACATTCCTTGGTTATTTGGCATTGTTATCCAGAAAGTTCAGCTGTTGTCAGTGTGCTGAACCACCTCTGGCCTGCATGTGAATGAGGCTTTGTGGTGTCCTCAGAGGGCTCTTGGCTGCGGTCCTCAATGGGGCTGGCGTATGGTGGTGGCAGCCTGGTCCATCCTGGGTTTGACTTCGACCCAGCTTGTTGGCATTAGCTAGGATTTGGAGTTTTGCCATCCAGCCGGTACCAGCTAATAGCTCAGCAGGGAAGAGTTAGCTTGCAGATTATATTTAAGTTAGTCCTTATTCCCAAAGGTAACTTTGTTTAATGAAAACCTTAAGCCTTTATTACTGTGCTTATGTGTATCCTGGCTCCGGGGTATAAAAATAAGACTTATAAAATTCAAACATTATTTGTGGAAATGCAAAAACATTTTCATTAATAGAGGGTGTGATAAAAGCTCAGGCACTTTCCATCTGTGCCTAAACGCCCTTTCATTTCCATAATGACTTGAGCGCGGTCACACGGCACCCTTTCAGGAGCGAATTTTCCAGGGAGGAGGCTTTGGTGTGTGAATAACTTCCCAGCTACCCATGGTCTCTCCAGCCCTCGCTGGGCTGTGAGTTGATAATGGACCCCATACAACAGTCACTAATGGGTGATAATCTGGGAGTGTTCTGTTATTGTTTTTATTTTAGAAGAAAGGTTTGAAATTAGCATAGTAAATCTCTGGGGGATCTTTGCAAATAAAAGAATATTCACGTTAAAAACAACTTTCGGGAGAAGATGTAACGGTCATGAATAAAACATCAGCGAGTGAAAATAAGCGTGTTTAATTATTCAAGTAGAAGTAGTAATTTAAACTAATTATTGCTTGCGGATTTCATAATTCAGTTTTTGTCTCGCAATAATATTTCCTCTGGGCCTCTGGGGCGCGTTGGCGGCTGCACACCCGTGCCTGGGGTGACGAGGCCCCCGCCCCATCTGAGGCTGCAGCAAGGGGCTCAGGATCTGGTCTCGGTACCTGCTCTGCCTCCTAGTGCCCTAGGTCCCGTTACTCCCGGTGGCACTGCCTAATTAGCATTTCTTGGTTAATCACCTCCTTCCCCAGTGACTCTGGCAGCTCAGACCAGTCCTGCCCTTTGAGCTCTGACTGTCTTGGGAGCGTCCCCTTGCTCCCCTGCAGTGTCTCAGGCTTCCTAGCACAGGTGACTCTGCACTTGGTGCCCATGACCCTCCCCGGCCCGCCTTTGCCTTTTGATGTCTCCCTTGGGAGCTGTTCCTGCCCTCTCCCCCTGCTGGAATCATTTCTGTCCCCTGTAGCTTTGTACCAGCAGTTTCTGTGGTCTTTTTTTTTTTTCTTTAATCTGTTAAAAAAAAAAAAAAGAAAAAGAAAAAACTCTTTGGGGCTTCTTTCTCAGAACTTTACTTTTGGTTCTAGAAGGAAAACACAGTGGCTAGAGGAGTGGAAAAATACTAGATGGCCCCGGAAGCAGAGGGAGGTGTCAGCATGGGTTGGTGGCCGGCCCGGCCCGCCCCGGTCACTCCTCTCCCCCTTCTCAGCTCAGCTCCCCTCTCCCCCTAGCCGTCTGCTGCCACTGTCATTTTTTTCCTCTGGAGTTCTTGCACATGGGTGTCACTCATGAAGGGACACCCAGGAGGGGCTCAGGTCCGGTCCACAGACACCTGCCCTCCTGGGTCCCACTGGCAACAGGAGGTGCTGATGAAGGAAGCGTAAAGTGCAGAGACCTGGACTGTGAAAACTGTTAAAACCCAGTCGTGACAGCGGCGGCCATGAATGCCCCCTGATGGCATGGGAGGCACTCTGAATCTCTCTGCGCTGCTCAGATGCTGCTTGGAGTGGATCTTGACAATTCGGGGGCATTTTTATTCTACCCCTCAGAAGGTGAAGGGAAAGCTTGCAACTTGCAATGTCTTCCAAGGTGCCCTCTCTCAAAAAGGTGGTGACATGTGACAGCCACTCCAGCCTGCACCCCTGTGCCTTCTGTTAATGTCAGAGAGCAACGTTTATTTGAGGCACCTCCCCTTTTCCCTTTCTTGCTGCTTTCTCCTAAAAAATAACCTCCCAACTTCACAGGCATGGTCTGGGTGAGCACTGACTTTCTTCTGTGTGGTTTTGCCGTGGTGGATAGGTACAAGACCCTAGGGACGTGGGGCAGGGGTGTGCCGAGCAGCACGCAGCTGCCAATGGCCAGAGGTCCAGGAATGGCTCTGATGAGGCCCTGGTGGGGGCAGGCAGCTCTGAGTGTCAGCTTCCTCAGGTTTGGCGGAGAACTCAGGCCCTTGTAAGCTGAGTACTATTGTGATCACCAAAGCAGCTGGTAATGGGAGGCCTGCAGGTGGCCCTGGCCTCTCCCTGCTGAATAGCCGAAGGAACATTCATGATTCTGAATTGAACAGTCATGATTCTGAATGGACTCTTTTCACAGGACCTCCAAAGGAAGTTATCAGGCAAGCGGAGAGGAAAAGTTCCTATCAGCCTGTAGCCACTGTAAAACCAAGCCACAGGCCTGACATTCAGAGCCTGGGGACTTCAATGCCCAGGGTGAAAGGGAAGGAGGAACTTGGTGGTTGGGGACTTGCGGTGTCTGGGAAGGTCCAGGTGGCCTGGATGTCATGGTCCTGCCAGTGTACTTCTCCCTCCAACACCGCATGTGTGTCCGTATTAATCTACTCACACAAGCCTGTGTTTTCCTGGTTCATTTTTACATCTGATGTCCCATTGGCTCTGTTACACACCAGGCTGAACGTGGATATTACAAATACTGTATTTATTTCTTTGTGGTACTGAGCATCTAATCCAGGGACTTCACATGGAACTACAGCCCCAGCCCTTTTTTTATAAAATTTTGATGTTGAAATAGGGTCTGTCTAAGTCACTAAATTTCCTATGGTGGGCTCGAACTTGTGATCCTCCTGCCTTAGCCCTCCAGAGTACCGGGATTATAAGCCCGCCTAGCTAATTTTTGTACTAAAGTATTGGGTAAGTCTGTGTGCTTCATTTTTCTGAATGGCCTGACCAGGTTAAACACTGATCATGTCTTTTTCTCATAATGAAGTGTCACGAATTTGCTTTTTCTACAAAAAGTGCTATGAGTGTGACAATTGTCTCGCCAGCCCGAGTTCTGAGGCCTGGTCGGAGGACGTCGCGAGGCCGCGAGGCGTCTGTCTCCTTGTGGAGAGCTGGCAGCTGTGTCTCCTCACCTCTGTGACCCTGTCCTGCCTACCAGGCCTTCCAGATCAGAAGGGCCCAATAAATTATTGTCAGGGTGAATTAAAATTTTCTGCACAGATTATTTGTGAGCTCTCTGTTTGTAAGCTTCTGCAGGCAAAGAAAACATTCTTTCTTTCTTTCTTTTTTTTTTTTAAAAAACTTTTCTTTTTAACAGAGTGGAAATTCCTGCTAGGCCCATTTGGCGTAGGCCTATAATCCCAGACGTTTGAGAGGCTGAGGAAGGAAGATCAAGAGTTTGAGTGTAGCTTCAGCAAATTAGCGACTCAGCAAGACCTTATCTCAAATCAAAAATCATAAGAACAAAAGAGCTGAGGGCATAGCCCAGTGAGTGCAAAGGCCCTGGCTAGGATCTCCAGTACCACAAAAAACAAACAAAAAATAGCAAAATTTATGATTTTGGTGTTAAAAAAAGATAAGAAAGTGCACAGAGAAACATCTCTTCCCTTCTCTGTGTGGCAGGGCCACAGCTGCCTCACTCCTGAGTCTACGAGGTACTATGCCCTGCTGTCGGTGGCACAGCTGGCCGGGATCACGCCTTTCCTGTCAAGACATGTACGGCCAAGTAGCAAAGAGATAAAAGCCCCAAGAATTGGGGACCATCGGTAGCCCTGGGAAGGAGTCAGGCTGCCTTGTGTTTGAGCCGTGGCCTGGGCTCTCTGCCTCCAGGTTATGTTGTGTGCCAGGAGTGACGCTGCACCATCTGCCGGGCCACTGTACATGGCCAATGAGGTAGCAGCTCTGAATGATGTCTGGTGCTTGGTACAAGCACTGCAACTCCTGGTTCCTTTCTTGTGCTTAGAATTGAAGATGGAAGAAGAGTGTGTATCATTTTGAAATGATAATGCCAAGTCACTATGGAGGTGTGATGCCTCTAATAGATCACTAGGGAGCTCAACTTTTTAGTATCCCGTTTGCTGCCCAGACTGGAGCTGGCCGGAGCCCGGGGCAATCTCAACAGCAAGCCTGCTCTTCTAATTGAAACGCACTTCCACAGCGATGATTGCTGAGATCAATATTCCCGTTTGCTTGGCTGGCAGCTTCCAGGGGATAAAAATGGATGGCAGGCCCAGGGAATATTTACTGCCAACTGGAGCATTAACTTAATTCCCATTGGCTGGCTTCTGGCTGGCCTGGTGCAGTGGGGCGAGGCATGTTGGTGCAGGTGCTACCTGGGGCTGAGTCTAGGATGAGAAGAACTCTGGGCAGCGGGGTCCCAGGGGTTCAGTTTAGGCAGTGATGAGAACCCATGCTTACTAAGTTCCCACCATGTGCCCGGCACAGCTCAGCCACACACACACACACACACACACACACACACACACTCTGACCTCCCAAATCTCTGAGAGACCCATAGCATGCCCAAGGACTTGGGGACTCTGAGGGCCTCGGGCACGGTGCTAGGAGAGGTGGGGCTGAGACTAAAGCCTCGGGCCCTGGCTTCCAAAGCCTGTGTCCTCTCCATCGTCCTGTGCTGCCCAGAGGAGCCGGGTTCTCATGACCCTGCATGGGTGCTGGGCAGTGAGGGCCACACCGTGAAAGCTGCTCTTCTCGCCAACAGTGTCGCGTCTCACTGTGTTTTCACCTTGACCTTGTCGTAGGAGGCAAAGCGTACGCTGTTCAGGTGTCCTGGCTGGGAAGTGGGGCTCGACCTGCAGGGGCTGGCCAAGGAGGGCCCGGGCTCTGGCTTTTGGGGGTAACAGGTCTGTAAGACCCTTGGGGAAGCATGAGTGAACCCTTGTCCCTGTAGTATTTCCTCCGAAGAATAGGCTCTACAGGAAGCAGTGGCCCCTCACCAACAGCCCGACTCCACAAAAGCCAAGCACATTCCCATCTGTCTTCCTGTCTGCAGTCCCCCTCTGGCCTCTTGGGCACCCATCATGTCCCCTGTCACCATGGCCTCCACGGAACGACGGCTCCTGAGTGGCTGAAGTGCTTTCTTCTTCCCCATCCTTTCGCCTGAACTTGGCACCGGTGGCTTTGGGTCCTGCCCCTGGACCTTCCTAGCAGATGCTCACCTCACCTGTCCTCTTGATGTCACTCCTGTGCTCTGGCCCATGGAAGGTGGTGGCTGAACCAGGGACCTAAGTCTTGGGCAAAGCTGAAAAAGAGGCCTGGGGATGTCCCTTCTGGCTCATCTGAGAGGAGTTCTGGGGTCCTGGTCGGGGTCAGAGGTGGAGGGGGCGGGAGGGAGGCATTCTGTACAACCCTCTTTCTCATTTTTGAACCTTGCCCTAGTTTCGTGTTCACTTGGGAAGGCTGAATTTCATTTTGTTTTCTTTCTGGAGGCCTCTTCCCCTGCCCCATCAGGGAGACACACACAACTCTACTCCTAAGGGTCACCGACTGGGAGGCCCATGAGCTCAGCCAGGTGACTTCCAGCCATCTCACCCGTGCCTGGGGGAAGGATGTGGCTTTGAGTTCCGATTATTTCCTCGCCACCTCCTGGACCCTCAGAAGTATGTGCGCTGAGAGTAAACAGGAGGGTTATTCATGTCACAGGAAGACGATTATCCTGAAAATTGTGAGCGTATCTGTAAGAAGCTGAGAGCAACTTTTCAGGAATATAGGACACAATGTAAATTAAATGTCTGGAGCGCTGAGAATAGATCACTCCTAACCTCTCAGAAGCTCTCTGGGTACGATTAAGATGCTAACTGCAGACTCAGCCTGGGCATCGGTCTTCCCTTGGAAGGACTTCAGCAAACTTTGTTTTCAGTGTGTAACTGGCTCCAGACCACAACCGCAGCCTCCTCCAGGTCCAAGGCCACCGGCCATGCAGGCTCCTTCTCACTGGCACCTCTCTGCCAGATGGCAGTTTGAAGTCACGGGATGAAGGGTTGGGACGGATGGAAGGAGAGGTACTATCTGCAGCACTGATTGCCAGCCTTTTTTTTTTTTTTTTTTTTTTAGCACACAGGACCCGTTTTGTGAAAGATAATTTTTCCATAAAAGGGGTGGGGGATGGTGCTAGCACCTCTGCCCCAGCTGCTGTTCAGATCACCAGTCATGAGAGTCTCAAAAGGGACACACAGCCCGGACCCCTCCCAGCAGGGCCTCACGCGCCTGTGAGAATCTAATGCTACTGTTGATCTGAGAGGCGGGTGGCGCTCAGGTGGTAATGAGAGTGCTGGGGAGCAGCTGTAAATACACATGAAGCTTCACACTGCTCACAATTTTCAAGACAATCGTCTCCCTTCGACATCAGTAACCTCTGTTTTCTCTCAGCACACATACTCCTGAGAGTTCAGGAGGTAGTGGGGAAAAGCTTGGATCTCACAGCCCTATCTGTCTTCTTGGCTCACGTGAGGAGGGTTGGGATGCCACCTGGCTGAGATCAGCGGGACGCCTTCTCAGTGGTGGTCGCTGGGGCCTAGCTGGGGCTGGCAGTCACAGGCCGGGGTGGATGGATGGCTCTGAGCTCTCTGCCTGTGTTGGAAGCTGCTCCTGGCTGCTTAGTACATGCAGGCTGGAGAAAACCTTCACAGCACCTGCACTCTGGAAGCTCGGGCTGCGTTCATCTGTAGGCTTTGCAGGCAGTGCCCTCTGAAGCCTAAACCTACTGAGGGCGGGGACCACAGCTTGACCTGTTAGTGCCCAAAGAGGCCCTGATGCTCTGTTTTTCTAGACCAAGCCCGGATCAGACTGGAGCAAGGATACAGATATGGCCAGTCTCTCTCTTAAGAGCTTGTAGCGTGCAGGGCCTTCCAGATAGACGAGTTAGGATGGATTTTACCCTGACCCTGTTGGCAGTAGGACAGGACACTGCACTGGCCCTGGGGTAGGCTGGGCCCATGGGACACCAGTGCAGAGATGCCAGCTGGCCGAGGTGGTGGCTGCAGTGGGGTTGTGGGCTGTAGGAGGCAGACACAGGAGGGTAATGAGCTGGGGGGACCCAGGCTGACCTCTCCTGAGGCTCCTGTGGCAGTCGAGGCCTGAAGACGGGCTTGCACCGACCCTGGCCTGAGGCAGCTTGGCCCCTGCCTCCCTCTTTCCTTGTTGGTTCTCCAGATTTGTGCCTAAATGTTGCTAAAATTTAGGGGCTTAGAAAATCCTCTGTGTATTGAAAATGCACTCGTATTGCATACTGAATATTGGATTTCAATATTACTCAGCCCCACGAGGTGGGTGTCACTGTGGAAGAAAGCTAAGATTTGGAAAGTTCATGTTCCCTGTGGAGGGGCCCAGCGGGGACCAGGTGGAGGCCCCACCCCCACAGAGCTCCCTCACTTCCAGTCCCCCCTCCCAGAGGCCCCTTTCTAAAGCCGTAGGTGAAGGGGGGGGGGGTTATGAATATTTACGCAGGCTGCACAGAGCCGGGTGACGCAGCCGAGACTCCGCAGCCGAGAGCCACGCAGTTCTCAGTGACTCATCAGACCTTTTCCAAACACTTGTGATATTTTGTTCCTCTGAAGGGACAAAAGTAATTACCAGCGAACGATAGCAGATGACGCCGGAAGAGGACGCAAACCTGCTTGTCTTTTTTGTGCCTGCCTGAGGTGTTTGGTTTAAAAAAAAAGTCTATGCGAATGATTTTCTGTTTAATAATGTTTGCTCTCTCCTGATTATTAAAATAATGTATGCTCGTCGTAGAATATGCATAAATGCATTAAATAGGAAATAAAATGCATGAATTGTTTTTCCATTACAGTCTTATTAAGAATGTTTTGCTTTTGCAAAGGAAATTTGGAGCCCTGGCCTCATTTCATCTGAGGGGTGCGTTGAGCTCACTGAGATCTGTGACCTGCAGCCTGGCTGCAGAGTCTCCGAGGGCTCCGTGGAAATCTGTAGAGGCTGCCTGTAGGGAGGGGGAGCTGGGGAGCTTGAAGCCACATCGGAAGTTTCCCTCCAGACAGCTGTCCCATTATCTGTGGCGTGCCTGGCTTTCCCAGGGCAGACTTTAAGCAGAAGCTGTATGGATCGTCAAGCCGGAGCCCCAGGCCGCTGCCGAGAGGAGCTGACCCAAGGTGTTGGGTGGCTCGGGGCCAGGTGCCCTGCTTTCTGACTCCCCACTGCCCTCTAGAATACCAGTCATTGAATATTGAAATGTCGCTTGAATGTCGGCTCAGCAAGGGATGTGCAGTAAGCCCCCTGCCCGTGCCGGAAGCCCGTGGAGGGTCCCCAGAGGCCTTGCTCTGGAGGGCAGAGGAGACCTCCCAGCAGCTGGCACTTGAGGAGACGCAAAGTAAAAGTCCCATCCACGTTGTAAGGTGCGCCCGGAGGGGAAGTTGCCCTGGGTGATCCCGGGTTCTATGAATAATGAGAAGGAATTCAGTAAAGGCCGCGCTTCCTGACACGGACGTACTGAAACACGGAGGGACTTTCTGCAGGAAATTGGAACAGGGGTCCCTTGAAACTGAATTTGAGGCTGCAACTAGCAAACGCTCCTTGGCCCACGTGTCCTAATGCAAGTTAAGTAAGCAGTTTGCCGGGTAGGAGTGAAGGACGTTAGGGAGACAGGTTAATGTGGAGGCCAGCGTGGCGCGAGTTAATAGATTGCTTCTCCCGCGTGCTGTCTGTGAAGACGAGCGAGTAATTTGCTTCCTGTGGAGCTGCTCTGGAGTCCGCATACTTTATTGTATTAGATTTCTTTACCCCATACATTTGTTCCCTCTCATTGGTTCTGTTAGTGATAATTACCCTCCCCTCCCCTTGCTCTATGAATCGCCTTTGAGTTTAATTGTTCGCAATGGCCGCAGAAGCTTACCATTTTAGAAAATAAGTGTTTTAAAATAGGAACACCCTGACCAGAGCTCTTCAGAGTTTCCAGAGGGAGAGAATCGAGGCTTTCATTTTTTTATTTGTTTACTTATAGACAGGATCTTTCTCTGTAGCCCAGGCTGGCCTCAAACCCATGGCAATCCTCCTGCCTCAGCCTCTGCAGTGTCGGCATTACATACTACCATGCCTAGCCAAAGCTGTCTTTTCAAGTGGCATTTTGACATGATATATAAGTGCACAGCATACTCAGGTTCACATATATACATATCAATAAATGGGGAAAAAATAAAGTGGCATTGGGGCCGGTAAGCCCCCCTGCTTGGGAGCAGGTACTCCCGTTACACCTGCGAGGGCAGGAGCCAGGCTTGGGAGCCCTGTGGGCTTTGGCTGTACTCAGGAGTTTGGAGGGAGGGCGCACACCAGGGCTCCCCCAGGGGGAGGTAAGGGACCCAGGTGGGAAGAATGCTGGTCACTGCAGCCACCATCCACTGAGGGCCCGTAGCAACTGGCTCAGAAGCCAGTTAGTTTCGTTCATCATCAGCAAGCTTTTCAATTGAAAAGCTGTGTTTAATGGGAAGTCGGAGTGGTTGGCAGGTCGGGCGGGAGCCATGGAGAAGGTAGCGTGTGTGTGTGTGTGTGTGTGTGTGTGTGTGTCGGGGTGGGAGGAGGCACAGCACTCCTCCTCACATGAGGAGCAGCAGGTGCAAAGGTTCGGAGCAGCTCAGCGGGGCAAGGCGGGACCCAGGTCAAGTCTGTCGGTCTGTCTGTCTTCTTTTTCTTTTTCTCTTTGCATGGGGGATCTGACCCCAGGACCTTGCATATTTTAGCCAAGCACTCTACTGCTGAGCTATAGCCTAGGCCAGGATTTTTCTCCAATTATTATATACTCTTGATTTTATACAGAGAGTTCTGAGCAGATCTTTTGACCTTGCCTATAACCTGGTTGGTGTCACCTATCACAAAAATGGTCTCTGGAAAACCAGTTAGTGGTAAGAAGGCCGGGTTCCCTTGCAATGTTGCCGCCTAGCTGTCCAACTCAGTGATGCAAGTGAACAACCTCTTGGTGCCTCAGTTTCCCCATCTGTAAAGGTCTCAAATGGAGCCAGTTCTCAAGGCCCTCATGGTCCCAGCCGCTTTCTTCTGCAGCGCTCTGCAGGACAACAGTTCTATAGCCCTGTCTCCCAAGGAGGTGCAGATGGTGTAACAGGTACTTGTGTCCTATGGTCTTTGCACTTGGTAGTTCTCAGGCACGGGGCGGTGGGGGGGGGGGGGTAGTTGGGCTCCGATGCACCTGCTTCCTGTTCAGCTCTGTTACCTGCCTGTTACCTACCTGCCTTTATCACAGCAGCCGCTGAAAACCCAGTTTTGCAAGGCTGCGATGTCATTGAAGGAAGCACAGAGTGATTCCGCGTTGAGTCAAATGACGTGCTCAGGCAGAGGCGGGCATGTTGTCCAGTGGGTGTTCCTGTGTTTTCCTCGCAGAGTTAAAATATTCTTGGCACCCTCTGAGTTTCCTAGGGCACCCAAGGTGTCTTGGTGCACAGCGCGGAACCTGAAGAGGTAGTGTTTGCCTGTCTGGCTTGGGGAAGATCAAAGTAAGGGATCCAGGGAGAGCACTCAGGACAGTGGCGCCTGTCAGGGGCCCGGTGACGGCTGCTGATCCCACCTCAGGGTCCTGTAGCCGGCCAGATGCCCACCGGAAATGCAGTATTTCTGCATTTGTTACAATAGGCGAGATGTTCTGGTTATTTTGGTTTAGGAGATTGAACCTCTTGTGTTCTACACAGGTGCTGGGTCACTGGGCTGCACCTTCTGCCCATCGCTGATTTCAGATATACATCTGCGTGTCCAGCTTCCTAAGTGTCTTAGTTGCTTTCCTGTTGCTGAAACACAATACCCAACACACACAGCCTAAGGGAGGAAAGGTTTATTCCACCTCAGAGTTTCAGAAAGTCCCAGTCCCTTCATGGGTCATGTCCCAGTGACCTGCCCCCTACTGCCAGGCCCCACTGGGTCACCCTCCAAACACATGAGGCTTTGTGGGACATTCACTAAGGTAATATATACAGACTTTTGAGTACTTCTCCAACACCTTTAAGTATTAAATATGCAAGTGTATGACCCTGGCCTTTGTTTTGTTTCAGCCTTTTCTTTGGCAAAGTGGATCTTGTGGTTTGCTCTCAGGGGGTCTGAGCCCAGGGAGAGAGGTTGATGTGAAGGCCGGCCCTGCTCACGAGAGGTATGTGCAGGACACCAGAGTCTTCAGGTTGCGTCAGGACGAAGTGGAAAACTACCAGGGGCTTAAGACTGGAAAAAACAAAAAGCAACTTTACGATTGGTAGATTAGAACTTGCCCGTTTCAGGGTACACTTGGGTCAGTTTTGACAAATCCGTATACTTGCGTGTACTCATTATCTCAGTCAAGCTACACAGTGTTTCTGGCACTCCAGAGTGTCCTGGTGTCCTCTCCCAGCTGGGCTTCCTCCTGCAGGGCCTAGCCCTGGGCAACAGAGATCTGCTTTCCATATCTGCAGGTCCGTGTGGCCTGTTCTGCAGTTCTGCACGTGTAGACTTCTGCGTCGTGTGTTCTCTTGAGCATGGCTTCTTTCACTGAGCACAGCGTTTGTAAGATCCATTGCTTTTTCATTGCTGAATAATATTCCACTTTAGGAAAATACCACTCTCTGTTTATCTATTTTTCTCTTGGTGGGCCCTTGGTTTGCTTCTAGCTTGGGACTATCAGAGATGGTACTCTTAGGGAAATAGGTGTAGACATATGTTTTTACTTTTCCTAGCTATTAAATATCTAGAAGTGTCACTGTGGGACCATATGGTAGTTGTATATTCAATTTATTTTGAAGTTGTATTTACTTATTTATTGATTGATTGATTGACTTTGAGACAGGGTCTCACTAAGTCACTAAGTTGCCCAGGCTGGGCTTGAACTTGTGATCCTCCTGTCAGAGTACTGGGAATACCAGACTCTTCTAATAGGCCTGGCTTGTATATTCAGACTTATAACTACTACTTGTTTTGAGCAGGGGGTGACATCACTTTATTTTCACCTGTGGCCCCTGTGTTTCGGGTGGAGGACAGACCCTGAGGGGCTGAGCTGGAGCAGGGAGGGCACAGAGGGGCACACAGGTGTCAGGTGAGCAAGGCCTTTGGCCACTGGAAAATGATGGGGCTGGCGGGGAAGGAGCTGACCTCCGGGGGTGGTTTGGGAACAGATGACTGTCACTTGGTGATGGATCGGTTGGTACTGTGCGTCAGAGACATCGCAAGGTTTTGACTCGGCATAAAACAGTACTTGATACACTCTGCAAATGATCTGCCCTCCAGAGGCTGCTATGCTGCAAGCTAGCTCCTCAGTCGGTGATGCTGAGGAGATGGGACCTTTGAAAGGTGTGGCCTGGTGGGAGGTGAGGAGGTCACAGGAGCCCTTGAAGGGTATCTCATGAGTGGGTGAGTTCCTGTGAGAACAGGCTGTAAAAGACTGAGCCCAGCCCCTCCTTGCCTCTCCCTTCCCGTGATCTGCTACGGATGCTGTCTAGCGTGTCGGGATGTGGCCAGAGGCTCTCACGAAAGCCGAGCAGATGCCAGTGCTGCTCTTAAGTCCGCACAACTGTGGGCTGCATCAGCCTCTTTTCTGTATAAATGAACCAGCTTCAGGTATTTTCTGATAATAGTACCAAATGGACTAAGAGTACTGCATACGCAAGTGGGAACATTCAACAAACTTTGGACATGGTGCTTAATTCCTCTGGGGCTTATGTACGTCCTGACCATTGCCTCAAAGGTAAGTTTGAATTTTATTTCTACTAAACAGGAGAAGGGGAGGCAGCAGCAGGTGAATGGGCAGCTGGCCGCGGCGTGGTGGCGGGGGCAGCGGTTGAGCCTGTTGGGAGGGCGCAGGGCGCCCACAGGCTTCTGATGAGCAGCCGAACAGCTGATGTGCTCTGGCTTGTGCTTCCAGGGCTGCCTGTGTGGCAGGGAGCTTGGCAAGTGGAGATAGAGCGACTCTGGCGTAGGTTATTTGCCTTCCTGGGTACAAAGGCAGTGTGTTCCGAAGGGGAGGGTGAGCGGCCTCTGCTTATGTGGGACCCAGCTTCGGGTCTCACGGGCCACTGTGGGATTCAGAGAAGCCGGGGATTGGGGAGCCAACTGTTTTGTGTCCAGCCAGGAACCTGCCAGTGTGTATGAGACTTCCAGTCTAGCTTATTAGGTAGCTAGCAGGGCACAGGTATCTGTAGTGCTCGGGCCACTCAGCATGGCTGCCTGTGTCGCCTTCTCTCATCTGTTGTTGTCCTTTCTCTCTGCATTACTGTCACTGTGTTGTCACCATGTTTAAAAAAATGATACTGGGGATTGAACCCAGGACCTTCACACTGAGTCTTTTTTTTTTTTTTTTAATTTTGAGACAAGGTCTCACTAAGTCACTAAGTTTTCCAGGCTTGCTTTGAATTTAGAATCCTTTTGCCTCAGCCTCCTGAAGTGCTGGGGTTACCAGTGTGTGCCAGCATACCCTTGTGACTCACTTTATTCTCTGTTGTCCCTGAGTCTGCCTAATCCCTTGTGTGGTTCGCTTCTTGAGTTGAAAATGGTGTGAGCGAGCGCCATCAATGTGCCTGGTGTAGTATCCCGTGGTGCCACATGGTGACCAAGCGATTTTTATTCCTGATGTTGGTTATTTTGAGTTCTGCCTGTCATTTCTGGGCCTCTTTGGTTTGCCTCTGATGGCAATGTGGGATGCAGTCCAGACGGCGCAGGACCAGACTCTGCCCTGCGCTGCCTGGCTGGCTCTCCACCAACACCTGGTCCTGTCACAGGTCACCTGCCATGTGCCCGAAATTCTTTCCAGCTGATTCCCACACATAACACACCCTTTTCTGCCTTTGCCGCAGCCCTCCTTCTCTTGCCAGCAAAGTCCTTTTTGGCCCCTAGGACTTAGCTCAAGAGTCGTCTTCTCCACGTGGTTGTTCCTTAAGGTGCCCTTTCTTCCTCACCTCAGGCTGGTATGAATGGTGGCAGTGCGTGCGTCCCTGTAGCATCATCCATGGCTGGCCTGGCTCATTGGAAAGGGACCACTGGTCGCTGCTGGTGGGAATGTAAATTTCTACAACTACTCTGGAAAGCAGTATGGAGATTTCTCAAAAGACTGTCCCCCTTCGATCCAGCGACACCCCTCCTGGGAATATTTCCAAAAGAGGCCAAAACAACACATAAGAGAGATATATGTATACCCATGTTCATAGCAGCACAACTAACAATAGCTAAAATATGGAAGTCACCAAAATACGCATCAACAGACCAGTGGATACACAAACTGTGGTATTTATACACAATGGAATATTATGCATCTATGAAGTCCAACAGCTTGGAGGCCTTTGCAGGCAAATGGAAGAAGCTTGAGAACATCATGCTTAGTGAAGTGAGTCAGAAGCAGAAAGTGAAATATCGGATGGTCTCTCTGATATGAGAGACCCAGATCACAAATATCTCATGGAACTTAAAACAAAAAACAAAGTGAACCAGGGGGGATAGGGCGGGGAGGGGAAAGGGAGGGGTGGGTAAGGGGAGGGACAAAAGGAGAATGGGAAAGTCCTTGTCACCCTGACGAGATGCGTGTGTGCACAAAATGCTCAACTCCATTGTAAACCTTGAATTTTGCACTTATACATACCAATAAAATGGGAAAAAAAAGAAAGGGACCGCTGGGCCCTGGGTCCCAGATATCCCAGGAGCGGCATGGTGCCTGCTACTGACTGGGGCCTCTCATAGCTGGCCCTTGGGGTTCCTTTAAGAGATATGGAACCTTGATTCCCTGACAGTCACCCAAGGAAAGTGGCCCCAGTACACCTTCTGAAAGGTGTGCACCTGCCTCAGAGTAGGATCTGGGCTCAAGATTTAGAAATCACCCTACCTGGAATAACCAACTGTGAATTCCTCCTGACTGGCTCCTTCCTGCACGGAAGCTCCAGGGAGCAAGAGCGGCCTGTGCATTTCCTCCTCCTGCGGATGGGGGCGCTGGAGACCAGGCTTTGTGCTGCTGGTCTGTCAGGGAGGGATGGCGAGGGAGCTGAACACCCGTGCACAAATGGCTCTTACCTCCACATGGTCTGGTTCACATGGAGACGGGCACAGAGCTGAGGCTGTGCTACTTGCCGGGCATCTCCCTGGATGCAGTGGCCCTGAGCTGTCCCTAGCCCCCAGCCCCCCACGCATCCCCTTTCCAGGGATGGGCTTATCTCGGTGACTCGCTCCTCCAGCCCTGGCTCTGTGCGTAGGTTCACACTAGGGCCAACCTTGACTTCCGGTGTTGCTTTCACACTCCCTGTATGTTTGTACACGACACACGCGATGACATCCCAGCCTTTCTGACTTCCGTCCGATTAGTAAGGAGAAGTTTGAGTGATGGCACAGTTGCACCATCTACCTGCCTCAGACGCAAGGTCTCGCAGGAGGGCCCGTGCTGAGGTGAATCCAGGGGCAGCCCAGGTGTGATGGCTCAGATACGACAGTGCCCGAAAGGCTCAGTCGTGTCTGCCTGGGGATGTGCTTCAGGTCAAGGCTCGGTTCTCAAGGCAGCGGGGTTCAGAGGAGGGGTTTTGGGGAAGTGGTTGGATCACGAGGGCTGTAACTTCACCAGCGGGTTTATCCATGGACAGAATCATCATTTGATGGCATGATGGGGCATGGGTCGTGCCCTTGGGCACTCTGCCTTGGGCCCAGCCCCTTCTCTCTCTCCTTTTTATCTCTGCCTGTGATCCTTCACAAGGGGAGCCATGTGCTCTTCTGCACGAGAAGTCCAGATGCAGTGGAGTCAAATTGCCATGGACTGGAATCTCTGAAACCGTGAACCAAAACAAACCTTTCCTTCTAGCCAGGTGGAGTGGCACATGTGTATAATCTCAGCTACTCAGGAGGCTGAGGCAGGAAGACATTGCATTTGAGTCCAGGCATGTCATCTTAGCAAGACTCTATCTCAAGTTGAAAAAATAAATAAACAAGGGCTGGTCTGGGCTACACAGTGAGTTCAGGACTAGCCTGAATGACACAGCAGGACCTTGTTGAAAGAAAGAAAAATAAAGAAAGAAAGAAAGAAAAAAGAAAGGAAGGAAGGAAGGAAGAGAGAGAGAGAGAGAGAGAGAGAGAGAGAGAGAGAGCAAAAGAAAGAGAGAGAAAGAAAGAAAGGGGCTGGAGGTGTATAAGTGTAGGGCACCTCCCCAGCAGGTCTGAGCCCCTCGGTTCAGCCAGTAGCACCAAAAATCTAAAAATCTCTTTCCTTCTGTAAGTTGACTTTCTTCAACTATTTTTGTCATAGCAACAGAAAGCTAACTAGTGCATCAAGGAGGAAAGCAGCGTGTCGCTCTTAGCTGTACCCACCCCAGGAGGGACCTGGAGCTGGGCCCATGGTGAGGGGCGGGGCCGTGAGGTGGGCCCCACACCCACTGTTCCCGAGGGCCCTCTGACCTCTGTTTTCTCACTTGGGACCCTGGCCCCGCACAAGTTGTGCGTCCTCTCTGCACGGAGCAGGCTCTGTGTCTTCTGGGGCCTCTTCCGCTGGCCTCTCCCGCCCGGCTCCGGCTGCCTGCCCTGTAATGTGATAGCCTTCTTGGGGAGCCTTCAGATGAAGTTTTCAGAGCTCTGTTGGAAAACAGAGAGGCTATTTCATGGGAAGATGATGACCTTATTAACTATAATTAGGCAATTCACAGAGGTTTCCAATATAGTCCAGCGTCTCTCCTTGTTGAAATGGGGGGAAATTCGACCAAAATGTCTTTGGAAACATAATAGTCTTTAACACATTAGCAGTTTAATTTCTTCTGGAAGGTTTGGCAGCCTGGTGTTCTCATTTAGAAGCCAAGGTATAGTTTTACAGTCATCCGCATTAATATAATAATTACAATTTTGAGCAAGTAATATCAAACAGTGACATCGAGCTGTGATTCTGGAGCTGGAGGAAGATCACAAGTGGGGAGGCGGAATCTCGTGTCTAATCCCCCACATGGGTTGGTGCTGGCAGTCCAGGCTGCATGTTCCCCTGGCCCTGGGTTTGAAGCTGGCGCGGTGTGTGTGTATGTGTGTGTGGGGGGGAGGAGGGGAGGTGGGTGCAGCGGCGATAAGGGCCCAGAAGCTCTTCTTCCTGTGGGGAATCCTCCGAGAACAGGCATACTGGAAATGAATGGGAAGTTTTCTTTCCTGAAGAAGTTTGCATTCCAAACCCATGCTCTGTGAAGTTGCCACAGGGTTCCATGTGTGGATGCCTGAGTCGTCCTGGGGCTGTGAGAACACGTCTGAGAGCAGCGGGGCCCGCATGGGGTGGTCAGTCTGTGACTGTGGCTGCAGCCCTCACTCCCACGTGCTCGGTTCCCAGGCATCCAGGGTGCCCAGAGGCCTGATGCTGCTGACTCCTGGGCAGGGCCCTTCTGCCTCTGCAGCCCCTGCCTGCACGCAGTCTTGGCGCTCTGCGCTGCCCGCCCCTTTGTCTGGTGCAGGCATCCGGGCCCACAGCAACTGATCTCCATTTTGTGTCTTACCTTTCACTTGGGAATATTTTAAAGTTCTGTAGGGTTTTTTTCCCCCTGGTACCATTTTGGGTCCTGTTTTCAAAGCTTAATCTTTCCCTTTTTTTACAGCCTTCAAAATAGTCATCCTCTTGCAGATGGTTGTACCACAGTTCATTCGGGTGACTCCTTCGTGCTGAATACTGGAGTTGCCTTCTGAGCAGGATTTTTATTGTTTCGCAGGCAGCGCTGCAGTGGTCAACTTTATGTTCGGAATGTTTAGTATCTATGCAGTTTTCTTAGGCTTGATTCCTAGAGTTGGAATGAGCTAGCTAAGACCAAGAACAGCTTTTTTAAAATTTAAATTTTGTCATTGTAGTATGGGAATCTGAGGCAGGAGGATCATGAGTTCAAGCCCAGCCTGGGCAATTTAGTGACTGAGTGAGACCCTCACAGAAAGAAAGAAAAAAAGAAAGAAAGAAAGAGAAAGAAAAAGTGTATATATATATATATATATATATATATATATATATATATATATATATATGGGGTAGGGGTGTAGCTTGGTGGGAAGGCCTTGAGTTCAATCCTTAGTACTGAAAAATTTAAAAAAAGAAGAAATGAGTTTGTCGCAGCCTGCAATAAGTACCCCAGTGTACTGAGTAGTGAGACTCTGGGCTGCTGACAGCGGGTGGGCGCCTTGGGTGGCCTCGATGGGCGGAGCTTATGTGCTGAAGGGCACAGGAGGTTGGAAGGAGCCAGTCGGGGTCCAATTGAGGCCCTGGCCCGAGTGCCAGCCTGCCACGCGGCCTGTCCTTGCTCCCGCTGCCTCTGTCCACAGCCACCCTCCGGGTCTGCCCTGCTCTGTGCCTGCCCAGGCTTCTCCCCCTATTGTCTGCATGAGTTTTTATTCCTGTTTCTTTAAATCCTCGAACTGCATCTCTTGTGTCTAGGCCATTGTAATAAGATACTTTCTTGGACCTAGGTTTCCTGCATGTCCCTCGTCAGCAATGGCCTGTGTTGGTGACATGGGCCTCGGGACCAGGAAGAATCTCCATTTTGTTTATTTATTTTTTTGAGACAGGGTCTCACTTTGTAGTCCAGGTTGGTCCTGAACTCACTGTGTAGCCCAAGGCAGTCCCCAAACTCACAGCAGTCATCCTGCCTCAGCCTCCCTCGTGCTGGGGTTACAGATATGCACCACCATGCCGGGTTTATGTAGTGCTGGAGAATGGAGCTCAGGGCCTCGCGCTTCTAGGCAGGCACGCTAACACTGTGCTATTCTCCAGCCCTGGAGCTTGGCTTTCCTTACAGCGGGAATTGTCTCTCATCCTCATCTGGTGACGCTGCCAGGCTCTTGTGGTCCATGGTAGCCTTTGCCGTCTGCTTGGCTCCCATGTGCCTCAGGAGCTGGGAACTGCAGTCCCGACCTGCAGGGGCGCATGAGCGGGGAGAACAGGCAGAAATGCTCTGCCCTGTGGAAACCAGGCTGGTCTTGTATGGGGAGAAATGAGTGACTTGTAACCTACTTAATCCTTTGGAAAAGGGTAAAAAACACCAGAACACTCCCATCCACCCACTACCAATGTTTACAGTTACTAACATTTTGACTTATTTATGTTGAGTCCTTCTTTTTGTTGTTTAAGGTATAAAATAAACCAGACACAGCTAAACCCTACCTCCGTCACTTTCTGCAGCGGCTGTGGTCCTGATGTTGGTGGACGTGCTTCTCAATGCTTTTGGTGGACCGAAAGCGTGATATTGCTTTTGCATTTTAAAGACTTATATAAATGTTACCATATTCGGTATTGTAGTTAGGAATTCTCTGCTGGGACGCAATACCTGACACCTGCGACTTAAGAGGAGAGGTTTGTTTTAGCGCAGAGTTTCAGAAGGTCTCAGCCATTCACGGGTGGCTACAACGGTGGAAGCACGTGGCTGAGGCCTGGCTGGAGAGAAGCTGCTGATGGCTCAGTGGACAGGGCACCGAGAGGGCAAGGAAAGAGGATACGAGCAGATCCCCACCTGGGTCATGTCCCAGGGATGCCCCCTTCCAGGTCCAGCCCCAGCCGTCCACCCGGTGGTCTGCCTTTTCCAGCCAGGCCACACCTCGGGATAGCACATGGAATCCAAAGATATTCCAAGTGCATGAGGCTTTTGGTGACATTTCAGATCCAAACCATGATAATATCCTTTCTGTGGTTTCTTTTTTCCTTCCGTACTGGAAATCCAACCCAGGCCTTGGCCCTGAGTGACACCCATAGCTCGCCTTTGCTTGCTCTTTCTCTCTCCTTTTGAGGCAGGGCTGGCTCTGAGCTATGTTGCCTGGGCTGCCCTCAAACTCACAACAATCCTCCTGCCTCAGCCTACCAGAACACCAGAATTATAGGTATGAGCCGACATACCTAGCTCCTTTTTCAGTTTCTAAAACATTCAGCTTTCCATTTCTTGCCACCTGGCTGTCCATTCCCTCCTTCCTGCGTGCCTGCCTACCTGTGGGTCTGGGGGTGGAACCCGGGGCCTTGTGCATGTTAGGGAGGTACTGTACCCCTGAGATCCATCCTGAGATCCATCCCCCTAGTTCATTCATTTTTAATTGCAGTGCAGCATTCTGCTATCTGAATAAACTAGAGGTTAGCTGTTCTCCTACTCATGGAAAGTTAGTTTTTGCTTCTCACTTCTTGCAGACAACACTGTAGTGAATATGTGTGGCAGTTTTTCCTCGTGCTGTGTTATCATAAGCCTCCTCTAAACTTAGTGGCTTAGAACAATAGTGTTTTCAGCACATGGGTTCGTAGTGTGGGCTCATCTGCCCTCTGTGTGGGGTGGGGTGAAGTGATGTGCGCAGTTGGCTTATTTGCTTGGGGTCTGATGAGCGACATTGGCTGTCAGATGGGATCCGGGCTGTGCTGCGGTCTGGGCACCACACATGTCCTCGCCGTGTGGCCCAAGCTTCCTTACCACGTGGCTCTGAGGGGGCGGAATTCAGGACTGTAGGCTCCGCATGCAGGCCATGTCCTGCTGGGTGCATTGTGTCTGCAGCCAGAGGTCCTAAGGGTTGTGTTGTGTTCATGGTGAGGCAGTTCGGCCTCACTCTTCATAGGGCGAGTGTCACAGACGTGGCAGGCTTGCTTGAAAACTGGACCCCCAGCACAGTCACCCCTGTGGCTCTCCCAGGCAGGAGATCAGTGGGGCTTGTGCCACCCCCACCCAGCCCAAGCTGCAGGTGCTTGGCTGCTTGTTGCCTGTTTGTTCCTGCCACCCACCAGTGTACCAGAGTTCCTGTTCCTTGCTGCTGGGTTTTTTTGATCTTTGCCCCTTTGGTGGGTATGAAATCGGATCTCCTTGTTTTAATTTGCCTGCCTACTGTGGAGGCCCAGCCACCGGCCACCGCCAAGGCGGCAATGTGCTCTCCTTCCCAGCTGGCTGCTGGAAAGAAGACAGAGCCGTCAAAGTGCTAGTTTTTGGCTTACAATGTCAGTTTTTCAAGGGAGAAGTGGTGAGTACCCCATAGAGTTTATTGCAAACTATTATGAAGACCTTGGAGTTACTATTGTGTGACTCGTTTATGAAAAAAAAATAAGATTCCAGCAACCGCAGGCTGTGTTTGTAATGCAATAGATTTTCATTTAATCTCTCACCTCCCTGTAATTTGCCCAATTTAAAATGCCCTGAGGCTTTGCATGCTCCCCGTCTGGGAGCCCTGTTCTTAGTATGTATTGCCACCGTAATGGGGTAAGGAGCGGTGCCAGTACGAGGCTTTCCAGCTCTCACTGCTCCCGTGACCACTTAATTGCCCAGCTCTCTGTTTCCTGCAGCCTGGTCTCCTCAGATGTCACGACGTGCGCACAAAGCTTCTGCAGGGACACTTTGAAACCGTGTTGGTGCTACGAGGGGCTTAGTGGTCCCCTGTGTGGCTTCTCCTGGTCCTGTGACAGGGCTTGGGCTTCCTTCCTGAGTGCACAGCACCAAAGTGCTCCGCCACACCTTGTTTAAATGACCCCCTGGGGTAACGGGGGAGGTCTACAACCTTAAGAAGCTGGTGCCAAACTGGATACCTGGTGTGTGTGTGGGGGGGGGGGGGTGGTGTCTGTCTTCAGGAAATACATCGTGGGGCTGGAGGAATGGTACAGTGGTTAAAATGCTTGACCTGCAAGCGCAAGGCCCTGAGTTTGATTCCCCAGCACCGCGTAAAGCCCAGCATGGTGCTGCGTGCCTGTAATCCTGGCACTCTGAAGACGGAGGCAGGAGAGTTTCTCTGAGCTCAAGACCAGCCTGGGCTATAGAGTGAGACCGTGTCTCAAAAAAAAAGAAAAAAAAAAAAAGAAAAAAAAAAAGGAGAGAAAAGGAAATACACCTTAACCAAATAATCTAGAATGCTTGGCTATTTTACTGATCAGTATGACTTACTAGCTTCCCTCAAAAGTATCTGGAGCTGGGTGTGGTGGTACATGCTGTGCACCCAGCACTTTGGGAGGCTGAGGCAGGAAGATCACAAGTTTGAGCCCAGCCTGGGCAGTTTAGTGACTTGGTGGGCCCTGTCTCATCATTACAAAAAAAAAATAAGGAAAAAAAAAAAGAGTAGGAGGGCCTGGGTTCAATCTCCAGTACCACCACCACCAGCAAAAAAAGAAAGAAAGAAGGAAAGAAAGAAAGAAAGAAAGAAAGAGAAAGAAAGAAAGAAAGAAAGAAAGAAAGAAAGAAACCTAGAAAATAACTATGCCTGGCTAGGAATTCTTTGATGAGAATTTCTAAGGTTTCCTTGAAAAGTAAACTTTTGGGTACTTTTTAATTTAATCCGGTTCCATCTGAATCCCCCCGGCGTGTGCTGGAGAGCGTCATCCGCCTCGCTTGCCCTCCCCTCCCACCTCCCCCCGCCAGGGGCGACTGCTCCTTGTCTGCATCAGCCTCAGAGCCCAGGCTGTGGAAATGGGAGGTGTGTGCGCATTGAGTCACTGGATTGAGCCACAGTAGGCCCCCTCCAGGGGCATGGGCGTGGAGGGTAGCTTCTTCACACTCTGTGGGGGCTGGAGGCTGGGGCCAGTGCTGCCTCTGCTGTTCAGAGCTGGGGACGAGGACACAGGCCCCTTGAGGAGCCGCAGGTGATGCTGGTTCTGGGGAGGCCCAGGACGCGTGTGGCCCTGGAGGACAGGGCCCCTCCAAGTCGCCACTGGCCTTTTCCTGGAACTTTCCTTGTACCAGCTGAGGTTTATTTCTTTTGTGGGCTGCTCATCTTGCATTTGTGGAAACAGCAGGTGGCTTGGGGGTGTTGTCGGTCCCCAGGGCCAAAATTTGGCCCCTGCCAGGCATTTGGCTGGAGAACCCAGAGTCTGGAACTTGTTGTGGGGTCAGCTCATCCACAAGGACGAGGTTTTGGTCTCCAGGGTGGTGGGCTTTGAGGGGTTGGATTCTACCCCAGATCCTTTCAGCAGCAGCAGCAGCTGGCTCTGCCAGGACCCTCAGGGTCGCATGGAGTTACAGTTGGTCCCCTTGCACTGGTGCAGAAGCTGAGGCTCAGCCAGCTACACTTCTAGCACCTGTGTTCCTGCCTCCTCTGGAGAATGACCCTGCTGTCTGCATGGTGGTTGAGGCCGTCATGCCTGTGGCTTCTCTGAAAGGCTCGTGGCTGTTTGCTTCCGTCATTACCTGCCCCTGTGGTCCAGGCCATCTCCTTTCTGGCCAGGCCGAGAGCAGGAATATTCTCTGCATGCCCCAGGTAGCTGAAGGTTTTCTCAGAGTGTCCCACACTGGCATCATGCCCACAGGGCTCAGGGCAGGCGGGCAGGCATGAGGGGTTCCTGGGCCTGTGGAGGCCAGCTCAAGGCAGGGTGTGCAGATGTGGCACGCACACGCAGGAGGCCGGCTCCCTGCTGTCCCAAGCCTATGCTCTTCTG
The DNA here is from genome assembly GCA_004027205.1 of Ctenodactylus gundi. NCBI lineage: Eukaryota > Metazoa > Chordata > Mammalia > Rodentia > Ctenodactylidae > Ctenodactylus > Ctenodactylus gundi. Next base: position 14,902 of record PVKB01003598.1, on the reverse strand, counting down.
TCCTCTCCCCTCTGAACACTGAACAGGCTTGGTGAGGGCAGCCTGCGCGCTTGTCAGTGCACACGCCGCCGGCCGCCCAGGTCCCCTGCTTGCAGGCCCATTAGCCAGCACTGCCACACGCCAGGGACAGTGGGCCAGGCCCTGTACTGATGCACACCGGCAGGCTGCTTTAGAAGGCCTAGTCACGTTTTCCTTTTGAAGGAGTTCTTGAAAATGACAGGCTTCATTTCAAGGGCCTTGTGAATCTAATGGTGTTCCCTGGCTGCAGTTTACGGACGCTTTCCCGGAGCTTTTGTGAGTGATGAGCAGGGCCAGAATTAAAGCCATTTCAGCTGTGCTTCAGGCTCAGCCATGCGGCCAGAGCAGCCACCAAATGTGTGGGGAAGCTGGTGCTCCGTGTGAGCTGGTGGTGCCCGAGTGAGGCAGGCCCAGACCCCGGCGTCCCAGGGCGTCCTCTGCCCCGGCTGCCGCAAACCAGAGCTGCATCAGCCCTAAGTGAGCGCACAGCTGTTCTCGGCCTGGGAGCTTTGCAGATACCTATGTCACAGCTTCACGTGGGCAGTTTAAAAAATTGATACATGTCTCCTTTGTTTTTCTCTCTGGGAGTCACACTTGGAATTAATTTTTTTTCTGGCCTACTAACTCTTGTGGTTAGAAGTACAAATCGTGCTTTCCGGGGGACTCCGTCACCAAATTATTAATAGAAAAGTCGGTGTAGACAGGGGCATGGGCGATGTGCTGGCTGTGCCCAGAGGGCGGTTGTTTCCTGCAATCACACTCTTCCTCCTTCAGTTTGTTTTTCTTCTTCTTTGCTCGGGAAATTGAGCCGAGACTGGGCCTCCAACAGGAAAGAGTTGTGGGTTCCTTTTCCCAAATAGCATCACTCTTCCAGAGAGCACTGGGTGTCTGCTTGATCGGAAGTTATAAATCTGGGCTCCAGGTTCTCAGAGGACAGCATGAATCTCATACAGTGCTGGGGATGCACTGTGTTTCAGCCGGGGTAGAGAGAGCCATCAGAGGTCAGTCAGGTGCTCAGGCACCGGCTCGTAGCCAGTTGGCGTCTGTCTCGGGCTCCATGTATACTCACGCGGGATTGGAAGCCAGATGGCAGACAGCCCCCACCTCCTGTGGCTGGCCTGGAGTGTGGTCTGTTGGGCCCCCTAGTGCCCAGGCCAGCTTGGCCCACTGGCCACAGAAGAGGAAGTGGCCTCAGCCCTGCTTACCACAAACCTGCTAGCAGAGGGCACACCGAAGCCAAGACGTGACACTGCCTGGGACGAGTGCTGTGCTGCTTGTGCGTGTGTCCAAGCCCTAGAAGCCCTGCCGCGGTGGCAGCTGCTGATGTCGTTGGCAGAGTGTCAGCACCCCTGCTCAATCCTCGGCTTGCCTGAAGCTTCCCAGGGTGCCCAGAATAGAGCCCTGATGCCCCATTGTCTTCTCCGGCTCTGGAGCCTGTCCCCGTCTGCTCATGGCCATGCCTTACCCCCTGCCCCAGCCATGCTGAGCCACGCGCACACTCTGCCCTTGCCAGGCGCTGGCCCCACGGTGTGTGCCTTTGCCTCTGCCGGACCGTCATTCCTCCTGCCCTCTTCCCACCCTCAGCGGAGCAGTCCTGCGGGCCCTCCGGGCTTGTGGAGACACACCTGCCCGGCGAGCCCTCCCTGACCCCACAGGCTCCCCTTTCCCTTCTGCTGTGTCCCCTAGGTCACCTCTTGGACTGTGTCCCATGAACTGTGAGGCAGAGATGCCGTACCCCAGCACACCCACAGTGAGTGGACCAAGTAGGCGCTTTGTGAACCCTGGTGGGGAACACAGAGTCCGCGTGGGCCACCTGCCCAGTAGTGTGTGGGGAGGATCCGTGGAGGGATGTGGTTGCCATCTGCTGAGCTCAAGCGCCACCCTCACTGCTGATTAAACTGTTCCTGTTACCTGGCACCCTTCGTGACCGGGGACGAATAGACTTCTGCAGGGGACCCAGGCCTGGGCTGCGCGGTCACGAGGGAAGCGACCTCTGGCAAGTGCACTAACTGAGGGGCAGGAATGGCTCTTAGGCCAGTGTTGCTGGGCACCTGCCCCTCGCCCCACTGTGCAGATGCGGCCACTGAGGCGGACTCCCAGGGCAGTGCTCCTCCGCGCCTGCTGTTTCTCCAGATGGAGGAAGATTGTCAGATGGGGGCGGGTGGGGTGGCATTTTGGTTCAGGACAGCCACTTGGCACCTTGGGGTGACCTTGCTGTCCAGTCTCCATTGTGCCTTCGCCTGGGCCGGAAGCCCCTTCCTCAGGAGGCCCAGCACCTTCCCCTCCGTGCCTCCCCTTCTCCCGCACCTCTCCCTTTCCCTTGCCTTCTCCGCTTCTTTCTATCCTGCCCCCTTTTCCTTCTCTGCTCTCCGCATGCCTGTTCCTGCTTGGACCCCCACAGCCCGGCACCCCCTGGCCCTGGGGCACTCATGCAAGGCCTCAGCTCCTCTGAGGACATGCGTCCTGTCCCCATCGTGTAGGGGCTGTGCCCACCACCTGAGCACAGAGACAGGGTGCTGGACTGGCCATTCCTGTCCTTGGCCCTCCCAGCCTCCACACAGGGCTGGGCTGGCCCGGCCCCAGGGGCGGAGGCCTCAGTCGCCGCCTCTCCCCGTGTGTGAAGTGAGGCGGGGCAGAGTATGGGGTCAGAGCTGGGCACCTTCCCCCGGCCCCAGCTTCCCCTGGGTAGCATGAGCACACCACCTGTCACTCAGGTCCCGCGGCGGGGCCTGTGCGTCCTGGATGGGCCAGGCCGCCCTGCCCGCAGCCGCCCCTGTGAGGAGCCCTTGCTCTGCTCCTCACCGACTGCTGCCTCCCCGCAGCGTCCTGCACTTTTGCCTTTATTCTCCGCATCTAGCTTTAATTTAGTTGCGCATTCATATTTAAAATCTCATAAGAATTAATTTTGTGATATTGGTTTGCGCGCCTTGTCACCTCTCACGAAGCAGTGTCCCCTGGGCCTGCGCCTGGCCCTTGCGTCGGCGGCGGCATCGTCCCCCGGGCCACTGTGACTCATCTAATACGGTTTTCTCGAGCGTGGCAGCTCCACATCATGTCAGCGCCTCAGATCCTGCACTTAGTGAGTCACCGCACGTGGCTGGCATCAGGAAGTTTCCACCTGGCCCCCGGGGCTGATCTGGAAAACCTTTGGGGTATTTGACTGCTTGGGTTTGGGTGTGGGGCTGCAGAACAGGCCCCACCTGGCCCCTCCAGAGAGCGGGGTGCCCCCACGGCATCAAAGGTGCCCCTGTGCCGCCTGCCACGCTGGCCTCAGCTTGTCCCCGGCTAGCGCCTTGCCGTGGTGGCCAGAGGATGCCACAGCGGGGGCTGGATCGCCAGGGTGAGGTCCAGCAGCACCCCGTGGGCCTAACGGGAGACTGGCCCTGAGCTGACGTGGAGACCAGCCTGAAGGAAAGGAGCCGCTTTCTCAGTCTCAGAGGCACAGGCGGCTCAGGTGGCTCAGGCTGCATGTCTGTCCCTCTCACATGAGAGTCCCCTGTTCGCCTGGCTAGAGACTGTGTGTGTGTGTGTGTGTGTGTGTGTGCGGGGTGGGGGGGGGCAGGTACTAAAGATCCAGCCAAGGACTTTCATGCTGAGCTACATCCCCAACCACTTTTATTCTTTCATTTTGACACTGGGTTTTTCTAAGTTGCTTAGACTAGGCTCAAACTCGCCATCCTCCTACCTCGGCCTCCCAGAATACTGGGGTTACAGGCCTGCACCACCCGGCCTGGCATCCACCAAGTCTTGAAATATCCGAGATACCCCCTGCCCTCGCCTGCAGGGCCAGAGTGCTGGAGGAGGACTCCCCTCCCACCTGTCTGGGGTTCTGCACAAGCGCTGCTAGCCGGCACTGCCCAAGTGAGTCAGTGCGAGGACGCCTCAGGCACACTTATGGCCTGAAATCGATGCTGCTGTTGCTCGGCTAGTTAGCCTGGCCACTCTTTCTGGCCTAACATTTATTATTAGGTGCTTTCTGATTTTATTAGTGTGGCTAATTAATGCATGCCATTAAAATATTGACATGAATTGATTTGGGTATTTGTATCCTTGGAGCTTCAGTTAATATAATAACTTTTGATAGGACTAGTGGTTTTAGAACATTTAGACTTAATTATATTTTCTAAAGGATTTTTTTCTAGAATCATATAACTGCCTGGCAAGGCACTTCAATTCCCTAGTTAACTGAAAGGAATTGGTTTTTCGTTTGGTTTTGCTTAATACAAATTAAAAGTAATGTACATTTGATAAAGGCAGTTAAAGGATTATTTATTAAAGTCTCCCTCTTTATATATTGGGAAAAAAATCCATAAGCGCTGAATTAAATTTGAGGTTGATGTGAAGAGAATCCGACAGTTGGTGAGCGCTCTGCAGCCCAGAGAGGCAGGAAAGCGCGTGCGCTCTGCACATCCTGCTGGCACCAGGGCAGCTGCCCAGAGGATTCAGGTGTTCGCCAGAGTAGCGAGTCACCAGACCTGGGAGGAATTCTGAGCTCCACCCCGGCTCACGAGGGTAGGGAGTCTGCCCAAGCGGCCTCAGCACAGGGAAGGGAGGGAGGACTGAAGACAGGGACGGGGCCGGGGCCCCACGCGCAGGGAGGGCGGGCGCAGTAATCCAGGGCCTGGGGTCTCACCCCCGAGAGTCTGCCCTTCCCATGAGTCCTAGGAAGCTCACTGTCATGGTGCCTGGATCTCCCGGAAGCACAGCCTGCCAGAGGAGACCTGACCAGGAGCGGCGCCACACTGACGAGCCTGTAGCAATCTGTCTCCTTGTTTACCTCTTTTTAAAAATGCTGACCTGTTTCAGATGTCCAGAAAAGTTGCACCAAGAAGTCCCTGGCCCCGTTCACCCAGATTCTGTAAATGTCACCATCATGTTATGCCCCACATACATGTATGAAATGCATAGAGCCACTCAGGGCTGATGGTCCCTTATTCCTAAATACTTCAGTGTTCACAAGATAGTCCCTCCCTTCCCCTCCGTGCGGTTGGCAATGTTGTTACAGTCTGCTGTGCGTATACACCTTACCGAGTTCCACAGACTGTCCCAGGAATGGTTTTTGTAGCAAAGGAGAATCCAGATCATGTCCCTGTCATCCTATCTCTTCAGTCCTTATAGCTTAGGATGTCTACGTTTTATTTTTTGAGACAGGGTCACCCTTTGTCATCCAGGCTGGTCCCGAACTCGATGTGTAGCTCTGGCTAGCCACAAGCACATATCAGTCCTCCTACCTTGGCCTCCTGAGTGCTGGGATTACATGCGTGTACTACTACACGCAGATAATACTTATGTGGTGCTGGGGAGTCGAACCCAGGGCCTTGTTCCCAGGTGCTCTAACCACTGAGGTATGACCCCTGCCTGACATGTGCATTCCTAAGGAGTTCAAGGCAGCTCTTCTGTGGAGTGTCCTTCACTTCACTTGGGGTCCCCGCACATACATGCAATGGCACCTTTTGGACGGGAATGTCACAGGGTAATGTTTCCCTCTGTGTGTTCTGTCAAGAGGCACATACTTGGACCACTTGGGTATGACGCCATCCTGGGTTCCTCCAGAGTAGTTATTAAAAGTCTCGTGCGAGGAGACCTTTTGAGACCACGTCAGTCTCCTGTCATTTCTCAAGTTTTCATCCTCCGGTTCTGGCCTCCTTTGACGGTGCTTACCTGGATTGACCCTTTGGATGGTGATTGGGCTACGGTGGTTTCTAATTCTGTCATTTCTTTCTAACTCTAAAGAGGAGCCTTTTCTTCCCCCATTCATCTGTTTATTTTGTGTCTGTGCGGATGTTTGGCTAAAAGAAGCCCTTTCACACTGGCTTCTGCGTCCGTTTGAGCTGTCACCGTCTCTGTTTGAACATGCCTTTCCTTTTCAGTGCAGCGTGGTATTCCAGGCTCCTGTGTGCCTTCCCTGTGGCCCTGGAATCAGCCCCGTCCAGGGAATCTGGTTCCGTTCAGTGGACAAAGGCCCTCCGGACCAAGGTCGGGTGCTCGCTGTGCTCGTTCCTATCGGATGTCCGCTTCCCAGCGGGCGGAACTGGGCAGTGGAGGTACAGGAGCGCCCTGTGCAGCTCTTTATTGTGTCCGTGGGCGCTGTGAGTGTGCGTGGGTGTGTGTAGCTCCGCTTCTGTCCTGTGGGGTCTGTTGTGTCCTGTTCCGTTTCTGCGTCTGTAACTTTCTTCTCCAGCAGGATGAAAGCTGCCTGTGTGTTTACAGACAAGCTCAGTCCTGGAATGTCAAAAAGTAGCTAACAAGTTGCAAGCCACGAAGAGCAGCCAGCTAATTAGCATTCAGCGCTGCTGTTCTTTCCGCTAGCCCCAGGGCAGGTTCTTCAAATTTTAGGTGTTCCTTGAGTGAGCTTTTTTTTTTTCTTTCTTTATTCCTTCATGGTGGTTGTGTGATTCATTTGAAGTAACAAATTGGTTCATTTGTTTCTCTTTGTGTTAATGGTGGGATTTCTACCGCCCTACCTCTTTCCTTCTGTGTGAACACTAGTGCTTCCGAAAGTCTGGTCTGCACTGCAAGTTCCCTTCAGAGACGTGTCCCCTGTGTCCCCTGCCAGCCTCCCGTCCTCTGTCCTGACTACTGCTTCCCGCCCCGGCTCAGCAGGTGGCTGTTCCCATTAGTCTCCAGGAGTAGTCCCTTTGTGGAATGCCTAGGCCAGACCCTCTTCAGCTCGCCTCGCCTTTCTCCAGTAACAATACGCCCAATCAGGCCGCCTCCGCCAGGTGCTCCCTGGGTCTCTCTCCGTGAATGGGGCTGCCCCTTGCTGGCTGTAATTTAGGTGCCCAGGAATTTCAGCGTCCCACCTGCAGAGCTCCCTGGGGCCTCGTCTCTTTCCTACCTGCAAGTTTGTGAAAGAGGAAACTGAGGCTCACAGTGGTATCCAGGGGCGGCCGACTGTCTGGTGCCAGGGCTCAGACTCAGGACAGAGGGTGCACTTGTTCACTATAGGCCTGGGAAGCCGGGAGCAGGCTCGTACGGCCCGGGGTGCCCGGGAGGAAGGTCCTGGGAGGGGCGACCAGGAGACAGTGCGAGGCTGCTTGTGGCCCTTTTCCTCTCATGCTCCTCCAGCACCTACTCACCTGCACATGTGGTTGTTGTGGGCATCACACATCACTACCATAGCATGTGTGTGCTCAAGATGTGGGCTCCAGTCTGTCGTCAGAATGTTTGGGGACCATGGAAAAAGAAGCTCCCCTCTGTGCTGCATGAAAGAGCCCTGGCCGGGCCTTAGACTCACAGATGAGGGCTTCTGATGACAGCAGGTATTTATTTGCTCATTCATCTGTCCATCGCCCATCTATGGGCAGTGAGGCTCAAACCAATGGGTGGCTTCCACTGGGGACAGTGACCTTGGCAGCTGAGGGTCCAGTGGTCCACCCGAGGGCATGGAGGTGGAAAGGCGGAGAGGAAGCGTGAAGCGAAGGGTAGCCCAGCGTGGGTGCCTTCTGCTGGCTGGCCTTGCGTCCTTGGCGCTTGAGGTGCCTGAGCCCCGCCCCGCCTTGCGGCTTTTTCATTCTCCTCTCTCTGCCGTGCTAGGGGTGGAACCAGGACTCCACACGTGTCCAGGAAGCCCGCCCCCTCCAGCTCCCGCCTGCCACCCAGGCTTCCTAGTGGATGTGTCAGGGAGGTGCCCGTGGCGGGAGCTGTGATGTGGCAAGGCCTGCAGGCAAGCCTGGACTCAGCCCTTCACAGCGTGCTTGTCTCAGTTCTCTGGTGCCTGAGAGAGGACCTCAGCTTGCTTTACTGTCACCTTAACGCTTTCTCGGAATTAATTTTCTTTGTTTATTTTACAGCAGCATAATTTGCAACGAAATAGTTTTTACATTGAGCTCACATGTTTTAATGGCCTTTTAACGGCATCTTAATAGTGTCTCCATGGATTTGCAGCCAGGTAACTTTTGTCATCCTGACTTCTTCGCCTGCCACCCCTGCAGGGCAGTGTGGCCGCGATCAGTGACCCGGGCCTCCTCCCAGGCCACCAAGCAGTCCGAGGTAGGCTTTCAGGGTCGCCTGGGTGCGGAGCCCTGCACGCCCAGGGGACTGGAGAAAGGCAGCGTGGCTTGGTTTCACAGTGCCGTGTCGTTGGGTGCTTCCCAGTGTGGGTTCTACTTGGCAACATCTGTCGGGCACCCTGTGTGTTGGAGAGAGGGCCCAAGCCACTTCCCCTGAGCTTCTCCATCTGAGACGGGAGCGTGCCGACCCGGAAGCAGAGGCGCTCTCCCAGGCCTTGGTTGGCAAGGCTGGCTCCTCTCTCACTTGCTGTCCCCGTGCCACACCATATGCTGAGCCATCTGCTCTGCCTTTTTGTTTTGGAAAACGTGGCACAACAGAGTCTTGTTTGGTGGAGCACTGGAGGCCGTTTGGCACTGGAGCTGTGGCACGCACTCTAGGTCCTGCGCAGGGTCCAGTGCCTGCCCGTGGAGCGTGCGCACGGGCTGCTTGGTGTGACGGGAGGAGGAGAGGGGGGTTCTAGCTGGGAACTCTTCACTGGGTCTTGCCCTCATCCTGGAAGAGCAGATCCCCTCTTCATCACCCTCACCCCTGCCCGCCTTCTTGGGAAACCCCGCCATGGGCTTCACTGACTTCCCCGGGCACAGCACCACCTGGGGCTCCCTGGGATTTGGGCCTCACTGAGGCTGTGGGACCCAGCACCTGACAAGTGATACTAGAAAAGGCCTCCCGGCACTGGGCCCAGGCCCTGAGGTGCCCCTTGCCAGCCGTGGGACCTTGGGCAAGGCAGCATCTTCACTCCCAGCAGCCCTGATTTCCTTTTTGTGAAGGCACACGCCAGGGACTTGCGGTAACCTGCGCCTGGCACCAACTCAGTCAGAAGTTTGGGTGTTAGTATGATGATGTCCCGACTGTATGGTCACTGTCCCCCTGCCTCTCTATGCATGCTGCTCTCTCAGAGCCCCGGCGTGCCACCCTTTCAGTGAAGGGGACAGAGGCGACACTGGGGTCCTAGGTGTGCCCAGCTCTGCCCAGAGTCTGGGCAGCTGGGGTGCCTCCCTCCTCCTTCCTCTCTCATCCCGTCTTCTCCTGAAGCGCCAGTGTTTTCTCAGAAGATAGCAGTGGTGTGAGCTGGGGAAGGAAATCTCCAGGGCCCTGTTTCCCATGATTGTCCTATTTCTAAACTTGAGTTAATAAGAATAAACAAAGTAGTAGGCCAGCTTGCACAGGAGACGAATATTATTGTGACGATTATGTAAATATTTATGTGTCCTGGCGTTCTCGTTGTGTGACTGGTGTCTAATTTCTGAGGCTCATAATGAAGTGTAATTTGGAGAAGCTTTGCAGAGACAAGCACAGCAGTGAAATAATTTGATTTGTTCAGTAAACTTGGTTTTCAGTTGTTCCTTTTTCATCAGTTGTTTTTCGAGCCTCTTCAAGTTCTTTGTGATTTGACAACAGCTTTCAGCCCGATGAAGATATGACTCTTAAGCAACTGCCAGGGATTCAGAAGAGGGTTAGAATATTGTTGCTTAATATGAAAATGCATTCATTGGCAGGATGTAGAATTTATGGGCTTCAAATGGATTTCAGCTTGGAGTTTTAGCCCTCGGCGCTCCTGCTGCTCTCGAGGCTATGAGAAAGGTTTTTTAATTAAGTCAAATTGAATTGAATGAGCTTTTATTGAGCGCCCACTCTGCGCCAGACACCAGCTCCTTAACCCTTGAGTTGCCCTGTGTGGAGGCTGAGGGTGCCTACCCGGGAGCCCCTGCAAGATGATTCCTGACTGGGCCCGGTGGCTAAGGCCTGCAATCCCAGAACCATGGAAGGCCAAGGCAGAAGGATGACAAGTGTGGGCCCAGCCCGAGCAACTTATCCACTTAGCGAGACTGTGTAATGCACCGTGAAGGCCATGGATTCGATCCCCAGTATACACACACACACACTCGCATGTACCCCGTAGCTGCACATGCAAAGATCATGCCTAGCCCACAGTTATCCACCCGGCAGGCCTGGGAGGTGGGGTCTGGGGCGAGGTCTGCTTCACGTGTTCTTTATTCAGAGCTGATTATCAGCAGAGTTGCCTTAAAGGGGATGAGTCAGGTGGCTTCACATGTTATTTTGTTTAATCTTGTTGAATTTCAGCCAGCTGTGACAGTTCATTGCATTTTCCCTGTTCTGCATGTGAGCAAAGTGAGGCTTAGAGGTGCAGCCCGGGCTCAGGGCCGCACAGTGGAAGGGGTTCCCGGCTGTGCAGTCAGACCGCCTGGCTGCAAAGCCGGGGGTGAGGTCCAGTTATTCCGGGGCCTCTGTGCCACCAGGGACCTGTGAGGATGCTGGTAAGGGCCCAGGTGGCCCATGGGAGGCACCGGTGGTGAGCTGGCCCACCAAGGACCCTCAATCCCGGCTGGTCAGAGCGTCCCCTCGGCTCCCTGGTTGGTCGCATGCGGACTCCTTTGCATCACAGATCTACTGCCACCGGGGACTGGTGACTCATTCTGTGGTATTTCGCGTGGTGTGGCGTAGTTCCAGCCGGCCCCGCACACCCTCCCGTGGCAGGTATTGACGAGCCATTAACGTTTATGAAGGTGGCAAGATTGCCCAGATGGAGAGCAGCCGTCACCGTAAGAGCCGCTGCTTGTCGCGCGAAAGCGAATTTGCTGTCCTAAAGACGGAGGCTGTCGGGAAGTGTCATCTGAGTCCCTCACCGGAGGCAGAACTCTCTGGAAGGACAGTGGAGCTCCGAGTGCTTGCGGGGGCGGACACTTCTTATGTGACAACCAGTTGGAGAAATCAACAGTGTCCTCTGAGGTGTTGTCACTGAGTTTAACCCTTTATTTGGCTGTGGCTTTAAAGCCAATCCTGGAAATAGTTGTACATTTAAAAAAACGATTTATTTCCTAGTACCGGACATTGAGCCCTGAGGCTTCGTATGAAGCTCACTCTCAGGTCCTCCCCGCTGGCTTTTTTTTTAAGTTTTAATTTTGAGATAGGGTTTCATTAAGTTCCTAAGTCAGCCAGGCCAGGCTTGTACCTGTGATCCTCCTGCCTCAGCCTCCCATAGCGCTGGAATCGTAGACCTGTGCCTCTGGGCCTGGCTCGAGGTGTTCTTTACATGTTTTCTCTGAAAATAAAATTTGTTTTGAATGTTTGAGGGTTTGGTAGCGAAGATACCACCCGTTTGTGAGGCATGTTGGGGGATGGGAGCAGAGCTGCTGTGCTGTGTGTCCCGGGGCCACGGCAGGGACGCTCACCACGGAAGCCCCTAGGTGGGACGCTGTCCCCTGAAGGTCCCGGACAGCAGTGTGGCCCGTGGCCCTGGTCCTGTGTCCTCTAATGAGGACACACTGCGTAAGTTGGGAGCATCTGGCGTGGCGCTGGAGTGGAGCAGCTCACCTTTGGTCCCTTTCCGCCTGGTCCGCTTTCTGAGCTCAGCAAGGGTGTTTCCTCTCCAGTGAGTCTGCACCTGGCCACCGAACGTGCAGGAATTCCTTGATTGCTAACTAGCAGCACTGCAGCCGACCCAACGCAGGGAGCCCTTTGGCTGCAGGCAGCAGGGTGCGCCAGACACCTGGCTCGGGGTCCCTGTGGAGCCCTGTGCCTCTGCGTTCTCTGTGCCTAGGGGCTGCGTGCTGGCCCTGGAAGAGGTTCAGAGTGGGGGCAGGGGAGGACTGGCCAGCGTGATGCAGTGAGCCCCGAGGACTTGGCTGAGCACGGAGGGACACGGGGACAAGTTGTAGGTGGGCTCCTCCCCTGCGCACGGGAGGTGTCTGGACCTCCCTGTGCTGGGCCACATCTGCCCTTCCAGGCCTTTGTCATCAGTTTTTGCTGGCTGTAGAGTCCCATCGCTAGTTTCCCTCGCCTTCTTGTCTGGGGAAGGCCAGAGCCGTGGTCCCCGAGCCGAAGTTATCTGGGAGACCCATATTGCTTCTGATTCTTCACGACGGGGCAGGCCAGGAGGAGGCAACCGATGGCGTTAGTTCATCAGCGAGGCAGCTGGAGGGACGTGTGGCACACAGACCAGGCTGTCATTTGGCCAGAGATGGTCTGTGCTAGGATTGTTCCCCAAGGATAGTCATGATGACAAATGTAATTGACATTTTTTATTAACCCTGAAATGATTAAAGAGGCCGCTGGTGAGCGTGTGTCAGAGCGCCGGGCTCCTGGCATTCTGAGCAGGGTTCGGTGCAGAGCCAGTAAACAGTCCTGTGTTTACTTCCTGTTCATCACTTTAATCAGCCGAGGCAGACAGCCCTGCCTGATTTGGGCTTGAAACCAGGCCAGAGAGACGAGACTTGGCTTCCTGGCTGAGGTTTCTCGAATTTTCTGGCACACCGTCACCATGGAAACATTTACCCCTTGGTCAGGTGTTTGCTGAGGTCCGACTATGCGCTTGTTCTTAGGCCCAGGCCTGGGGACCATGTCTAGGAGGTGTACCCATGGCTGGGAGCTGGGGAGGACGATGGGTGTCTGTAGCAGTGGCTACCAGAGCTCTTCAGGGGCAGGACTGGGGCTGAGAGCAGTGGGCCGCTCAGGAGGGGCTCTTCCTTAGGGGGATCTCACCACTGGAACCTTCCAGATAGAGGAGGGGGCGGAGTCCGAAGGGCTCTGGCCCAGCCCTGTGGACAAGCTTCATGGGGAAGGTATGGCTTCGCTACTTCCCTGGCTCAGTGTCCTTATCTGAGAGATGGGGACAGTCGTAATATTACTTCTGTCACGGGGCCACTGTAGGATGATGTGGCCAAGGAGAAAACTTCCTACTACACTGATGGGAAGGGGTGAGGAGGAGGCTCCCGTGGAGATGCACAGTCCCAGGGGCAGCGTCCTCATATTTAGCACTTGTCCCGTGTCGTCGTCGTACCCACCCCCCCCCATTTCCCCTTTTTGCCACCCTGGGGATTGAGCCCAGAGCTTTCATGCTCAGTGCGTTTTTGATTTTGAGACAGGGTCTCACCCAGTTGCTAAGTTGCCTAGGCTGGGCCCCAACATGTGATCTTCCTGCCTCAGCCTCCTGGGGTGCTGAGACTACAGACCTACACCACCAGGCCAGGCTGGGGGGACTTTCCTAGGATACCATGGGGGTGGGTAGAAGAGTCTCTGGCCTCAGATGGCCTTCAGGAGGAGTGGCAGAGCCTAGGTGGCAGAGGGTATTGGCATGTTGTGTGTCACAGCGAGGGTGGGCCTGTCACACTGCCCCTGACTGGACTTCTACATTGAATACTTCCTGAGCACCTCTTTTCTGGCCAGCTCCCTGCTGGGGGCACACAGATTCACTTGCTCGTTAAGCCCAGTTTTAGTAAGTACCTACTGTATACCAGGCAGTCTCTCGTGTACTAGGTAGAGGCAGGGAACCAGAGGCAGTGTCTCGGTCATGTTTTTGTTGCTGGGACACGGTACCCGACATCCACAACTTGATACCTGACATCCCAGCTTACGGTAGGAGCGACTTACTTAGTTCAGAGGTCTCAGCCTGTTTCACGGGCAGCTGGTAGTGACAGGTTAGAAGACAGCTGCTGGCGGCATTGTGAGAGGAAGGAATCAGGGCAGGGGAGAAGCTGGGGCAAGGTGCCCACTTAATTTCCCGCTTACCCCGAAATCTGCCACACTTTACTGGGCCACTTTCCTGCAGTACTGGAAATGCACAGTTCATCCACAATATCCATCCATCACATGAGGCTTTTGGGGGATGCTCTGGATCCAAACTGTAAAACAGGGACTCCTCATCTGTTGGCATCCCAGGCTGGCCGAAAGAGAAAAGAAAATGGCTGCTCCTCTAGCTGTGAGGACAAGCAACCTTTTGGCACGGCATTAGTGGATCTGTTATTAAAACTTTCTATGCTGGATGCCCACCCCCCCCCTCCCCCCCCGCCCAGGCAGACTGACCTGCCTCTGTTGCCCCCAGATAGCTGGTCTGCAGCGAGACGGATCCCCGTGTCTTAGACCTGTTGCTTGGCAGTCTTTCCCATTGGTTTAATATCTTTTCCTTTTTAATCCTGTGGCTGGCAGGATGTGGCAGGGGCAGTAATTTAATAAAAGTAGGCAGTTTGTAAAGCAGCTGCTCTTCTGTGTACTAAGCACATTGCCAACCTTTTCAGGGAAACCTCCAAGCTGTTCTTGGAACTTAGCGAGATTGCGGGGGTAAAAAAAAGTTATATTTAATAACGTTTCATCCTTTGGGTTCTGCAGCTAATAGAGGCGTAAGTGCAGGCCACGTCTGAAAGCCCTTCCCTCATGTGATTCAGAGAATTAGGACATAGTAATCACACTGTGTACAGGATCCATGTAAACATAGGTGCCCCATGAGAAGAAAACAGCCCACAAAATTACTTAATTTGGGGTTGCAGCCTAGATGCTGACTCCTTGTTCAGGCCGGCTGAGGGCACCTTGTTCTCTGCCCCTCGTCCTCTCGTACCCTGGCCCTGCCCAAGTTTCAGACTGGCTCTTGTCTGTGGGATACGTTTGTATCTGGAGCTGGGACGCACGGGACTGAGTTCGAATCCCACCCAGCTAGTGCCCAGCGGGCTTGCCTCCCCTGGGCACCGCCCGTAACAACCTTGTTTAGGCATGTAACATGGCACTTGCGTGGTCTGCCGGATGCGGGACACTTAAAATTTTTACGTGCCACGTGCTTTTCCTCTCTTTATTTCTCTTCTCCCTGAACTGACATAAAAAGCAGAGTCACACACAAGCAGATGTCAAAATGAGTGCCAAGCTCTGGCTCATCAGCTGGCAGAGCTGAAAGACCCCAGCTTGATAGCTTAGTAGTAGTGCACCCCCCACCCTAATCAAAAAAACACCCTAGGTGGGTGAGGGGTCTAGGGGGAGCATAGTGGAAGAGTGCAGAATCTTCTCAGGCTGTTGCCCAGGGACAAAAGTGGGTTTTCTTCATTGCTATCACACTTCTCTACTCTCAAGGCTAAGCTGTTATCTAGTG